>WNNG01000303.1:0-22140 GCA_018208015.1 Medicago ruthenica | reverse complement strand
GTTTGACCACTTGACAAATAAAAATTAAAAATTTACATATGATATGTAATTCACAGACTGGCCCGCTCCGGCCCACATTCATCCCATTTTTTCTATGAGTTCACGGACACCAACTAGATGGGACAACTTCAATACTCCAACTCAGGCTGCCAAAAGTAACAAGCAATATGGGCCGGTTGACGGATCGGTCCATTTTCCCACCCCTACAAGTGAGAATAATTAAATACTACTTCTTATCACGTGGGAACATGAAAATTTCAAGCCTTCATTTGCTCTTTTTTTGTTGAATCGAATATCATCTGTACATAACTGCATAAACTGATTCCTAGATCTGGGTATAGCCACGGTGGACAGTAAAGATCTCCCTCATGATTTTACACCTTAATGAGTTCCTAGACTTCAATTCGGACGTAAAACCTCTGGTTAAGTTAAAAGACAACTGAACCATTGTTACAACACATATATATTCAACTAGAGTTAGTTAGTTGATTAAGTTGGTTAAGAGGTTAGAGAGTTAACTAGCTCAATTCTTTCTATAAAAAAGATCCATTGTATCATTACTCATGTTTTAATCAATCATTATGTGGGTTTTCACCTCATGAATACTCTTATGCTCCCTCTTTTGTCTATCACTACGATTTTTATCCATCCAACCTATGATTCATACGAACCATCTCATTGAAGCACTCGATTGATTTATTACTCTTTCTTGCTAACATTATTATTCTTTATATAGTGTTTGGTTGGAAGGATCACAATGAAGAAAGTAGAAGGGGAGCAAAATTTCTCATGAGTCAATTTTAGCACGGTTTCAATATTAAAGGCAGAGAAAATAGGTTATAAATTTTTAAATACTTAGACTAGTCTCCTAATTCTCATGAGTCAATTTTTAAATTTCTCATGAGTCAATTTTAGTACTAAAATGTTAAAGTAAATATTATATAGTTCTAACATGTGAACTTGCAGTTTCCTTCCACTAGATTCCGTCTCCTAGTTCCCTTTAAAACTAAGAATAACATAATTAAAATCCCTCTAAGTCTCTTCTCATCCCGTCCATTGACATGAGTATATTTGGATAGATGGTTTTGAAAGAGAGAGAAGAACTTGCTTTTCTCTTCTAATTAGGGATATTATAAAATATTTTTAAAATCAATTAATTGCGATTTAAGTATCATATATGATCACTTATCATGCATGTTATTCTTTCAATTTTTTTAGATATAAAATAAATTATCCCTCTAAAACCTTCAAAAACCCCTCCCATACATACCCTTGGGTAAGGGTATAATTTGCAATTAGACAAATCTCAAACTACTTAGAATTTCTATATTAAAATGTAGAAAAATATCTAAAAGTTGGTTTTAATTCATATATAAATCATTGGATAAATAAGAGTTAAAGGAAAGTAGAAACTAACCAGCAAGGAATAGATGCAATTGATGATACTTTGATAAAGAGAGAAAGAAGAGAGCTCAATGTCTCCAAGATGACCAGCATAGATGGAAGTTGAAGTGTTTGTGAGGTACTGAAACAATGAACACAAAGCCACTGGAAGTGCTATCTTCCATATCTTCACTGTCTCACTCCACAAAACATGTTTAATATCCTTCAAACTTTTCACCGCCAAGTAATCATTTTCTGAAGCAAATCTTTTGGTCAGCAATGGAGTTTCCATATCAGTTAGATTCTACTCCACAAATTGATATAGATAACACTTTAAGACTAATACTCCTATTACTATTATTTGTAAACGTAATTGCATGGTCTTTATTTCTTTTGGTTGCGTGTTATTAATAGCTTTTTCGAACCTACTATCATAAAGTCAGAGTGTGGGGACAAGACTAGTAAAGATTTGTCCTTTAATATATGCAATGCAATGCAATATGAAAGAACATGTATTGAATGATTCCTTGACCTCTGTGGTACAAATTGTGTGTTTAACTTTGCTCAAGTATATTTGTATTTAGTGATATTGACAAAATAAAATATCATGACATGTATATTAGAAAACCCTTAAAAAAATTTATAATTAGAAAAATACATTAGTGTCTTCAATTCAAGTTGTTATAATTTTCTTGAGGCATAACTAATGGTGGATCTTGAGTTATTTTCTTGGGGTGCCAAACTCTTGTGAATTATACATTAAATTGTTTCAAAAATTGTCAAAATCATAGTGGCTTATTTTTCTTAAAAGGTTCTGCTACATTGATTAACCGCCTTTCCACTGCGACTTGACAATTAATAGCAACATTACACCTAATATGATATATATAAAAAATCTGGGGTGTCATAGCTCTCATCGATCTCAAGGAAGATCCTCTAGTGGGTATGACGTGATCTTTGTTCACATCAAGTAACATAATTATTCTAGTATACAATGAATTAGATTTGTCCATATCAAGTTATTTTAATACATTTGTTATATTTCTTTTGCCCAAACTTCATTTAAATAATAAATTTGCAATTCCAAACAAACTTTGCTCATCCAGCATATTTCACTTCAAACTTTTCTTTAATCAATAAATTTCAGAAGCTCTTCTAGAGTTCTGATAAATTTATATCATCATTTATGAAAATCGATTATAACAAGTTCATTTTCAAATCGTATGAAAATTTTAGAGATTTCTTGCAAAGGAAAATAGAGCGGAATGAACCCGCTTTGATACCATCAAACTAAATTCAGACTTCATGAAATGAAAAGCTTCACTGATTAAACGAAGATTGTACATTGGCTTTCTACGTTTACATGATGAAATTAACCTAACTGTCTAACCAACTATGTCAGCCAAGCAACAACAAATTTCATAATGTAAATGTAGAAAGCCAATTTACAATTTGGATATCTCTATCCAGTTTGGTGGTCTTGGGGCTTCTCCAATGATGAAATTAACCTAATTGTCTTTACTTGATCACTCTATTCAGTTTGGTAATTTGGGGCTTCTCCAACAAATCTTGTTTGACTTTTAATATAATTTGGATATCAGTTCGTTTAATTATTGGAAGGATCACAATAGGAGTCTTTTTCATGATAAGACGAAACATCTTGGCTCTTTATTGGAAAAGGTAAAACTCCAAGCTTATTGGTGGTTAAAATCATGTTACGTTCTATTCGATTTTGATTACACGGCTTGTAGGGTGAATCATTTGTTATGTTTTCAAGATGTAACATAATTTTGGTATTTCATGGCTACCTTGTGGTAGCTTGAATGTTTCCTTGTAAATATCTAGATCTTTTAGCTTCCTTTGGTACGCCTTGTACTAAAGGAGAGGTTGTTGGTTTTTGAATATATTTGCTTAGCTTTTTCAAAAAAAAAAAATTATTAGAGTTAAGAATGTCCTTTTATGTTATTTTACATTTATTAGTGGATCGTAGATCTCATCAATTAGGGGTTGAGATCCTAAAGACAAGAGTATGAACCCTTGGAATAAGGCTGGGCACCCTCCAGGAGGGCGCAGGGCCCACTTTACAGTCATAAGTAACCTCAGGTAACCTCCCTGAAGGACACTCTTTGGGGGCGCCCTAAGTAGTCCACAAGGGCGCCCTAGTCATGGTTTTGGCCCTTTATGATTTGGGCCCAAAAACTATGACCGGATAGGCCCAAGTGAAGGCTACAAGTAGTAACCTTGGGATCATTCCCGAGGCATGACCTAAACAGACTCTGAAACCCTAGTTTTCATACATGGTACTCACAGCCAGTACAGTTGGCGCCCACCGTGGGGCTGCGGTAAAACTAACCTAGCCACCATCTCTGACGAAAAGGCAGTAGATTCGCGGCTTCTGAAAACCACCAGAACGCCGTGAATCCACTGTGTTTCTCAGGATCAACCCTGAAGCTTCCGAATCCGCCGCGATTCAACCCTAACCCTAATCAAACGTTATACCTAGCCGGTTCATCGCTCAGAAACCAATCCTCTCTCTGAGATTTTCGACCCTAACCGCTAATCTTCAACCACCAACCTAAATCTTCATAACTAACCAGAACAACCATCATCGTCGCCATCGATGGCGGACCCAGCAGCCTTAGAAGCCCTACAGCAACAAATCCAGCAGCTTCGCGACCACAACGAAGCTCTGCAAGCGACAATGGAGACAATCCAACAACAACAGCACGCTGAGGGGAACGGGTCCCAGCAGGACGAGTCAGTAGATCCAGATCCAGATCCAGATCCACAACCACTTTCCGCTGAGGTCTGGAACACGCCGATCCCGGAAAACTTCAAGCTGCCCTCTCTTTCGTCTTTCGACGGAAAGAGAGATCCAGTGGAGCACGTAACGGCTTTCAACACCCAGATGGCCATCATTGGCGCTACTGACTCCCTCAAATGTAAGCTGCTGGCAGGGACCTTCAAAGACGCCGCCCTCAGGTGGTACATGAACTTGCCTCGTTTCTCAGTCGTCAGTTACCAAGACATGACGCGCAAATTAACACACTAGTTTTGGCCAGTCGCACCGCAAGGTGTCATCTACCAGCCTCTTCAACGTCCGCCAAGGGTTGAACGAGACACTCCGTGAATATCTTGCAAGATATAACGACGCCACAATTAAAGTCGTGAACCCAAACCAGGAGTTGTTTGTGGGAGCTTTCCAAAATGGCCTCCGTGCTGGACAGTTCAACGAATCGCTGGCGCAAAAGCCGGCCGATTCCATGGAGGAGATCATGTCTAGGGCGGAGTATTACATAAAAGGAGAGAGCAACGCTGAAAAGAAAGCAAGGGATTCCAGGGAGCGTCCCCCCAGCAGTTATGATCATCGCCGCAACTATTATCCACCCAACAACAGAGACAGAGCGCCATACAAGCGTCACGTCCAAGATAGGCGCGCCCCCCTGCCGGAATCCTTCACGGCCCTCAACACTCGCCGTGAGCAGATCTGGAGAGATGTGTACCATTCTAGACTCATCCCTGAACCCCACCGCCGAGAGGAAACATCATGGGAAACGACAAGGAAGCCTGGTGTAAGTATCACTGCATTAAAGGACATACCACAGATGATTGCATCCACCTGAAGAGAGAGATTGAGAAGTTGATTCAGAATGGTAGGCTAAGAGGATACGTGAAGGAAAGCAGAGATGGAGACAGGCGTCCCCTCGAAGACCCCCAAAAGGAGAAAGATGTGGCGAAGGACGGTGAGCGCCATACTTTGAACCCTATATCCGGTGGCTTTGCAGGAGGAGAGGAGTCCAGCACCTCTCGAAAAAGATATGTGAGGCAGGTAATGTTGGTCGATGACCATGCCACAAAGGAGCCTGAGCGCCAAACGGATATCACCTTCTCAGGCGAAGACCGCAGAGGAGTGATCCCCCACGATGACGATCCCATGGTCATTACTGTGCAAATCTTCAATTGGGATGTTAAGAGGGTGTTGATTGATCCTTGAAGCTCCGCAGATATCCTTTATTACTCGGCTTTTGAAAAAATGGGACTGGACGAGGACCAGCTGCACTAAAATACTCCACATACTCCACTAGTTTATTCAAGTATGTTTGTGAAAATGTGTTTGTGAAAATGTTGTTCTGTTGTAGGTTGAAATCAGTGTTATATGGGATGAAATTGAATCTTTTTTGGAATTGTATTGTAATAAATGTTGAGAACTAGTCTCGATGCTGAGACCATGCCACCGCCTAATTCCGTATGTTTCTTCTCAAACCCTTACTTTCATCAATTGTATTTCATTCTTTGATGTGATGCTGCTGCTGCAATTGCAATTGACTGAATGTATTTGTTTGGCTGCAGAAAAGGGTCAGGGTGAAAAATAAACTCACTTTCAAGATATGTATCAAAACCAAGACTTGTTTGACCAGGATGATGATGAGGACGATGATTGGGACCCGTCTCAGAAGCAAGCTGATGACGGAGTTTCAGAACCCAATCCACAACCTAATGCAGTATGTGCTTTCTCAAATTATTGTTCATTTATATCTCTTTCCATTTGTGACTGAGACCAAGGTCTACATTGCATTGCAATTGCTTCACAATGTTTAATATTGTGGAAAATTGTTGTCTTATTGCAGTTGATGTGGTTACAATTTTCTTAGTTAAAATA
This sequence comes from Medicago ruthenica, assembly GCA_018208015.1. Classification (NCBI taxonomy): domain Eukaryota; kingdom Viridiplantae; phylum Streptophyta; class Magnoliopsida; order Fabales; family Fabaceae; genus Medicago; species Medicago ruthenica. The sequence goes on along the minus strand of WNNG01000303.1, from coordinate 16,097 downwards.
TCGAAAACCATTAATGGGTGATATGGTTATTTTTATACAAAATCATTTGTTACAAAATATGGTTATTGTCTTGGCCTGCATCACAGGGGTCAGTTTTCATCAAACTGTTATAGCAGTTATTGAAAAACATGCATTTCATTGCTAGTTATTTGAAATATGTTCTTTTAAATCGGGTAAAAAGATCTTTTAAGTCGGGTCAAAAAAATGTTTTTTTTAAAAATAAATAGATTTTAAGTCAGGTGAACAGACTTAAATATGTTCTTTTAAATCGGGTTACCCGATTTAAAAAGATCTTTTAAGTCGGGTCAAAAAATGTTTTTTTAAAAAAAATAAATAGATTTTAAGTCGGGTGAACAGACTTAAATATGTTCTTTTAAATCGGGTTACCCGATTTAAAAAGATCTTTTAAGACGGGTCAAAAAAATGTTTTTTTTAAAAGAAGTAAATAGATTTTAAGTCGAGTGAACAGACTTAAATATGTTCTTTTAAATCGGGTTACCCGATTTAAAAAGATCTTTTAAGTCGGGTCACAAAAACGACTTAAAAACAAAATGGTTATTAAGTCCGCCACCTATAAGTCGGGTACAGAACCGACTTAAAAAGTCATTTTCACCCGATTTAAAAAGTGTTTTCTGTACTAGGGAATCATTCTTGAAGCCATATTTCTAATAGCTTCAATTGGTCAAGTCTCCCACTGCTTTAGAGATACCTTTATTTCACAAACTAAAGGAAAAAAATATGTTTGTTGTGGGATATTGTGTACCTGAAAACATCTCAGTTACATGATTAAAGACTTCCAATCTACTACAAATTTCTTTTGCTGTTTCCCACTCACTTGTAGTAGGCAAAGCTATATACAAATGCTCTCTCTTGTTTTCAAACGAATAAAAACATCTTTATAAGCCAATGCAACAACAAGCATGTGATAAGTGGAATTCCATCTAGTTTTGCAATCAAGAATAAGTTTCTTTGTGATTGAAACTTTTATTTGACGTGCTGCTTCTCTAAAAGTTTGTTCTCTCTTTGGTGTGGCTGTCCAAAAAGCCATGCTATTCCTAACCTTCTCTATGCCATCTCCAAGAACACTCAAACCATCTTGACCAATTAAATTTAGAATATGATCACAACATCTCATATGAAATAACTGACCATCAAGCATAAGATTAGCACAATCAAGCTTGTTTAGCAACATACCAATAGTAGAATCATTAGTGTTACAATTATCCAAAGTGATGGTTGATAACTTTCTATCAATGTTCCAATCTATCATGTACTCAACCAACTTATCTGAAATAACTTCAGCTCTATGTGAACATTCTACATACAGTAACATATTATGCAAATTAATTTACTAGATATTAATATATTACAAAATGCTATATGTAAGATAAAGTTAAAAAAATTCATGTAGATATCATACCTTAATATGCGATTTTGCATACCCTAGTCATCATCAATGTAGTCAGCTGTAATGGTCATATACCCTTTTTTTTGGTTGCTAGCTGTCCACATATATGATGTTAAAGCAATTTTATTCCCAATCTTGTCTATGAGTCCCATAGTCTTCAACTTTTCATTTTCATAGCTTTTGATAATATCACTTTTAAATTTTCAATAGTTTAGGCCACAACTTTATATATGCATTCTGATGGTAGATAAGAAATTTATGTCTATATACACACTATCCTATTTTTAGATTGGATCATATCTATTATCATAACAAAAATAGCACAGATAGAAAAGAGTACACATAAAAATTCAAAGCAAAATAGCTAGCCCATGGTCAAACATGAATTATGAAACATCAACCTCATTTCTATACTAATAAGACCAACTATATATATAGATCAGTGAGGTATATTCAAACCTGTTAAGAAGCAAAAAGAATATGGCTTCAAACGATTATATCTTGACATGGTCATAACATATAAGTACCACGACAAGCCAAACTCTAACAATAACAAGACAAAAAAAAAGAACATGATCCCTTCCAAACATAACAAATCACCTAACCAAGATAAAAACTTGATAATCAATTAGAGAAGAGACGTGATTAACAAATGAAGTTACCTGGCTGCTCAAAGAAGAAGAGACGTGATCACTGATCAATAGCATTGGGAGAAAGATGCAGCGGCAATCGGCAACAATTCTTTAGGTTTTAGGTTTAGGTTTAGACACTTCTAAAAAAATATTTTAGTTTAAATACTTGTAAAATGTTACAATTAATTAATTAATTTTAGTGGTATATAAATTTAAATAAATATATATTATTTTAGTGGTATACAATCTTTATAAGATCCACGGCTTCCAAGTAGCGAGGAAGGCACCCAAAGTCTCACATATGTTATTTGTTTATGATAGTTTGTTGTTTGTTCGTGATAACATGGTAGAAATTGTCAGAATTATGTAGGTTCTTCATTCTTATTAGATGGCTTCTAGACAAGCCGTCAATTTGGACAAGTCAAAGGCATCATTTAGTCGAAACTTGCTTGCATAGAAAAAAAATGATATGTAACAAGTTGAATGTAAAGACTATGATGTCCTAAACTAGATACATGTATCACCTAGTTATGTTTGGTAGATCCAAGAAGTAGATTTTTTCATTTTGTTATTGACCGTGTCTGGAAAAACTGATGGGATGGAAGGAAAATTTTCTTTCAAGGGCATGGAAAGAGGTTATGATCAAAGCAATGGCGCAAGCCATTCCAAGCTACATATTGAGTTGTTACAAATTATCGGAAGGTTGCTGCAATGAGATTGAAGGTTTGCTATCAAAATTATGGTGGGGTTCAAAAGAAAGGAAATTGAAAATACACTGGATGAATTGGGGTCGTTCAAGGCAAAGATCATGGGGGGGGGGGGGGGGGGGGGGGTGGGGGTTTCATCAAAGCTCTTATAGGAAAAGGGAGTGACTACCAAACCTGATTTGACCGGTGAGGAACTGATGGAGGCAACGGTGGCGACGAGTCTTCGCGGTGGACGAACGGTGTCTGACCCTTATATAGGTGCACACGAGAGTAACTTCCTACAGAATATGTGGCGTGTGGTTAGGGACGATTAGCACTCCGACGCTCAAGTCGGTAATGGAACTGAGAAAGAGTGTGTGAAAAGTGTGTGTAAAGTGAATCGTACCTTGGGGGTGAAGCTATCTCACCCCTATATAGGTGCACGCGAGAGTAACTTCCTACGGAATATGCGGCGTGTGATTAGGGACGGTTAGAGGACACATGTACAGTATTTGATGCACGGAGGCGCGCTATGGTACAATGGTGTGCACAGACTTTAGTATGCGCCTTCAGGCGACGCGCCTTGGAGTGGTGGATGTTTAGTCCACGTGTCGCTGTCTGGTTGGCCTTATGGCCGGTCCTGAACAAAACCTTTACTAGTTGAAGCTTTAGCGATTCGTTGGTGACTCCTACTAGCAAAGGAAAAAGGCCTCCTGTATATCATAATTCAATCTGATGCTCTCGTTGTTATTGAGTGCTTTAGAGGGTCAAATTCTCTTGCATGTATGAACTGATAATTTTAGACTGTAAGGCCCTTATGAATGAGTTTAGTAGTGTGTCTATTAATTATGTTTGTAGAAATTTAAATGTTCTAGCTCATAGGCTTGCTACTATGGTTGTCACCCCTGGATAGGATATGCCTTTCCTAATCTTGTATCTCATATTGATTGTAACTCTTCTATCATCTAATGAAGATGTTTGAATTAAAAAAATGAAGAAACCCAAATCATCATCGGCAAAATCACCATTGACATCAATATGTCTCGCAGGAAAATTATCTCTAGCAGTTTTTATCAGACTCCAGTTTTCACCTCAACTAGTTTTGCCTAAGTAAACTCGATTCGTAAAAGCGTGTGAGTTTACCAAAATTAAAATCATTTTAAATTATTTTATACATTACATTTATATATATGATATTGTAAATAAGTGAAGAGATCAATAATTCAAAAGATTAACTTAATTAGAAAGCCAAAGTATACTTAATCAAACCTGATTTGACCGGTGAGGAACTGATGGAGGCAACGGTGGCGACGAGTCTTCGCGGTGGAACGAAAGGTGTCTGACCATTATATAGGTGCACGCGAGAGTAACTTCCTACAGAATATGTGGCGTGTGGTTAGGGACGATTAGCACTCCGACGCTCAAGTCGGTAATGGAACTGAGAATAGTGTGTGAAAAGTGTGTGTAAAGTGAATGGTACCTTGGGGGTGAAGCTATCTCACCCTTATATAGGTGCAGCACGCGAGAGTAACTTCCTACGGAATATGCGGCGTGTGATTAGGGACGGTTAGAGGACACATGTACAGTATTTGATGCACGGAGGCGCGCTATGGTACAGTGGTGTGCACAGACTTTAGTATGCGCCTTCAGGCGACGCGCCTTGGAGTGGTGGAAGTTTAGTCCACGTGTCACTGTCTGGTTGGCCTTATGGCCGGTCCTGAACAAAACCTTTACTAGTTGAAGCTTTAGCGATTCGTTGGTGACTCCTACTAGCAAAGGAAAAAGGCCTCCTGTATATCATAATTCAATCTGATGCTCTCGTTGTTATTGAGTGCTTTAGAGGGTCAAATTCTCTTGCATGTATTGAACTGATAATTTTAGACTGTAAGACCCTTATGAATGAGTTTAGTAGTGTCTATTAATTATGTTTGTAGAAATTTAAATGTTCTAGCTCATAGGCTTGCTACTATGGTTGTCACCCTGGATAGGATATGCCTTTCCTAATCTTGTATCTCATATTGATTGTAACTCTTCTATCATCTAATGAAGATGTTTGAATTAAAAAAATGAAGAAACCCAATCATCATCGGCAAAATCACCATTGACATCAATATGTCTCAGCAGGAAAATTATCTCTAGCAGTTTTTATCAGACTCCAGTTTTCACCTCAACTAGTTTTGCCTAAGTAAACTCGATTCGTAAAAGCGTGTGAGTTTACCAAAATTAAAATCATTTTAAATTATTTTATACATTACATTTATAATATGATATTGTAAATAAGTGAAGAGATCAATAATTCAAAAGATTAACTTAATTAGAAAGCCAAAGTATACTTAATCACCAAAATAAATCGTCATACTCAACCTTATATCAAAATACACAAAATTATCCCACAAGATCATAAAATATTCAAGAAACAATACGGAAAAAAAAAACAAGTTAAATGAATTTGAGTCAGAAGGAAAAAAATGGTTAAGAAAAAAGACTTTTTTAAAAGTAAAATAAAAAAATTGCTTAAAATCATACTAGTTGATCCGATTTTACCAATTTTTTTGAGTTAAATCGCTCAAACTCGATGCAAATTTTGATTTCATAAAAAACGAGTTTACCATCTAGTTAACACTAAATTCACACTTAAAAACATAAATTCAGACAAATTTACGAGTTAACACCCAACACCACAAATAATGCTCTGAAATAGAAACGGAGGAGAACAACATGCTTTGGGTGAAGTGTCGACTTAAAGCAAAAAAGAATAATATTTTGATTAGGAGAGAGTTTTATGAGTTTTTTAGGTTGAAGATATTACATGTCATCAGTTCTCAAAAGCCACATAGATTCTTTAACGAAAACTAAAGAAGAAAAAAAAACAATGATGCAAACATTTTGAGATTTAAAGGGCCTATAGGGTAAAAAAATAAAATATAAACAAGCTATTATACAAATATATGAGAGAAAGGAGAACAAATACAATTTGTCTAAATTCAAATTTGTGTTTCACAATGAGAGAAAATTGTCTCCCATTAGTTTTTCTCATTAGGTCCTCCATTAAAGGTGAGGATGTAACCATTGTAGAAAAGTGAGGACTTTCCATGGCAATGGATCCTTCTCCTTTTACGATATTACTCTGCTGCAATATTTCTAACTTACTAAAATGAGTTTTAACTTGAAAACTTTGGTTACAAAAGCTCATCACAATTAAAATAATGGATTGGTTGGGACAAATTAAATGAGACAAAAACAAGTGAAAGTTGAAACTTGTTCAAGTGAAACAAGAGTGATGTGATATAACTAATAGTTTGGTGATGTGATAAAAAGAGAATGATATAGAGAGAATAAGGTGTTGAATGAATGTAGAAAAATAAAGGTGTCTATTAAACATTGTTGTTCAGATAAGTTTCTATTCAAATTTGTGAAATTTGTGGGTTCCATAACTCTAATATGATTCCATAACTCTGACTTGTCTTGGTTTCCTCTAATAAGATTCCATTAAAAAAAATGACATGCGACTGAAAATTTCTAGTTCATTATTTATTATTTTTTACTCTAATTTCTAATCATTAATTGAAAATGTCTTTCCATGCAGCTTTCAAATGACGTCCTTTTGAATGTTTTAGAGCTCCAAATTCTCATGCGATTGGCTGTTTGCTCTACCTGCAGTTCATATCATTAATTGAAATTTGATGAAAAGTTTAACATTGTCAACCTTGATTATGTAGATCTAAAACTCATAAAACATCAAACATGGTTAAAAGTATTTAGTTTAGTTTAATCCAAGAAAAGTAGGAAAACATTACATAATCTCGTAAGTACATCTCAAATGGTAAAAAGCTACATGGATATATATGTTAGGATCAGGTTTCGACCAAAAATAATATATCTACGAACATAGTGTTAGAAGAAGTGACAAAACGAATCTCCTAGAGAAGAATCCATATTTAATTTTTTGAGTCGTTAATTTAGGAGGTAGTCCAGCCCTAATAAACAAATAGTAGATGTCTAGGTGTCGACTCGAAAATTAGTCCCACAACAAATTCAAAGATGTATACGCCGTGAGAATACCTTAGAGCGCTTGCTTACTGAAGGCAAAAAATCTTAATTATAGTGGGTTACATTTTTCCTTTCTCCATGATCTACATATTATAATTAGAACCAAAATTTTATGCTTTAGACTATGTTTTATTTACGATAAAAGCAAAAATTTTGATGTTTCAAATTAAACAATATATATATATATATATATATATATATATATATTATATATATTATATGCACGGACTAAATCAACAAATTGACAGACTTGTTAGGTTAAAATTAATGTTTAAACCTTTTAAAAAATGATATATTATCTATTTTGTGTCTTTTTTTTAAAAGAGAAATGATATATTAAACCCGAAAGGAGATACAATAAGGCTAGCGTGCCGGTGGTATCCTAAATACCCAAAGTCGAAACAAATAAACACTAACCAACAAAAGTCGAAAACGCATGCACGCCTACAAGCTAATAAACAGAAACCCCAACAAGGGAAAAACACGCACAACCACAAGCGGCACCTGAAAACAACACCAAAACCCCCCACCCCCAAATGGATCAGCAAAAAAAGTAAAAATTCCCTGAAGTGTCCAATCACAAGAGAGATGAACCAGCCTACTACCTGAAGAGTAGAGACACATGAAGCTTGGAAAACCAAAAACTGACCCCAAACCCCGCCAAAAAATGGCACCCAAAACATCCCTTAGACATCACCTATCGAAAAGCCAGTACCAAGAAGTAAGTGAATTTTATCGACCAATTGCTCAATGACTGATATGCTGTCGCAAAACACCACTCACTACGAACAGACCAGATAGACCACAGCTGTATGCTAGATTACGAGAAAACCTTTCCTAAACTTCTCTCTCTCCCAATAACTACAAAATACCCTCAGAAAGGCTCACCACCCCCGTTGGAAGAACCTATCCAAACTCGTCTTGCTCAAAAGTTCCATAAGAACAATTAGAAAACAAAGAATTCCGTGCAAAACTTGGATTTAAAATAGTTGAACATATTTACCTCATTGGTCCAGTTGGTCTTATATATAATGACTACGAGGACTAAATCTGAAGAATTTTCCGCACATTGTGCCTCCCCAAAGACCCTATAACACATAGATGTAAATTTGTAAAGAAAACAAATCATATATAAGATAAGTTGGACATCAAGCCATAGTGCTATTCCAAGCAAAGTAAAGGTAGAATGACAAACTTAAATGTAATCTTCTAAATAAAAGCACTTTTTTTGGGTGATATATAAATGATGCCAAATAGGCAACAGAAAATATTGTACTTCTTAAAAGGTTTAACCCAATTTTAGGACTCCACTCGAGATTTTAGACTCTGATTAAACGGAAAGATTTTTAGATCATTCCATCCAAATGCTCTTAGATAGGTTGTTAAGAATATAAAATCTCACATTAAAGTTTTAAGATTTCAATTTCTGAAAGTTTTAAAAAAGTGGCATCCTTACCTTAAAAGTTAATTGTAAAAATGAGTTGGTGTTAATAAAAAAACATAATATGATATTAAAGTCTATTGATTCAGGTCAACTATCATATTATTTCAGCAAGTCTAATAGTGCTTAGCGTGCGTAAGTGTAAATATTAGAAAAAAAAATCAATATCACAATGAAATAGATAAAATTATAAAATAAATAAAAGGGTGACACTAAACATTTTACAAACCGATTTGTAAGATTTAAAAGATTAAAAATAAAAACTTATAATAGAAATATAGACAACTTTAATGATTTTGGGAAGATACAATTTAGAGCAAGAATAACTTTATACCTTGACCCCTAAATGCTGGTTGAAACCAAGGAAAATTCCAATAGGGAGTCCAACAATGTAATAACATGCCAAGTTTTGTAACCAACCATACTTGCCATCCACATCCAATTACCACACCTATATAAATGTACAAAAAGTTTGATTTCGAAAAGGAGAGACTATTTTTTTGACTGTAGTAAAATAAAGGAGTCAAAATTGCAATTCATCACTTGATAAATTATCACCTGATATAGTTTGTGAAATACTGTTGATGACCATTGTTAGACCAAGAAGGTATGCTAATTCACTAGCAGCATGTATCATATCATCACTGTTGGTAAAGATGAAGGCAAATTTTTCTTTACTCAAGAAAATAACAGTCATGAAAATGATTCCAAGGAGAAGAGACTGAGACATTGCCACCAAGAAAGAGTATTTGGATGCTCTTGGATGCGACATGCCAAGTGTATTAGAGACACGAACGCTTGCAAGGCATTAAAATCATCAATAATTAGTTTGATCATTGAGAAAAATATATGGAAAACTAATAATCAAAATCAACATCTTATAAGATCTAATTTCATTTAAATTTTTTTTTTAGAATAAAAGTTTAGATGTCTATGATTATAATGTGTCAACTTAGGGTTAAGAGTTTCGTCATGTAGCCTCAAAGGAGCGAAGTTTGTAAATAGTCATTAATGTTTATTAGTTAAAAAAATGTGTATTTTTTTTAAAAAAATTTGGTTGAAGATAAGTAAGGATAGACTAAAAAATACTAATTCCTTTTTTTATTGTTCTTCAATCTCTTTTAAATGAGTTTTTGAGAATAATGACAAAACTGTGAATAGTGTAAAAAATTATGCAAAAATTACAAGTAAGTTTAAAAACAATTGTAACTAGGCTTAATTGCACTTTTGCCCCCTTTCTTTCAATTGTGCGATTTTGCACCCCATACTTTTTTTTGAGCGATTTTGCACCCTATCATTTACCCCCTTTCTGATTTTGTATCCCTCTCATGTGTTTTTTTGCTGATGTGTTGAATTTTGCTGACATGTCTTCATTAAATGCTTGTCATGTGTGTAATTTGTATTTTTTTAAAAATAAAAAATTGAATAATTGAATTAGGAGATATTACATAAAAAATCAAAATTGAATTATTCAATTATTCATCCCCTTCCTCCCCGCCGCCGTGCCTCACCACCCCACCATCCTCCACTGTTCATAAAACCATGGAGGCTCTGAAAGGAACTCCTTCCGGAACCAAAATCATCCACAGTAACCTATGACTGTAGCAACGATCCTTGGTTTACGCAACTGTTCACTGTAACCGAAGAGCAGAAATCCGCTGCAAGCGCACCAAAAATTGTTCCACGTATCTGAAACGATCCGGTTTCGTTCCTCGTAAGGTTGAGGATTTCGGTGAAGGTGGAGTAGGTGTTGCAACACCCAAAAAACTTATGGCAATCCACAACAATATTCTTCACAAGCTGCAGTGTTTGGATGGTGGTGGTGGACACTCCAATGGTGCCGTGGCCCAAGGTTCCCAATCTGAAGGGATTCTAACACACAACTATATTTGTTGGAGACTTGACTCTGACATTAGTGATGAGGATCTCAGACAACCATTTTTGCAATTTGGCGATGTTATCTCTGTGAAAATTCCAGTCGGTAAGGGATGTGGTTTTGTTTAACTTGCTGACAGAAAGAATGCTGAGGAACAGTGATTGGAAAGCAGACGGTGGTGGTAGTGAGATTTGAGGTTGAGGATGACGGGTGACGGTGGTGGGTGGGCTAGTGGTGGTGGCGCTGACTATGTTAGACCAAATTACCCCTTAGTTTTTTTAATTTTGTTTTTATTTTTTAATTTTGATTTTTTTAAAAATACAAATTATTTCAATTTTATTTTTAAAAAAAATACAAATTACACACATGGCAAACATTTAATGAAGACATGTCAGCAAAATTCAACACATCAGCAAAAAAACACATGTGTACAAAATCAGAAAGGGGGTAAATGATAGGGTGCAAATCGCTCAAAAAATAGTATGGGTGCAAAATCGCACAATTGGAAAAAGATAGGGGGCAAAAGTGCAATTAAGCCTTGTAACTAATATCTTAAATACTATTTAAGTAAACAAGTAAGTTTTCCAAAAAAAAAAAACTTTTTTTTGACCAAAAAAAATTAACTATTTTTTTTTTGACAAAGAAAAAAAAATTAACTTAAAGCATAGAGCACTGAACTGTAACTGAATCCTAAACAACTAAGCAATAGCATGAACGTTTATTGTTAAACAGAGATCTATATATTCACATAATATTTCCCCATATTTAGAGTCCCCTCACCATACAGTCAAAATCCCAAAGGGATATTATTTACCTACAATGTACAATCCTACTCTAAATGTTTAGTTTATATAGTAACTAACCTTAGTGATGTACTTAGTCCAAGAAGCAGCATGGCGTTCCAACCCTGAATATTAAGGCTAAAAATATAAAAGTAAAAATTTGAAGAAAACATTAAACCAAGATATTTTGAAATCAATGTAAAAAGATATCTTAAAATTCAAATTTGATTCATATACATTCGGTGTAAATATTATTTACACTATCAATCAATTATAATTGCCAAATGATTAAAAGTATTTAATTTTAATCATAATTACTTTTTTATAAGAGTCATAATTACTTCTAAAAGTCAAGTCTGATTGATTGTGATTTATTGACACTATAAAACATTTTACGCATATAAATCAAAATTAAACTAAAAACAGTATCAATGGCAAATTAAAGTGTATCTAGACAGAAAAAATTTTATCATATTCTTACCAAATTGAATAGGAACCAAGAGCAATCACTGGATTATCAAGGTAGCCAGCAAGAAGGATAATGCAAGTAGTATACCACTGTTCTAAACAAATCATTACAGATGAACCAAAACTTAGCTTAGTAAATTCCCATAATTCCCTAAATGCCATCCAAGACAGTCCATTCCATCCTTCTTTACACCAACCAATGGCATAAATTAGTTGAGCAACAGAAATCCCCATCCTGTGATATTACTTGCCATTGCTAAGCCAGTTATTCCCCAATCAAATACATAGATGAAGATATAAAGTAGACCATTTTGTATTAGCAATATCACAATTGCTATGTACATGATAACTTTAACTTCGCTTTGTGCTTGAAGAAATTTCTGGACAGGTAAATTGATAGCAATGGAAAACATGTAAGGAATTATTAGAATAGCATATTTGCCAGCAAGGTCTGCTATTTCTTGTTCTTGGCCAAGAAATTTTAAGATTGGAGTTGCATATATATTAATAGGCAAGAGGAGTATACAAGTGGTGAAGAGTATAATACATGATCTTTGAACATAAATACCAGCATTTGAAATTGTCCTGCACCATACGCTTGGCCACACAGGGTTGCTATTGCAGTTGACATACCAAACTGCAATTTTACATGTGAAATTTAGTTCAACATATATATTTTATAAACAAATGTTACTAGTTAATTTGTTATGAGATATGAGAATTTGTTAGTGGACCGTAGATCTCACCATTTAGGCCTTGAGATCCTAAAGCCAAGGGTTTGAACCCTTGGAGTAAGGCTGGGCGCCCTCCAGGAGGACGCAGGGCCCACTTGACAGTAATAAATAACCCTATGACCTCCCTGAAGGGCACCCTCTGGGGCGCCCTCAGCAGCTTACAAGGGCGCCCTAGTCATGGTTTTGGCCCTTTACGATTTTGGCCCAAAACCATGGCCGGATAGGCCCAAGTCGAGGCTACAAATAGTAACCTTGGGATCATTCCCAATGCATGACCTAAACAGACTCTGAAACCCTAGGTTTCATACATTGTACTCACAGCCAGTACAGTTAGCAACAAGATTGAATCCTAGACCTCTTCTCAATACTCCTTCATGTCCCAACCCAAACCATTGTACAACTTCAAAGACAAGCTCATCTATAATGAAAATTGCTCTTCTCCCTTTCAAAGTTACTTCCTTTAACTCAGCATGAGTTAACTCATGCTCGGCATTTTTCAGCGTGAGTTAACTCAGCTGACACTTTTAAGATCGGTACGATTGCTTTTTAAGTCGGTTCAACCGATCTTAAAAGTGCCATGAAAAATACCGAGCGGGAGTTAACTCATGCTAAGTTAAGGGAATGAGTAATTTTCAAAGGGAGAAGAGCAATTTCTCATATACTAATCAAGGATGGCAAAGCGGGCCGTCCCACTCAAATTGAGCCCGTCCAAAAATGGGACGAGATGAGCCTGGTTAATTTAGTCGATCAAGTTCGAATTCCCACCTCACAACGCTAAGTGGCGAGTTGACGAGTTGGTGGACCGGCCCCGTCAAACAAATAAAAACATTGAATGCACTTTATTTTTAAATTTTGTTGTTATAGAAAACAAACTTATGAGAGAAATCCAACACCATCAACAAATTAAACATCATAATTAAGAAATTTCAACATCATAACTAAAAGCAGCACTCTTCTGATAAGTAAAAGTTCTTTTTCAGCTCAGTTCTCTCACGATTGTTACAATGTTATGCTTGTGGAAGAAGTGGAATGTGTAGCCGCAGTTTGGTGCGCAAGGCCGATCATGATAAACAACAAGTTAACTCAGTTGTTACGCAGAAACAGGAGGAGTGGAAGGCGTTTGTTGGTGTTCATTGTGAGAAGGATGCAATTTCATTTACTTTGCAAATATACATGAGCAATTGCCTTATGTTATGTTGCGGAAAGGGCTTGAGGTTTGTGGCATTATGTCTGATATTTACGTGTCTACGAAGAGGAATATTGAAGGACTAATTTTTGGTTTTGTTCGCCTTGTAAGGTGAAGGATGAAGGCAAATTGGAGGCACTGTTGAATAATGTTCGGTTTGGCCATTATCAGGTGTGGGTTAGATTGACACGTTTTGGAATTGATAATAAGGTGGTTGTTCAAAACAGTGTGGGGAAGGAAAAGGAAGACGGAGTGGTTGCACAAGTTCTAGTGCACAATTTGCAATTTGCAACTGTGGTTGCACAAGTTGACGGTGTATGAAAGAGGTGTCTGGGTTAGAATATGCGAAATTCTAGTGCATGCACGGAACGACAAGTTCTTCAATTTGGACGTAGCTACATGCAAAGGAAATTTTTTAAAGAAGGAGTCAAATACAAAAAGTAAAGCAAGGTTTAATTATGCTCGCCTTTTGATAATGACACCCTGCTTGGTGGTTACTAATTATTTCGAAGATATTTGGATTGACGATCAGTTATATGGCATTAAAATGGTGGAGGATTTAGGTTATAACCTTGGGGAAGACGCTTTTCTTGAGTTTGATGTTGAGTCCAATTGTGATGAATCTGAACGTAAGAACGAGTTTTTGGGTGACGAGAATATTACGGAGGGGGATGAGTTGGTGCAAAAGTTGCAGGAGGAGTGGGTCAAGAATGGTTAGGAGGGTAGTGAAAAAAAGTGTGGGTCGTGGTTAGAAGGTGTGGATGAGTAGAAGGGTAAGGTTAATAAGGAGGTGGACCGTGTGATCTTTCATGTCCTCTATCAAGCCGAAAGTCAGGTTGTTCAGGTCCATTGAGCTATCATTGGTAAATGTGCATCATACTTGGGGAATGGGTGTTGTTTTTCAACCAATAAGAATAAGAATGGCATCTTCAGGTAACAAGTAAAGATAGGAAAGATTATTTGAAAGACTTTGAAAAATGGTGTTTGAGGGTGAAGGTGGAACAGGATAGTTTGTGGGTTAAAGTTCTTGCAGCAAGATACTGGACTGTAAGAGGTACAGTGAGTGATGGAGGTTGGTTAGGGTCGATAATGACGTGTCATCTTACGTTATTTTCACATACTTTTCAGTCACTTTAGTTATGGTTTGACCCAAATTAGAGGAGTTGTAGAACAATTGCCTATGGTTTATGGATATTTTGTAATGTTTTCATATTGATTCATGTAATTCTAGTTTTCCCGAAACCAATCAATTCTTAGGTGTTTTTGATTTAATTCATTGCAAAATCTTGTAATTCGGCGAAGTATAGCACCTCTTGAAGAATTAGGAAGACAATGGATCAAGATCAAGGTACTCTGAAGACATTAAAAAGTGGAGAAATTTTATGGTGACAACTTGGGTACCCATCAATAAAAGGTGGGTAACACAACCCATGCTGAGTTGGCAATCAAAGTTATTTGTTTGTTTTCTATTATTTTTAATGTTATAAAATACATTGTTTTGATTGGGCCAACTCAACATGGGTAGTATTACCCACCTTTTATTGATGGGTAAACAAGAATTTCCCAAATTTTATTCCAAGCCCCAAGACAAGTTTTTTTTAAAAAAAAGCACTCAAAAAGACGAAGAAACATGCAAAAACGCATTGGAAGAACGTGTTATACGCCCCAGGCATGCTGATGTGCGTCCCGGGTGTGAAAAACAGTGTTGAAATTGCAAAGTTTAAGGAGCGTACGCGCGAGGCATGTAGCCCCATGCGCGACGCGCGTGCACTTCCATGGAAAAACAACATTTTGTTGTTTTCTGGTTACAGGTTTCAGGAAAAGCCCAGTTTTTCAGCCTAAACCCATTGGGAAATCGGCATATAAATACAACTCTCATTCACAATTATTCATTCAGAACGAAGCGGTTCTAGAGAAAAGCAAGCGCTAGGAGCATCAAGGGGGAGTCTCTACTCAACCTTCTTCTCTGATAGTATGTATTATTTTTTTGTAATTTCTCTTTAGTTACCAGTGTGCGCACCTCGTTTTTTTCCTTGGGAAAAAGACGCGCAAATCCTCCGAGGTCGTTCGCAAACGCTCGGAGGGCCTTTGTGAAGCCGCCACCAAAGTTTTTGTGTAAAGGGAACGTTGATAAACCCTTAAGTTTTTTTTTGTTTAAAGGGAAACGATAATAAAACCCTTTGACGATGAGGATAAGGATTGGTCATCGTAACCATTGTCGGGTTCGGGAGTCGGTTACGCAAGGGGAAGGTATTAGCACCCCTCACGTCCGTTGTACTCAACGGGAACCTTCTATTTGGTCAAAGCTTGAATTGTTTTTTTTAATATTTTGCGCGCATGTTCATTTATGTCAAAATATAATAAAAGGGGGGAAAGAGATAAAAACAAACGAAAGGAAAGAAAGAAAAAAAGTTTTTTATTATTGCGCTTGACAAGATGTCGATCTTGCTCCTACGTATCTCCCGGTAGTCGGAGAATTCAAAGCGTACGTAGTTCTTTGGTAGAAAAACGTACATGTGTTGGTTAATTTTAAATGGACGATGTTTTAACCGAATTCTTGCGATTTAAACGTAGCTTGTATGCTCGCGCTTGGGAGACTTATTAAGCGTTTGTTCGTGAATCGCATTAGAATTTAAAAGGTACGTCCGTTAGAGTAAAGGGTTAATTGGTCGCTATGGGACCAAGAGAGGTGCAATGGACTCATACAAGTCAATCATTGACCGAGTGGACTCCGTAGAGTCGGGCGATTGTTCGATTGATCCACTGAGATCAAGAACAGGTACAATGGACTCGGACGAGTCGAACATTGACCGAGTGACTCAAACGAGTCGAGG
>WNNG01000302.1:0-96082 GCA_018208015.1 Medicago ruthenica | reverse complement strand
TTGTTTTAAAGGGAAACGATAATAAAACCCTTTGACGATGAGGATAAGGATTGGTCATCGTAACCATTGTCGGGTTCGGGAGTCGATTACGCAAGGGGAAGGTATTAGCACCCCTCACGTCCGTTGTACTCAACGGGAACCTTCTATTTGGTCAAAGCTTGAATTGTTTTTTTTGTTTTGCGCGCATGTTCATTTATGTCAAAAATATAATAAAAAGGGGGGGAAAGAGGTAAAAACAAACGAAAAGAAAAGAAAGAAAAAAGTTTTTTTTATTATTGCGCTTGACAAGATGTCGATCTTGCTCCTACGTATCTCCCGGTAGTCGGAGAATTCAAAGCGTACGTAGTTCTTTGGTAGAAAAACGTACATGTGTTGGTTAATTTTAAATGGACGATGTTTTAACCGAATTCTTGCGATTTAAACATAGCTTGTATGCTCGCGCTTGGGAGACTTATTAAGCGTTTGTTCGTGAATCACATTAGAATTGTTAAAAGGTACGTTCGTTAGAGTAAAGGGTTAATTGGTCGCTATGGGACCAAGAGAGGTGCAATGGACTCATACAAGTCAATCATTGACCGAGTGAACTCCGAAGAGTCGGGCGATTGTTCGATTGATCCACTGAGATCAAGAACAGGTACAATGGACTCGGACGAGTCGAACATTGACCGAGTGACTCAAACGAGTCGAGGGATCGAGTCTAATGGCCACGGGGGACCAAAAGGTTTGGATTGACCACAAGGGGCCAAGTTTTGGTTTGGTTATGGTTGGATATGTTGGAAAAAGGGAATGACGATTGTCCGAACGACGAGACATACGTCACGCATTCGTACAATCGGGGCGATGGAGAGACATACGTCACACCATCCCTTTTTCATTCATGTTTTTGGGTTGAATCCTTTAGAAATCCCAAGGTATGTCAAAACATTTGGCTTGAAAACCCAAAATGGGAAGGTTTAGCAATTTTGCTAGAAAACGCACAAGTTCGTCTCATTTTGCGAACGGTTTTGAAAAGCGAACAAATTTGGTGTATGTTCATTGCTTGAGTTTTGAAAATCATGAACAATATTTATTGTTCAAGTTTAGATTGGAATGATGAACATAGCTTGTTTGTTCATGCTTGTTTGAAAGTTTGGGAACATAACTTGTTTTGCAAGTTATCCACATAATGTCATATGAACTTGTGATTTTGCCAAAATTATGCAAAATCCTTGTTATAGTTTGAAAAACATGGGTTTAAAAACTCTTAGGTTCTGAGCTCTGGGGCTAGAACCTCAAAAATTGGTCATTTTGACACGAAAACTCAGATTCTGAGTTCTGTCATGGTCGCACTGCGACCATGACTTCGCACTGCGAAGCATGCGAAATTTTGAGTTCAGAAGCTGTTTCTGAACTTTTGTTCAGGAACAACTTCTGAACACACTCAGGACCTTTTAGGTGAGTGAAAAGCTTTGAGTTTTTGGGATGAAAAAGGCTGGACAAACCAGTTTTGATGTTTTGAAAACCTTGGGATTTCTTTGAAATTCAAAAGGGGTTTTTTAGAATCAAATGGTTTTGAACCAAAATAGCTATGCAAACACAATTATAAATGCAAGATGAGTGCTTAGAAACTTACAGAACTCCTTAGCAAAGCTCCAGCTGCAATGGATTTGAGATGGTTGAAGGCTTTCACAAAGTTTTTTGGTATTGGTGATGAGCTTGAACTTTGTGGTGCTTTGTGTTGGGTTGGTTTTTTCTGGTTGTTTGTGAGGGTTTGTAAGCTAAAATGAGTAGAGTTTCTGCTCTTGAAATGTTGTTATCAGTTGTGTTTGTTCCCTTGGGCATTGCCTTCTATTTATAGGCCAAAACCAAATCTTTTTCATCATTACAAAATCCTAAAATCCAGCTGATTTGTGGCTAAGATCAAGCTGAATCCCTTTGCATTAAATGCTAATGGATAGAGGCAACCTTGCCTTGTACCAAGGGGCAAGATTCAGCCTGATTTCAGCCACACATTCAACCAATTCTAGAAGGTAATGATGAAGAATAAAGCTGAATTGCAATTGGCTAATGCTTGGGGATCAATCCTTGCAATCTCAATGGTTGATCAGTAAAAACGTGCACTGTGATGTGCAGAGATTGAGGGATGAAAAAGGCTACTTATGGCTGGTGTGAGGGGTGAAAAGCTGCTGCAAAACAGGGTAGGCACTCATGGCTTTTCAAGTGAGAAAATCCAGCTAGTTTGACTGGTTTTTGGGGAAGCAAGCAGGAGGAAAGTCCTCAAGCAGGTGGCTGGCAACCTTGTGGTGGTTAGCAGGTCACATGGGAGGGACTAGAGCTGCCCAAGGGCAAGCCCACTTGCTTGTCACATGCTAGGTTGGAAGAAAAAGCTTCCAACCTTGGCATTAATGGCAAGTCCTTCAATTCTGGTTTTGCTTGGCCCAATTAGCCATGAATGCTACTTAAAATAATTATGGAAATGATATGCAACAAATTCTGGAATTAAATCAAAGAAACCAAAAATCTGCAGAAAAATCGCAGACTTCGCAGTGCGAAGTGAGCTTCGCAGTGCGAAGTCAGCATTTTTAAAATGTTGACTTTTCTGTTGACTTTTGTTGACTTTTGACTTTTTCCCCTCTTTGATTTTTTTTGATTTTTTGTTTTAAAATGCTTAGGACAAAATTAGGGTACTACAGCTGCCCCTACTTAATTGTGTCTTCGCATAGAGTGCGTGAGTGCCGAGGGCATCTCATGAACTCTTTGCGAAGATCAATTAAGTAAAAAGAAGGACCCGAATTTTGTCCTTCGCGAAATGCAAATGCAATGGTTGGAAAAGGTTGATCGTATCCAGCCGCTAACACTGGAGGTAGATCTACTGGGGGATGAAGGTAATCTTATCTAGGCACTGTCACTAGAGGTCGATTCCTGAGGATGGTGATCTTCTCTAGGCACTGTCACTAGAGGTTGAACATTGATGGAGGTGATCTACTCTAGGCACTGTCACTAGAGGTCGAACATTGATGGAGGTGATCTACTCTAGGCACTGTCACTAGAGGTTGAACATGATGGAGGTGATCTACTCTAGGCACTGTCACTAGAGGTTGAACATTGATGGAGGTGATCTACTCTAGGCACTGTCACTAGAGGTCGAACATTGATGGAGGTGATCTACTCTAGGCACTGTCACTAGAGGTCGAACATTGATGGAGGTGATCTACTCTAGGCACTGTCACTAGAGGTCGAACATTGATGGAGGTGATCTACTCTAGGCACTGTCACTAGAGGTCGAACATTGATGGAGGTGATCTACTCTAGGCACTGTCACTAGAGGTCGAACAATGATGGAGGCGATCTACTCTAGGCACTGTCACTAGAGGTCGATACCTAAGCTAGGTAATCTTATTCAGGCACTGTCACTGAATGTCGATTCCTAACGAGCTGTGGTCTTACCCTAAATAGGTGCCCCTGGTTGAATGTTTGATGGATGTTGGTGAATATGTGATACTCACTGGAGAATCCTTGTTGAGGATGCATGATTTATGAAATGAAATGCATGTGTATGAATGATTTGAATATGCATGCATGAATGAAAATGAAATGATGCTGGTTGGGTGCCGAGCAGAGTCGGTCTTGGTTGTGGTTGTGCCAATGACAATTGGGCTCTCTTTTTGTGTTTTGTTTGTTTTTTTGGTTGGTCGGTTTGGAAGGACAAGGTCCTTTGCCTACATACCCAAATGGGATCAAAACCGGTGTAGTTCGAGCCTATGCCCGAAGATTTGTGTGGGTTTGCCAATAATGATTGGACTTTTTGTTTGGGGTTGAGACTCCCTGGGGAATATCAATGAGGTTTGGCTTACGGGGATATAAGGATCATTTTGGAAGCATGATCGATATCCAGCCTTTGTTGGTGTTTGGATGTTTAGGGTGTTTACTGGGGAATTCTGCTCCTCCTAACCCTTGGGGGTTTTTGCGCTCCGCGTGCCGCGAGCTACACACTTGCCTTTGCTAAGGAGCAATAAGTCCTTTGCTGCAATATTTGGTAAGAATTACCGTAATTCCTTCGAAATTTACGAAAATTCAAATAAAACAATGTTTGTTTGTCTTCCCTTTTCTTTGGAAGAAATTTCTTTTGTTTATTTCCCATGTTTTAATGCATTTTCATCATGAATAAAACAAAATTTTTATGCGCTACTGAGAACATAAAATAACAAAAGGAAATTTATTCAATGCAGATTCGACTTCTTGAATGGGTAAAAAAAATACACAAAGGGAGAAGTGAGATAGAGAAAGACAAGAAAAAGCAAAAAGAAAATTGTTGGTTTTGGCACAACACATGCTATTTCCTTATGACTTCGAGATCTTTGTTTTCTTTCGGAAGATATTGACGAGACCGATTCTTCTCCTCTTGAGTCTTGTCCGGAGCTTGGATGCTGCAGTCATTGTCTTTCTTTTTTTGTTTACCCCTAATTTTTGCCTGGACCGCTCTTTCGAGTTTTCAATCCACCGGGGTATATTTCCTTTTTTGATGTCCTTAATTTTTGCCTAGACCGCCTTTTCAGGTTTTCGATCTAGCAGGACGCTCTCTATTGCCTAAACCGCCTTTTCAGGTTTTTGATTTAGCGAGCTTTTTTTCTTCTCTTTTTTTCTTTTAGGCATAATACCTCTTGACTGCATCGGAGTTTATTGAGAGTGGAAACTCTTCTCCGTCCATAGTGGTGATGATCAGGGCTCCGCCTGAGAAAGCTTTCTTTACCACGTACGGCCCATCATAGCTGGGAGTCCACTTCCCTCGGGGATCTTTCTGGATAGGTAATATCTTCTTGAGCACTAGGTCTCCTTCTTTGAACTCTCGAGGACGGACCTTCTTGTCGAATGCTCTCTTGAGCCTCCTTTGATAGAGTTGTCCGTGACATATTGCCGTCAGACGCTTCTCCTCTATGAGATTCAGTTGGTCGAACCTTGTTTGGACCCATTCAGCTTCTCCTAGCTTGGTTTCCATCAAGACCCTTAACGAAGGAATTTCCACCTCTACGGGGAGAACAGCTTCCATACCGTATACTAAGGAGAAGGGGGTTGCCCCAGTTGAAGTGCGAATGGCTGTTCTGTAGCCATGTAGCGCAAAGGGAAGCATCTCATGCCAATCCTTATATGTTGTCACCATCTTTTGGATGATCTTCTTTATGTTCTTATTGGCTGCTTCTACCGCACCATTCATCTTTGGTCGGTAAGGGGAGGAGTTATGGTGCTCAATCTTGAAATCTTTGCACAACTCCTTCATTGTCTTGTTGTTCAGGTTTGCCCCATTATCCGTGATGACTTTGTGGGGAGTACCATAATGGCAAATGATTTCCTTCTTGATGAATCGGGCTACCACTTGTTTGGTTACGTTTGCATACGAAGCTGCTTCTACCCATTTGGTGAAGTAGTCGATGGCAACGAGGATGAAGCGATGTCCATTTGACGCTTTGGGCTCGATCATTCCAATCATGTCTATGCCCCACATAGAGAAAGGCCAAGGTGAAGTCATGACGTTCAGTGGAGTTGGTGGCACATGCACCTTGTCGGCGTAAATCTGGCACTTGTGACAAGTCTTGGCATAGCGGAAACAATCAGCTTCCATGGTTAACCAATAGTAGCCCGCCCTTAAGATTTTCTTTGCCATTGCATGCCCATTAGCATGGGTTCCAAAAGATCCCTCGTGGATTTCTTTGATGAGCATGTCCGCTTCATGTTTATCCACACATCTGAGCAGGACCATGTCATAATTTCTTTTGTAGAGGGTATTTCCACTGAGGAAGAACTGGGATGCCAATCTTCTGAGGGTCCTCTTGTCGGTGTGCGAGACATTTTCTGGATACCCTTGCTCTTCGAGGTATCGCTTGATGTCGTAGAACCAAGGTTTGTCGTCAAGTCCCTCTTCGACTGATGCGCATACAACTGGTTTGTCTCTACGATCCATCCTTATGATTGGTGCTTCGTTGTAGAAATTTACTTGGTACATTGATGATAATGTAGCCAAAGCATCTGCTACCTGATTTTCTTCTCGAGGGATGTGGTGGAAGTTGATTTCATCAAAATGCTTGATCAATTCTACAACCCGGGCTCGGTAGGGAATTAAATTGGGATGTTTTGTTTCCCATTCTCCTTTGACTTGATAGATGACCAAGGCTGAGTCACCGTATACTTCAAGGTTTTTGATCCTTAGATCAATTGCTGCTTCGAGGCCTAGGATACATGCTTCATATTCTGCCATGTTATTGGTGCAGTCAAAGCATAACCTTGCTGTGAAGGGTTGGTATCCATTTCTTGGGGAGATTAAAACTGCTCCGATACCGTGCCCCATGGCATTTGAGGCGCCGTCGAAAGCGAGCTTCCATTGAGCTCCTAGTTCTGGCCCTTCATCATCGCTTGTGACCTTTTCGTCATTCAAAGCTATGACATCTTCGTCTGGGAAGTCGAATTGTATGGGCTGATAATCCTCCAATGGTTGGTGAGCAAGGTGCTCGGATAAAACACTCCCTTTGATGGCTTTTTGAGCAACATATTGGATGTCGTACTCAGACAGCAGCATTTGCCAACGGGCTATCTTCCCTGTGAGGGCAGGCTTTTCGAAGATGTACTTGATGGGATCCATCTTCGATATCAACCAAGTTGTATGGGTCAACATGTATTGCCTTAGACGTCGAGCAGCCCATGCTAAAGCGCAGCAAGTCTTTTCAAGCGAAGTATACCTTGTTTCACAGTCAGTAAACTTCTTGCTTAGGTAGTAGATTGCGTGCTCTTTTCTTCCCGTTTCATCTTGTTGTCCTAACACACAACCCATTGATCCTTCAAGTACGGTTAGGTATAAGATGAGGGGTTTACCCGGAACCGGAGGTATTAAAATTGGTGGTTCTTGCAGGTATTGTTTGATCTTGTCAAACGCCTCTTGGCAATCCTCATTCCAATGAACGGCTTGGTTTTTTCTTAGCAGTTTGAAGATTGGTTCGCAGGTAGCTGTCATGTGTGAGATGAACCTGGCGATGTAGTTCAATCTTCCTAAAAAACCCCGGACTTCTTTCTCGGTATTTGGCGCTGGCATTTCTTGGATGGCCTTCACCTTATCAGGATCTACTTCAATACCTCTTTGGCTGACGATGAAGCCCAATAACTTTCCGGATCTAACGCCAAATGTGCACTTGTTAGGATTTAAGCGCAGCTTGAATTTTCTTAGGCGTTCGAAAAGCTTTTGTAGATGGACTAGATGATCCTCCTCGTTTGGGATTTGGCAATCATGTCGTCGACGTAGACCTCTATTTCCTTATGGATCATGTCATGGAAAAGAGTCACCATTGCTCTTTGGTATGTTGCCCCGGCATTTGTTAATCCGAAAGGCATTACCTTATAGCAGAATGTCCCCCATGGGGTGATGAATGTAGTTTTCTCCATGTCCTTTGGAGCCATCTTGATTTGGTTATATCCCGAGAAGCCATCCATAAAGGAAAAGACTGAGAATTGGGCTGTGTTGTCCACCAATATGTCGATGTGTGGTAGCGGGAAATCGTCCTTTGGGCTTGCTCTATTCAAGTCCCGATAATCCACACACATTCTCACCTTGCCATCCTTTTTCGGAACTGGCACAATGTTGGCAACCCATGTTGGATACTTGGTTACGGCTAAGAAGCCGGCATCGAATTGCTTTTTGACCTCCTCTCTGATCTTGAGAGCCATATCGGGTCGAGTTCTTCTCAATTTCTGCTTCACTGGCGGGCATTCCGGCTTGAGTGGCAGCTTGTGTACTACGATGTTAGGGTCTAAACCCGGCATGTCTTGATACGACCAAGCGAATACGTCCACGTACTCTTGCAGAAGCTTAATCAACTTTCCTTTCACATCCTCGTGCAGGGAGGCTCCTATCTTGACCTCTTTCTTATCCTCTTCGGTCCCCAAGTTGACCTTTTCAACTGATTCTTGGTGAGGTTGTATTACCCTATCCCCTTGATTTGCAAGTCTAGACAATTCTTCAGGCGGTTCATAATCGTCCTCTTCATCCTCTTCCGTTTGATTAATCGGGAAATCGAAGTCATAAGGGTTTAAGGCAGTGTTGTTTTTGGAGGGTGGATTTGTATATCTGCATGAGTATGATTTTTTTTTAGGCTTTTTGTAAAAAAAAATTTTTTAAAACAAATGCAAAAAGAAAAAGACTCAAATGAACATAAAAGAGTGTTTTTATTCATGATTGTAAATAACTTTTAAAACATGGGGGGCCCCACACGACTAATCATTTTCCTTGGGCAGAGCTAAATGATTTTTTTTTTTTTTAAAAAGTAAAAACAAACAAACATGGTTTATTACTTGATCCTGGTAATGATCTCGGGAATCGCGATAGCCCTCCAATTGTTCAAAGCTTCATCCGAAGCGCAACGGTACACCAAATCAAGCACGTCTTCGTCTACGTCTTCGAGTAGAGCCACTTGATCTTCATGGATAAACCCCGCACTGATGAATGTTTCCGAAATGGGGAGGATCCCTTGCTTTGAAAGCTTTGAGAAAGTTTCGGCTGATGGATGATACCCTAACCCGAAGCGATTTTTCTTCTCCGGTATGTCCACTAACTTGCCCCATCCAGTGGGTCGGCTTTCTTCTAGGGCCTCTCTTATCGCCCTCCATGATGACATGGCTGTCCTAGCCTCTTCCTTGGGCTTCGAGCTCAATGTCACGACATTCGCCACTTCCAAAGACTGGAATGGGACATCCACAGCTTCTTCATCCGTTTCTATATAACGGAAAGATGAGAGATGGCTTACCATCATGTCCTCTTGCCCGGAAACTACAATCATTTGGTTATCAATGATGAACTTCAGCTTCTGGTGCAGGGTAGAGGTAATGGCTCCGGCCGCATGGATCCATGGTCGTCCGAGAAGACAACTGTATGTCGGATTAATATCCATGACTTGGAAGGTTATGGTGAAAACCTTAGGTCCGATTTGGACTGGTAAGTCGATCTCCCCTATAACGGCTCTTCTTGACCCGTCGAAGGCTTTTACGACCAAGGCGCTGGGCTTCATTACGGTCCCTTCACATGATAGTTTGAGGAGGGTAGTCTTGGGCATGACATTCAATGATGACCCCGTGTCCACTAGCACTCTTGAGAGGATGTGGTCCATGCATTTCACGGAGATATGTAAGGCGCGGTTATGAATGTGCCCCTCGTCGGGTAGCTCATCGCCATTGAAACCCAAGTACCTACTTGAGGTAATATTTCCGACTATCCCGTCGAATTGGTCCATCGGAATGTCCTTGGTGACATGTGCCTCACTGAGGATCCGCAGTAGTGCTTCTCGGTGTGCTTCCGAGCTTAGTAGTAAGGATAGCATGGAGATCTTGGAGGGAGTTTGACCTAGCTGGTCAATGATTTTATACTCGCTCTTTTGGATTATCCTTAGGAACTCTTCGGCCTCTTTTTGCGGGATTGTCTTTTGAGAAGGCCCCGCTTGGTTCTCTTCTTCCTCCACGCTCTTTTCTTTGAGCGGTTCCTTTGGTAGTACGGCTGGCGTCTTCCCGAGTTCTTTCGGAGCGAAGACTCTACCACTTCTAGTCATTCCTCCAACACCGGTAATGTTAGTGATGCTGGGCTCAATTTTGGCTAGTGGTTTTCCTTCCACATAGGCCACAGGTTGGTAATTCCATGGTACCCTCTTCGTGCTTTCAAAAGAGAAGGGTGCAGGTACGTGGAATGTTATGGGTTGTATTGGCATTGGTACCTCTCTCCTTTGGTATGGGATCTCGAGAGGTTTTGGGTTGTTAGACTCTAAGGTAGCAACGTCCGTGCCATCCTTTATATAGCCAATTTGGATCCAACCTTGGTCCATTAACTCTTGAAGACAGCTCTTCAACTCTTCGCACTCGTTCGGGTTGACCTTGCAGGCTTCACAGTTGGCGTGCATTTCCTCGAACAATCCAAAGCCGGTTTAAACGCTCCCTTATGGTCGACAGGGGAGTCTTAACATTGGATACCCTTTTGACTGGACCAAAGTCCTCTTGTTCCTCCACCGCATTTACAGAGGGACCCGCATGCCCCGGCAATGGGTTGTTCTTCACATTGGGGTTCTCCTCTTTGAAGGATAACAGCTTCTTGTCAATAAGATCCTGCACCTTGTGTTTGAAAACTCTACAGTTTTCGACATTGTGTCCCCACGGATCCTGCGTGGAAATCACATTTGGCATTTGCGTCGTACCAATGTGGGTATGGTGGCGACATTGGTGGTAGTAGTCTTGTCTCGACCATACCCTTTTGGATTAAGTATGGCAAGATTCGACCATAAGACATAGGCACAGGATCAAACTGCCTATTAAAATAATTGTTCCTTGAGCTCGCTTGATTCCTTGATGGGTACCCGCCTTGTTGTTGTTGCTGTTGATTTTGCTGCGGCAACACTACTGGTTGTCGAGGTGGATTTGCGGGAATCACTTGAGGTGAGTAACGCCCTCGAACTGTTGCTGCTGCCACATAAGGATAGTGGTAGTGAGGCATTTGATTTGGTGGTGGGTAGGATGGTCCCACTAGAATAGCGTTCGTCTCCCCCTCTTTCTTTTTGTGAAAGTTGCTGGGGGGTTTTCTAGCTCCACTTTGAGCTTCTGGAGAGCCTTGGATTTTTCCTCTCTTTACTCCGTCTTCTATTCTTTCACCAACCATGACTAGATCAGAGAAACCGGCAGACGTGCTTCCAATCATCTTGTCGTAATATGGGCCTTGAAGTGTGCCCATAAAGGTGTCGACAAGCTCTCTTTCCAATAGTGGTGGTTGTACACGAGAAGCTAGTTCTCTCCACCGCTGAGCGTACTCCTTGAAGGACTCGTTGCTTCTTTGTAGGAGGTTTTGTAGTTGCATCCTATTTGGAGCCATGTCCAAATTATATTTGTATTGCTTTAGGAAGGCATCGGCTAGATCCTTCCAAGTTTGGACATGGGTACGCTCGAGCTACATGTACCAATCCAAGGACGCTCCGCTTAAACTATCTTGAAACACATGCACCATGAGTTTCTCGTTCATTGCGTAAGCTGCCATCTTCCTACAGAACATCCTTAGATGGTTCCGAGGGCATTGAATTCCTTTGTATTTCTCGTAGTCCGGTGCTTTGAACTTCGGAGGAATTACCACGTCGGGCACTAGGCACATATCCAAGGCGTTGTGGGCACCGTATGAGCTGAACCCTTCGACAACTTTCAACCTTTCTTCCAAAACTCGATACATTTGGGTGGTATCATTGCCTTGGTGGGTGGTGTCGGGAGCAGATTGCCTTAGCTGGCTATTTTCCACATCATGGGGAATTACTTCATGCTGAGTAGTGGAAGTTCCTTGAGGACGACACTCTTCATTCCTTACGGGGATTGTGAGCGGTGGTGGAGGTGGTCCTTGACCCTCATTTTCGAAGGGTGGGGTATAATTCGGAGGTAAACCATAAAGAGGCCATTGCACATTGGATGTATCCGTTGTTGGGCGAGGGTTACTTTCTCGTGCCGATAGAGCTTGCATTAACTCTAGCATCTGATCCATCTTTCCCTTCATTCCATCAACCTCTTCTCTCAAAGCCGCTTGAGTTTGTTCCAAATTGTCCATGATCCTTTGTTTGTTAGCTCGTGTTCCGTACGAGTGTTGAATATCTGGTTCTTGGACCGAGGGCTTTCGGGGTTTTCGGGCTATGATTGCTTTGAACTGTTTTTAGGGGAATGAATGAGTTTTTTTTGAAAAAATGCATCAAGATGCATGTGGATGTATGTATGCTATGAGTATGCAAAATATGCGTGTTTTTTTTTATTTTGCTTTATGGAGTTTAAAGGTGCACAATTAATATTAGCAAATTCGAAATATTAAAGACCGGGAAATTGATTATACTTCAAAATATATTTGATTAAATAACATTTGTTTACAAAGTGTAACTAATGCTATTACAAATCAAATAGCCGCTCGCTTCTCGGCTTTGCTCATCTCCTCCCTATAGAAATCTATGGTGTCCTTGCAGAACTTCATAAACGTCCGGATCTCCATAGGGATGACAAAGTAGGGCATGACCATCTCGGCCTCCGCTAGCTTCTTTGGAAGTTGGGTGATTACCAAATTTGAGAATGCAACCAATTTAGTGAAATCCTCACTTAATCGGGTGGCGTCTTGCCATACATACTCAATTACTTCCTTGCGCTGGTCTAGCTTGACTCTTGCACTTCTAATTTCATCGTGTAGTTGTGCAATGTGGTCCCCATGAGCTCTTGCAATCTTGTCGAAGTACTCTTCGAATTTCTTGATGTCCTCTTCGAGATGATTGCACTTTAGCCTCCCTTGATGAGAAAGGCTCTCATGTCTTTGCCGCTGGACGCGTTCGGCTTGAAGCTGCTCTTTGTAGTCTTTCACTACTTCTTGGAGCTGTTGATTTTTCTCTTGAAATTTCAACCTCCATTTCCGTTGAGCTTCAATGGCTAGTTCGCCAAACTTCTTGAGCTCTTGGTTGGAATGTAGAATTCTTTCCAACTCTTCGTCCTTGGCCACAAGGTTGGCATCCGCACTAACCAAGCCGCCTCCTATCCAATCCCTTTTCCCTTCGGAGGTTTTTAGCCGTTTTTGGCATACTAGGAGAGAATGTGATACTTCATCACGATCTCTCTTCGTCCTAGTAATTTCTCCTAAAGCTTGGAGGTGCTTCAATTCTAAGTCTCCGTTTTTGTTTTGGAGTTCTTGAATTTTAGCCTTGAGGTCCTCCACTTCTTTGTTGGGAATGATTGCAATAGGTTTAGGTGTAGAAGATTTTGGAGGGTTTATGACCACGAAGGGTAACTTGATTGCTTTGACCCTCTCCTTCACCCATTGAGTATAAAGGGGTTTGTCGACATAGTTTCTCTTGCCGACCCTTCCCTTGCGTACTTGGCTCCATGCTCCCCGGATTCTCTCTAGCAATGCCGGGTCTTGATCGCCTTCCCTTAAGTAGAAAGCTTCCAACAAAAGGTCATTAGGTTTATCCTCCATTGAAAAACCTAGTTGTAGGAGAGAGAGGACCGGATTGTAATTAATACATCCCTTAGTACCAATGAGGGGTACGTTAGGGAAGTCCCCGCAACTGAGGATAATTTCCGGGTCCTCTAAGTTTGGTGAAAACCAATGGATGTCCTTCTCGGCGAGGGTTGTCATCCGTTGCGACCATTTGAGCTTGGCCCGGTTTTCCACAAAGTCTCGGTTTCTCGGCATGTGGGACATCATCCAAATTTGCACCACGGGAGTGCAACAAGTAATTTTGCGTCCCCTTGCTTGCTCATGCCTAGAGTAGAGGGTTTGATAAAAATCCGCCAAGATTGTGGGAACCGGATTTTTAGTCATAAATACCTCTAGAGCCGGAAAGTCTACGAAATCATCCATGTTGGGGAATAAAACAATCCCGTAGACTAAGAGGGCTAAGATGGCGTTGAATGCCCTTCCCTCTTTGTTGGCTAACATTTCCCGAGCTTTGGCTTCCAAAAACTTTCTTGAAAATCCCTTAAGGTTTCCTCTAACTTCCAAGTTAGATGCCACTTCTTGGGTGTCGAGGTATAAGGATTCGGCGATGGCTTCAAATGTGGGATCCTTTCCCGGACCGAGATAGAGTTCATGACCCTTCATACTACAACCCAAAATCTTCTCAAACTCTTCCAAAGTTGGCGCTAGTTGGAAGTCTTGAAATGTGAAGCACCGTAGAGGTGGGTCGAAGAATTGCGCCAAAGTGGTTAAGGCCGTTGAATCTATTCATACGGGTAGAAGATCAAGGATTAGCCCATAGCTTGCCTCGAAGATGTTCTTGTTGACCGAAGAGAGCCTCTTGCTTAGAGCTAATAAACTTTCCACCCTAGGAGCTTTAATTTTGAAGGCGAGCGTATTCTTGTTCCCGGAATCCATATTTCTTTTTTTTGCTAATATTTGTTTGTTCTTTTTAAACTCCTATAAAGCAAAATGATGCGAAAATTACTTTCATGAATGCAAATGATATGCAAGGGTATGGTTTATGAAGGTTCGGAACTTCCCCCCATCCTCACATGTAGGCTCTAAATTGTGAAATCTCCTAAGAAGAGGTCCTTAGAGTCATAGACCTCACATGGAATTAGGGTTGTCTATGGACATACGTCGACATGACTTCAATTAATTCCACGTGAAAATCTCATCTAAGCGGGGTTGGACATCCCACCTCACGGACATACGTCAACGCGGGCTTCCGCACACAACCTCCTTCTAACTTAGTTTTTTTCTCAAGCTCGGGTAGAGAGCCTCACACGTCCGGCATTAACCCGAACAATGTGGAGTATCATCACTCAAGTAACCCCCACATTTGATATATATGATATGAATATAAAGCAGATAAAGCAAATATAAACATAAAGCATAAATATAACATGTATGAATAAAATAATAAACATGGCACGCAAAGAAAATAAAACAATTGGCTTTAAACCAAATAGGTTAGGCTTGACTCACTAGTGGGAACAGGGTCCCCAGTGAAGTCGCCAGCTGTGCGCACCTCGTTTTTTCCCTTGGGGAAAAAGACGCGCAAATCCTCCGAGGTCGTTCGCAAACGCTCGGAGGGCCTTTGTGAAGCCGCCACCAAAGTTTTTGTGTAAAGGGAACGTTGATAAACCCTTAAGTTTTTTTTTTGTTTAAAGGGAAACGATAATAAAACCCTTTGACGATGAGGATAAGGATTGGTCATCGTAACCATTGTCGGGTTCGGGAGTCGATTACGCAAGGGGAAGGTATTAGCACCCCTCACGTCCGTTGTACTCAACGGGAACCTTCTATTTGGTCAAAGCTTGAATTGTTTTTTTTGTTTTGCGCGCATGTTCATTTATGTCAAAAATATAATAAAAAGGGGGGGAAAGAGGTAAAAACAAACGAAAGAAAAGAAAGAAAAAAGTTTTTTTTATTATTGCGCTTGACAAGATGTCGATCTTGCTCCTACGTATCTCCCGGTAGTCGGAGAATTCAAAGCGTACGTAGTTCTTTGGTAGAAAAACGTACATGTGTTGGTTAATTTTAAATGGACGATGTTTTAACCGAATTCTTGCGATTTAAACGTAGCTTGTATGCTCGCGCTTGGGAGACTTATTAAGCGTTTGTTCGTGAATCACATTAGAATTGTTAAAAGGTACGTCCGTTAGAGTAAAGGGTTAATTGGTCGCTATGGGACCAAGAGAGGTGCAATGGACTCATACAAGTCAATCATTGACCGAGTGGACTCCGAAGAGTCGGGCGATTGTTCGATTGATCCACTGAGATCAAGAACAGGTACAATGGACTCGGACGAGTCGAACATTGACCGAGTGACACAAACGAGTCGAGGGATCGAGTCTAATGGCCACGGGGGACCAAAAGGTTTGGATTGACCACAAGGGGCCAAGTTTTGGTTTGGTTATGGTTGGATATGTTGGAAAAAGGGAATGACGATTGTCCGAACGACGAGACATACGTCACGCATTCGTACAATCGGGGCGATGGAGAGACATACGTCACACCATCCCTTTTTCATTCATGTTTTTGGGTTGAATCCTTTAGAAATCCCAAGGTATGTCAAAACATTTGGCTTGAAAACCCAAAATGGGAAGGTTTAGCAATTTTGCTAGAAAACGCACAAGTTCGTCTCATTTTGCGAACGGTTTTGAAAAGCGAACAAATTTGGTGTATGTTCATTGCTTGAGTTTTGAAAATCATGAACAATATTTATTGTTCAAGTTTAGATTGGAATGATGAACATAGCTTGTTTGTTCATGCTTGTTTGAAAGTTTGGGAACATAACTTGTTTTGCAAGTTATCCACACAATGTCATATGAACTTGTGATTTTGCCAAAATTATGCAAAATCCTTGTTATAGTTTGAAAAACATGGGTTTAAAAACTCTTAGGTTCTGAGCTCTGGGGCTAGAACCTCAAAAATTGGTCATTTTGACACAAAAACTCAGATTCTGAGTTCTGTCATGGTCGCACTGCGACCATGACTTCGCACTGCGAAGCATGCGAAATTTTGAGTTCAGAAGCTGTTTCTGAACTTTTGTTCAGGAACAACTTCTGAACACACTCAGGACCTTTTAGGTGAGTGAAAAGCTTTGAGTTTTTGGGATGAAAAAGGCTGGACAAACCAGTTTTGATGTTTTGAAAACCTTGGAATTTCTTCGAAATTCAAAAGGGGTTTATTAGAATCAAATGGTTTTGAACCAAAATAGCTATGCAAACACAATTGTAAATGCAAGATGAGTGCTTAGAAACTTACAGAACTCCTTAGCAATGCTCCAGCTGCAATGGATTTGAGATGGTTGAAGGCTTTCACAAAGATTTTTGGTATTGGTGATGAGCTTGAACTTTGTGGTGCTTTGTGTTGGGTTGGTTTTTTCTGGTTGTTTGTGAGGGTTTGTAAGCTAAAATGAGTAGAGTTTCTGCTCTTGAAATGCTGTTATCAGTTGTGTTTGTTCCCTTGGGCATTGCCTTCTATTTATAGGCCAAAACCAAATCTTTTTCATCATTACAAAATCCTAAAATCCAGCTGATTTGTGGCTAAGATCAAGCTGAATCCCTTTGCATTAAATGCTAATGGATAGAGGCAACCTTGCCTTGTACCAAGGGGCAAGATTCAGCCTGATTTCAGCCACACATTCAACCAATTCTAGAAGGTAATGATGAAGAATAAAGCTGAATTGCAATTGGCTAATGCTTGGGGATCAATCCTTGCAATCTCAATGGTTGATCAATAAAAACGTGCACTGTGATGTGCAGAGATTGAGGGATGAAAAAGGCTACTTATGGCTGGTGTGAGGGGTGAAAAGCTGCTGCAAAACAGGGTAGGCACTCATGGCTTTTCAAGTGAGAAAATCCAGCTAGTTTGACTGGTTTTTGGGGAAGCAAGCAGGAGGAAAGTCCTCAAGCAGGTGGCTGGCAACCTTGTGGTGGTTAGCAGGTCACATGGGAGGGACTAGAGCTGCCCAAGGGCAAGCCCACTTGCTTGTCACATGCTAGGTTGGAAGAAAAAGCTTCCAACCTTGGCATTAATGGCAAGTCCTTCAATTCTGGTTTTGCTTGGCCCAATTAGCCATGAATGCTACTTAAAATAATTATGGAAATGATATGCAACAAATTCTGGAATTAAATCAAAGAAACCAAAAATCTGCAGAAAAATCGCAGACTTCGCAGTGCGAAGTGAGCTTCGCAGTGCGAAGTCAGCATTTTTAAAATGTTGACTTTTCTGTTGACTTTTGTTGACTTTTGTTGACTTTTGACTTTTTCCCCTCTTTGATTTTTTTTGATTTTTTGTTTTAAAATGCTTAGGACAAAATTAGGGTACTACAGCGACTTCACAAGGCCCTCCGAGCGTTCGCGGACGTCCTCGGAGGATTGCGCGTTTTTTAAACGAGGTGCGCACACACTGAACCGGTTTGGTTCTCTTAGACCGGACCGATCCAGTTTTAATCCCATGTAGCCCACTGGATTTGGCAGGGCCCAATTCCCTTTTCTTCTCCTCTTCATTCTGACTGCTCTTTACACTCCCCTCCCTGCTTCTGCACCCCTTTTCTTCTCTATTTTTTTTTCTTTTTTTATTTTCCCCTTTTATTTCTCTTCTTGCATTTTATTTTTAGTCTTTCTTTTATTTTCATGCATTTTATTTCACTGCCTTTATTTTTAGCACATCATGCATTTTTATTTTTTTATTTTCCTTTTATTTCATGCATTTTCATTTTATTTTTATTCTTAGCATATTTATTTTAATGCATTTGCAATTTTTTTTTCTTTTTGTCATTTTTATTTTATTTTATTAGAATGTATTTAGGAGCAAATGTAAATCATAAATGAGAATATCGCACCGACACTCGCACTTTATTTATTCTGCTTTATGTCAAAAAACAAAAAAATGTAAAAAATATTAGGTTAGTTTATTTTCAAAAGGATTTCGTGGTGATCCAACGTCACCACGGAAATTCCTCGCGTTTACCTTTTTCAGTTATGTTTTTTTTAGTCTTAGTTCATTATCAAAAAACAACCAAAACATGCTAATAATCAAAAACTCAAAAAATCTTTTCTTAAACAAACCTTGATTCTCAATCAAGCGCCATTTTATTTTCACTTTCTTAAAAAAAATCATTAATCAACTTTAATAACACTTTAATCATTTTCAAAAATAAAAAATACAAACAATTTTTAATCTTTTTGCCACTTGGCCTTATTTTTATCTTTTAACCTTTTTTTCAAAAAACTAAAAAAATGCAAAAACAAATCAATCGACATTTTTACCCCGAACTACGAGGTTTTGATCTTTCACGGGTACGTAGGCAAAGGACCTTGTCCTTCCAAATCATAAAAAATAAAAAAACAATTTTTTCTCACTACTCTAATTCATTATTTTCTTTTAAAAAATAAGCAAGTTATAGCCAAAATAAATAAATAAAATTAAGAGGTTCTCGTAGAGTACTACGAACGTTTAGGGTGCTAACACCTTCCCTAAACGTAACTAACCCCCGAACCCTAAATCTTTTAAAATCTGGTATTTTAGAACTTTTTCACATTTTCTTTTAACAAATTAAAAGTTCAGTCGTGAAATAAAATTAGTGAGTCAACACTAATCAATAGCTTGATCTCCGAAAATCACCGCGACAGGTCTTATATCTAGGAGTTCCTAGGTAGAAATTTCACGGATAGTGATTAAGTGAGAAGGCTGTGAAAAACAGGGGCTGTTTACACAGTAGTTCGAATTGATACTATTATAGTGGATTTCCTTCCTTGCTTGGTAGCCTCCAGACGTAGGTGTGTTTGTCACCGAACTGGGTTAACAAATCACCTGTGTTCTTTACTTTCTGTCTTTTATTTTGCTGCTTCTGAACCACTGTTATACGTACTCTGTTCAACTCTGTTTTACGGTTCACACTCATGATTTGCAAGAATTTCAATTGGTATCAGAGCTGGCACCCTGCCTGTTTTAGCGTGAGCTCCAGGGAAGTTTCTTTCTGGCAGAATGGACATGGAAGGAGGATTTGTGAACAGACCACCTTTGTTGGATGGTTCTAACTATGATTATTGGAAATCTCGTATGAGTGCTTTCCTGAAATCTATAGATAGCAAGACCTGGAAAGTAGTTCTGAAGGGTTGGGAACATCCTGTTGTGCTTGACAAAGATGGGAAGAAGACAACTGTGTTGAAACCAGAGGAAGAGTGGTCCAAGGATGAAGATGAATTAGCTCTTGGAAACTCCAAAGCCTTGAATGCTCTATTCAATGGAGTGGACAAGAACATATTTAGACTGATCAAGCAGTGCACTGTAGCCAACGATACCTGGGAGATTCTCAAGACTACTCATGAAGGCACTTCAAAGGTAAAATTGTCCAGACTTCAACTTCTCACCACCAAGTTTGAAAATCTCAGAATGTTGGAGGATGAGAACATACAAGACTTCTATATGAACGTCCTGGACATGGCTAACTTATTTGATTCTCTTGGAGAGAAAATGTCTGATGAGAAAATTGTGAGAAAAATACTCAGGTCTCTACCTAAGAAATTTGACATGAAAGTGACTGCATTGAGGAAGCACATGACATCTCCAATATGAAGGTTGAAGAATTAATAGGGTCCTTGCTGAATTTTGAGACAGCCTTCAGTAACCGTACTGATAAGAAAGGGAAAGGAGTTGCTTTTGCAGTAAATACTGATGCTGAGGATCAACAAGGGAATAATGAGGATGATGAAGGCTTATCAGAGGCACTTGTGTTGCTAGGGAGACAGTTTAACAAGATTCTGAAACATGTTGACAGGATATCCAAATCAAATGGCCAAAACATCAGATTCAACATCAGTAAGCAACAAAATGATTTGAAGAAGACAAAGACTTATGAGAAGAGCAGTCAATCAATCAAAGGGAGTTCAGTGCTATGAGTGTGAAGGATATGGTCATATTAGGATAGAATGTGGCACATATCTCAAGAAACAGAAGAAAAGCTTGGTTGTTTCCTGGTCTTATGAGGATGACTCAGAAGGAGAAGTAGAGAATGAGTCTGCTAAGCATGTTGTTGCCTTAACTGGAAGATACAAGTCTAATGTTAAAGTTAAAAGCCTCTGAAGCACTATCAGAGTCTGAAGCACTATCAGAGTCTGAAGAGCCATCAGAGTCTGAAGCCAGTGTTGAAAAATCCTCTTATGAAGAACTGG
Source organism: Medicago ruthenica (assembly GCA_018208015.1). NCBI lineage: Eukaryota > Viridiplantae > Streptophyta > Magnoliopsida > Fabales > Fabaceae > Medicago > Medicago ruthenica. The sequence goes on along the minus strand of WNNG01000302.1, from coordinate 75,937 downwards.
CTAGCTCTTACAAAGATCTATACATCAAAAGTGTAGAAGTTTGCAAGCAACTAGTGGATCAGAAGAAGACTATCAGTCAGCTGCATGATGAAAGAAGTGACCATATAGCACAAATTTCTGATCTCAAAGATGAGGTAAGCCAACTAAACTCTCAACTTGAACATATGAAGAAGCAAGTCAAAATGATGAACTCTGCTACTGATGTGCTGGAGGAGATATTGGAGTGTCAGAACCAAGGGAAACCAAATGGCATAGGATTTGTTGATAGGACTTTGAACATCAAACAACAAAATCCAGCTAAAAGGTTCATTCTTGCTGTTGAAACTTATGATCCAATAATGAGCAAACTTAAGAACAAACCCCATGGAGCTAAGAGCAGGAGGGCTTCTCATCCTTGGGTATGTCATCACTGTGGAAAGAAGGGGCACAAAAATCCATTTTGTTTCAAGCTGTATGGTTACCCCAACCACTTTCTGCACAGAAAAGTGGAACCTGTTGCAAACAAAATCAATGTCAAGAAGGTATGGAAACCCAAATGTAATAATTTTGGTCTCATAGCTCATACATCTTTAAGAGCCTCCTCTAGGGAAGATTGGTATTTTGATAGTGGATGCTCCAGACACATGACTGGTGTCAAGAAGTATTTAAGCAATTTAAAACCATACTCCAGTAGCTATGTAACTTTTGGTGATGGAGCTAAAGGAGAAATTCTTGGAATTGGAGACTTGATCAGTGATGGACTACCAAGGCTAGACAATGTGATATTAGTAAAAGGACTGACTTCAAATCTGATCAGCATAAGCCAGCTGTGTGATCAAAAGTTGAAAGTGAACTTTAACAAGGAGGAATGTCTGGTAACTGGTAAAGAAGGTGAAGTGATGATGAGGGGCAGTAGATCAAAGGACAATTGTTACTTATGGATGCCTCAAGAAGAAACAAGCCTATCCACATACCTTATAAGTTCAGAAGAAGAAGTCAGACTCTGGCACCAGAAACTTGGGCACTTAAAACTGAGGGGTATGAAGAGAGTCATGTTAGTTGAAGCCATCAGAGGTCTACCCAAACTTAAGATCAATGAAGACAGCATTTGTGGTGAATGTCAGATTGGTAAACAAACACGAAAGTCTCATCCAAGGTTGGAGCATCAGGTAACAACAAAAGTTCTTGAACTGTTACATATGGACTTAATGGGACCTATGCTTTTGTGGTTGTTGATGATTTTTCAAGATTCACTTGGGTAAGCTTCATTAGAGAAAAATCATATACTTTTGATGTGTTTAAAGATCTGTGCACTCTGTTACAAAGAGAAAAGGATAGTGTCATTGTCAGGATCAGAAGTGACCATGGGAAGGAATTTGAAAATAGTATGTTCTCTGAATTATGTTCCTCTGAAGGAATCAAGCATGAATTTTCAGCTCCCATAACACCTCAGCAAAATGATGTTGTTGAAAGAAAGAACAAAACCTTGCAAGAGTCAGCCAGAGTTATGATGCATGCAAAACACTTACATCATCATTTTTGGGCAGAAGCAATGAATACAGCATGCTATGTTCACAATAGGGTGACTCTGAAGACAGGCACTACAACTACTCTGTATGAGTTATGGAAAGGAAGAAAGCCTATTGTCAAGTACTTTCGTGTATTTGGAAGCAAGTGCTACATTCTGGCAGATAGAGAAAACAGGAGGAAAATGGATCCAAAGAGTGATGAAGGGATCTTTCTTGGTTACTCAATAAACAGCAGAGCATATAGAGTTTTTAACTTCAGAACCAAGGTAGTAATGGAATCTATCAATGTTGTGATAGATGATTTATCTGCTGAAAAGGTGGCTGATGTGGAACCAGTTGTTACATCAGAAGAACAGTCAGAAGCACCTGATGTGGAACATGAAGTAGAGTCTGAAGAAGTAGAGTCTGAAGAAGGAGAAAATAGTCCAGATCATGCATCAACAAGTAAAGGACCTTCAATTAGAATTCAGAAGGATCATCCCAAAGAACTAATCATTGGGAACCTTGATCAAGGAGTCGGAACCAGAAGAGCAGAGGAAGTGACTACTGATTCGTGCTTTGTGTCAAAATTTGAACCCAAGAATATTAAAGAAGCACTTACTGATGAATTCTGGATTGATGCAATGCAAGAGGAACTGAATCAATTCAAAAGAAGTGAAGTGTGGGACCTTGTTACAAGACCTGTAGGCATGAATGTCATTGGAACTAAATGGATCTACAAAAATAAATCAGATGAACATGGAACTGTGACCAGAAACAAGGCAAGGCTAGTTACTCATGGGTACACTCAGGTGGAGGGACTTGATTTTGATGAAACCTTTGCACCTGTGGCCATATTAGAATCCATAAGATTACTTTTGGGTGTAGCATGTATTCTTAAATTCAAACTGTTTCAGATGGATGTGAAGAGTGCCTTCCTGAATGGGTACTTGCAGGAGGAGGTTTATGTTGAACAACCAAAGGGATTTGTGGATCCTAATTTTCCTAATCATGTTTACAAGTTGAAGAAAGCTCTGTATGGATTGAAACAAGCACCTAGAGCATGGTATGAGAGACTCACACAGTTTCTGGTTACTCAAGGTTACAGAAAAGGAGGAACTGACAAGACATTGTTTGTTAAAGAAGAAGATGGAAGTTTAATGATAACACAAATCTATGTTGATGACATTGTCTTTGGTGGAATGTTAAACCAGATGGTTCAACTCTTTGTTCAGCAGATGCAGTCTGAGTTTGAGATGAGTCTTGTGGGTGAACTAACCTATTTTCTTGGTCTTCAAATCAAGCAGATGGAAGATACCATATTCATTTCACAGAGCAAATATGCAAAGAATATAGTCAAGAAGTTTGGGAAGGAGAATGCAAGCCATAAAAGAACACCTGCAGCCACTTACTTGAAGTTGACCAAAGATGAACACGGTGTTGCTGTTGATCAAAGCCTGTATAGGAGCATGATTGGAAGTCTGTTATATCTAACTGCAAGCAGACCAGACATAACCTTTGTTGTTGGAGTCTTTGCTAGATACCAGGCTGAGCAAAAAATGAGTCATTTGACTCAAGTGAAGAGGATTCTGAAGTATGTCAATAGTACCAGTGACTATGGTATTATGTACTCACACAGTGGAAGTCCTATGTTAGTTGGGTATTGTGATGCTGATTGGGCAGGTAGTGCAGATGATAGAAAAAGTACTTCTGGTGGATGCTTCTTTCTGGGAAACAATCTGATTTCATGGTTCAGCAAGAAACAGAATTGTGTATCCTTATCTACAGATGAAGCTGAGTATATAGCAGCTGGTAGCAGTTGTTCTCAATTGGTGTGGATGAAGCAAATGCTGAAGGAATATAATATTGAACAGGATGTTATGACTTTGTATTGTGACAATCTAAGTGCTATCAATATTTCAAAAAATCCCATACAGCATAGCAGGACTAAGCATATTGATATACGTCATCATTTCATCAGAGACCTTGTAGAGGAGAAGGTTGTGCAGCTTGAACATGTTGACACAGAAGAACAGCTTGCTGATATATTTACAAAAGCCTTGGATGCCAAGCAATTTGAAAATTTGAGGAGTAAACTGGGAGTTTGTCTGTATGAGGAGTTATAGCAATTACAGAATGCTGAGGGTGAGCAAGCAGGAAGTGAGGGAGATGAAGATGATGCTGGTCCTTATAAAGAAGCTATGTCTGATGCAGAGTCTGATGACAAAGCAGCCTCTAATGCTAAGTCAGTTTGTGTTTCTTATGTGAAGACTGTATTTTGTCAAAATTATTTGGCTAAAAGGGGGAGATAAATAAGTGTTTGTTTCAGAAGTTTCAAAAGTATTTCAGAAAATTTAGAAGCACTACAATTCAGAAAGCCAGTTTACAGTTTGCAGCTCAGAAGCTGCTATGATCTGTTTCAGGGGGAGTCTCTGTTTCAGGGGGAGTCATGACAGAAGCTATGTGTTTCAGGGGGTGTATGTGTCCTCAGAAGTTGCTGCTGTATGAGTGAATACGTAGTATGTGTGTTCTTTTCCGCCGCTGACTCTGTTGCTGTTACTTGCTGATTGCTACGTTGTGTGTTCTTCATGGTTGAGTATTTTGTTGTGTGAAGAAGCTTGTACTTTGTTGTCTCTGTTCAGTAATTGATTTTAGCCAAAAATTTGCCAGAGGGGGAGATTGTTGGATATTTGGTTGTTGGCTTCATGTTTGCTAAAATCAAATATACAAGCAGTTGTGAGTCTTCAGAAGCAGTACGTCCTCAGAAGCTGAAATCTCAATATGTGCATCTTCAGAAGCTGGGTCAGAAGCTGGGTCTTCAGAAGCTGGAACAGTACTTCAGACGCTGGGTCAGAAGCTGGGTCTTCAGAAGCTGGAACAGTACTTCAGACGCTGAACCTTCAGAAGCTGATGTTTAGACGCTGAATAGTACTTCAGAAGCTGACCTTCAGACGCTGAAATGTTCAGACGCATACTTTAGAAGTACCTTCAGAAGCTGGTTTTCTGCGTTCTGTTTTCATGTCTTGGGTGTTTATTTTCTTGTGTGATCTGTTGAAGATTTGTCTCAAGAATTCTCTTGGATTTGTTTCTAGAAGGAAGATTAATTTGCATGAAGATATTTGTTGAAGATTGATTTCTTTTATTTGAGAATATATTTTCAGAGTAATCTTTGAAAAATATATTTCTGAAATATAATTGCTTCTATGAGCTTCTAAAGAATTTTGGAACAACATATTTTGAAGATTATTTGGTTTAGAATTACGTTGCTGCTGAAGCTATAAATAGAGGACGCTGCTGATTGAAGAATAAAAATTAAAAAACAGAAGTCATTATAGAAAGAGTCTTAGTTTTTGAGTCTGTAAGCTTTGTGCTGTGTTTTTGTACACCACTCAATTGTTAGAGTTGGTTTAGTTTTTATTGAGTTGTAATTCACTTGAAGCTTTTAAGCAAAAGTGACTTTGATGTTTTGAAGTGTGTCTTCATCTTTGATTGTCTTAGAGTTTAAGATCACTGGGGCAGTGGTTGATTCAGTAGGAAGTAAGAGGGGTCTTATATCTAGGAGTTCCTAGGTAGAAATTCCACCAGTAGTGATTAAGTGAGAAGGCTGTGAAAAACAGGGGCTGTTTACACAGTAGTTCGAATTGATACTTTATAGTGGATTTCCTTCCTGGCTTGGTAGCCTCCAGACTTAGGTGTGTTTGTCACCGAACTGGGTTAACAAATCACATGTGTTCTTTACTTTCTGTCTTTTATTTTGCTACTTCTGAACCACTGTTATACGTACTCTGTTCAGCTCTATTTTACGGTTCAGACTCAGGATTTGCCAGAATTTCAAAGAGAACATAAATTACAAAATATCTTGAAATTTTCACTATAAGTTTTTTTACTCAAGTAGCCTAATGACTAGAAATTTACACTTATTGTAAATAAATGGGAAACCCGAAGTTCGAACTTCGACCCCTGAATATAGAATGTGATGTCCCTATCAACTGAGCTATGATCATGGAGAATCCTTTTCTATAAGTTTATTTGATATAAATCAACTATTTATCATTATAGTACTCGAATTGTAGACATGGAAAACAAAATTTCATTTTCTTATCAACATAATGGATATTTTTTTTTACAAAGAATGTAATCGGATATTGATTCTTTATTTAATTTAGGATATTGTTTTTTACTAAATTCTTATTTTTGCTAAAATACCTAAAAGATTAAAAGTAATTTTTTTCTTTAGCCAACACAAATGTGATTGTTTTTTTTAGGAAAATGTTGAATTGGTGAAGTCATGATTTAAAACTTCCTATGAGGAATAATATATTTTTTTAATTCGTAGTAATTGTGTTGTTTTCGTCCATTTGGTACTCCAAAATAGTCTATAAATTGTAATCATTTCTGCACTTTTCACTTCACAAGTCTATACCATCACATTTTCTCGATATATTATATTAGTATTTTCATATAAAATATGAAGAGTCTATTTACCCTTTTAATGTTTGTCGTTGCTTCACACTGCTTGCGTGCTAGAATAACACCTAACGATGATTCTAACTTTAATGTTCTAAAATATGGTGCCACTGGGGATGGCAATACTGATGATTCAGATGTATATATTATTTTTACTTATGATTTCATTGTTTTTTCATGATATTATCTTGATTATACTTCATATTTATTATATGATACTACATTTTTTATGTAAATGCATTTTTGAAATCTAACACCAATTTAAACTATTTTGCACCTTACAAAGGCTTTTGTGAAAGCATGGAATGATGTATGTAGTACAACTCAAGGCACTCCGACACTTATAATACCCGAAGGCAAAACATTCTTGTTGCAACCTTTGTCTTTTGAAGGTCCATGCAAATCTGCAACCATTCAAGTTGAGGTACTCTATTTTTGAAAGAATTAAAGTTGATCTATTTCAAAATAAGTTGACACTTAGTTTTTAAAAACAAATAGAATAATTTTGTTCAATTATGGTTTTCGTTAATATAATTTTTAAATCATGATAAAAAATTTAATTTGTATACATACTACATTTTCACACATGCATTCAATCAAATTACACAATATATGTATACATGATAAAAAAATAAATATTGAAAGAGATATTTTAAAAACTAACCTAAAGTAAAAGGCAATATGATTGGATACATGTGCAAAAAAAGTTTACGCAGTCCATGCATAGAAAATAATCTTTACAATTATTATAATCTCTTTGTTGCAATATTGAAATTAAAAATTTAATATTTCCCTAAAATTTTATAATGTCATTTCATATGAAAAAATGAAGACAAAACATTTATCTTTTTGATAAGAGTGTTTGAGCATCCATAATGCTGGTTGTTTCATCTATTTTATCAAATTTTCTGTTTGAAATGTAGTTATGTACATTGTTAATGATGCATTTTTTTGGCTTGACAGATTAAAGGAACTATCACCGCTCCAAAAGATATTGAGGCTTGGAAATGGACAGATAATAAAAGGAAATCATGGGTTCAATTCTCAAGAATAAATGGTCTTGTTGTATACGGAGAAGGAAATATTGATGGTCAAGGTGCTCCTTGGTGGGAAAAATATCATGATGAAAATAATAGGCCAACTGTAAGTTGAAAAACATGATATAGTTAATATTTGATATATTATTGCTTTCACTACATGGAAATGTTTAATTAAGTATTTAACTAATTATTTAATTACGTGATAATATGCGCATATATGCAGGCTTTTCGATTCACTGACTGTGAAAGTCTATCAATTAGCAACTTGAATCACATTAATAGCCCAAAAAATCATATAAGTATAGATTCATGCAAAGACACTTCCATCTCCAATCTTCAGATAACTGCGCCAGAAAATAGTCCAAACACTGATGGGATTGATATCGCATCTTCATCCAACATCATCATTAAGAATTTATCCATCAGAACTGGTCAGTATAATACATAAACTCAACTCTAAATTGCTTGATGATCGCTATTAATATTCCATTTGTTCGTATACATAAATCATTTTGGAACATTTTCTTGACCCCGATGACAAGACCTTTGATAAATTTCAAGATACATTTATTACCTTTTTTTCAAATATATATCTTATTAATACTTTCATTTTTTTCCAAATTATACACTTAGTTGCACTACCAAATTTTTTAATGTGTAAAAAATGTCAAAGGGTTTTATAAATAATAACGGAGGGAATATTTATTACTCCTCTATCTTATTTTAATTGTTCTTATTTGATAAAATCCCTTTATTTATTTTCATTTTAATTTTTCTTAACATTGTCCATTATTTTTAGGTGACGATTGCATCGCAATTAACTCTGGCTCTAGTTTCATTAACATAACTGATGTTTTTTGTGGACCTGGCCATGGCATCAGGTCAACAAATTAAAATTAATATATATTAACAATTCAATTTTTTCACATTATATATATGTTATAGTACAATTAACATTGGAAATATCTAAAATTATTGAATCTAGTGTTGGAAGCCTTGGAAAAGGTGGAGAGCATGCTACAGTTGAAGATGTATATGTAAAAAATTGCACCTTGACTGGAACTTCAAATGGAGCGAGAATCAAGACATGGAAGGTAAGCATATATCAGACGTGGTTGAACAAATTGACAATTGTAGCGACTATATTATATAAAATGTTGATGGTATAAATTGATTTTATAGAGTTGAGTTAAATCCAAAATCAAAATATTCTCAGAGTAACATATATGTTTTGTTGTTTGAATTAGGGCGGAAGTGGGTATGCGAGGAAGATCACATACGAAGATATTACACTTGTAGAAGTCAAGAACCCTATAATTATTGATCAATACTATGACCCTCATATATATGATAGTGCAAGCGAAGCAGTGAAAGTTAGTGATGTTGCTTACCTCAACATACACGGAACCTCGGTTAATGAGAATACGGTCCAATTAAATTGTGACACTAACATTGGCTGCAACAACATTGTAATAGATCATATTAAGATAACTCGTGTTGATGGAGGGGAACCATATGCATCATGCACTAAGGCACAAGGAACATGCTCTTCATGTTATCCAGATGTGTCGTGTCTTTCTGATAACAAAATATAGTGCTATTTCGCACAAGAATACACAAGGAAAAACATCCAAGCATACATTAGATTTGTTTTCAGCTTGGCCTACGTAAAACTTTTCTTGTTGAAAGAAACCAAGGTTCTTGTTGCAGTAGTCTTTGTAATAACTGGTAAATTTTATATAAGTTTTTATTTTCCCCTCTAGATTGTACTCTTTACTCTTTTTTCTGATTAATAATAGTTCAAGTTAGTGTATTAATTTATAATTATCTCTGTGAAATTTTCTTCTTCTTAACATCAAGTTTTTAAAGGTTACAATAAATTAAGTGATAGAGGTACTTTTTAATTGTGGAAAATTTGTGAAAATTGATGAAGAAACAAAGAAGAAAGGAAGACATGACTGACAAAGAGTTCTTATAAGATTTGGTTCATACTCCATATCTAATTAACAAGTTCTTCGTATTGATAAATAATGGAACTATGTTTTTTATTATACTAGTTGGAAAGATGTCCGATGATAATCAAATAAATTATATATGTTTTTAACTAAACAGTTGTCGAACATGGAATTTGCTTGAGGAGTCAGCTAATAAAGGAACTACCTCCATCGACTTTGGGATCCTTAACTCCTCCAAATAATGTTAAGTACGAGGTTAGATTTTTGTGATCTAATAAATTAATAAATACATAAATAGAAGTAAAGTACAAAGATAAATGATAAGTTGCAAGACATACCAATGTATTGATTGATTTTGTCTGTTGTAACTTAAATGTATGATGTTTTTAATAGGCAATGTTAATACTGCTAATCCAAAACATCGTGGCATACATAATCCTTTCGAACCGGAGATCATTAACAAGAAAGATTTATATAAATATAAATATAAATTTTTCGAAAATAATAAAGGTAGATCAAGCAAAAATAGAGGTAATAGAGAAATTATCCCCTCCTACAAATATTACGAGAGCGGGTAGCTTTCTAAGACATGTTGGATTCTATCGACGGTTCATAAAAGACTTCTCAAAGCTTTCTAAGTCGATATGAAATTTACTTGTGAAAGAAAATGAATTTAATTTTGATGCAGATCTTGTCGTGATCGAGGTCAATTTCAACACAAATTCTTGCAAATTGGCCTCTTGAGTGAATGGATGTAACATGTTACCAATTTTTTATCCTAAAGCCCAGAGAAAAACATCATTATTTAGTTCAATAGGTAACTCATGTGTAACATACCCACATCGCCACTTTACACATAATTGTAACCGAGTCTAAGAAGAAATGCCTCCACCGTTAAACCATAAAATAATGTTTAGACACTCTTCATGGCCCCTCAAAGAAAGCACGCTTGTAGACCTCCGTAGAAGAAACCATAACCATGAAATCGTTACAAAAAAAATCTATGATTTCGATTGATCCCTTCTTAACCCAAAGACCATTTAGTCTTGACTCAAGCATCTTCAAATTGATCTTCAAATTGAGTTCCTGGCCTTTTAAACTACAACTTTCTTGGGAATAATCTCAATTTAGAGTTAAACAGTAATACTTGTTGTCATGGGTGAAATTTCTTCCTCACTAAGTGCTTATCATGACTGCTCTGTCGAAGGACTTCGACTGCCTCCTGGACGCGGTGAAAGGAATCTTAAACTTCCAGCAGAGTTCGCTCCAGGAGTTAATGGAACATGGCTTGAGGTTTTTGAACCACACCATGCCCCCCTCTGTTGGAACAAAATGTATGAACAACTCTCTTTTGGGTTTTGATGATAACAAAGTGTTAAAAAGAAAATTGGAATTCCTAATGCTTGATTCTAAGTGTGCAGAACCATGTACTTAAAGTTTGGTATTTAACATTGGTTTTGGAAGAACAAGCTAAGAGCAAGAAGGAAAGCATAGAAGCTTGTATTGCAAGTATGAAGCAAATCTGTGTCTGAAGGCAGCTACTAAAGGCAGCTTCTGAAGGTGCGTCTGAAAGCAGCTTCTGAAGGCAGCGTCTGAAGACTGCGTCTGAAGAAGTGCATCTGAACACTGCGTTTGAAGGTCAACGAAAGTCAACGTCTGAAGGTTGCGTCTGAAGGTCAACAAAAGTCAGCGTCTGAACAGTGTGTCTGAAGGGAGCGTCTGACGAACAGTGCTTCTGAAGGCGTCTAAAGACCTGCGTCTGAAGAGAGCTTCTGATGAACAGTTCCTGAAGAAGCTTCTGAAGTCTGACTTTTAAGGAAAAGCAACTGTCACTGTCAACAGTAAAGCCTGCACAGTCAGAACAGCTCAATGGAACAGTTGCCTCCTTCGAAGAAACATTCTCCAGCTTTTAAGGAAACTATTCAAAATTTATGTGCTCTGTTTTCTGCACTTTTGCACTCCATGTCAGTTGGATATAGCTTCTATTTTGCAACGGCTCTTTACTGGAAAACTGGTTAATCTCAACAGCTCTTTTATCCTCTATAAAGGATTGAAGATTTGAAGAAGAAACAAAAGATTCAAGAAACTAAAGACTGAAAAATTATGTGCTCTGTTTTGCTGTCAAATTCGAAAGTCACCAAAAACAACTTAGAAATTCTTACAAACTTCTATCTTAGAATTTCTTAAGTTTAGAGTCTTAAACTGAGTTGTATTTTGTGAACACCTCTGATAGTTTATCAAGTGTTCAACTCAAACTTATTTTCTTTGTAAATCAGTTTGATTCAAGTCTCAGCCTGTGTGCTTGAGCAATTTGGAAGTCTCTTAACTTTGTGTTTTGAGCATAGAAGTCTCTTAACTTTGTGTTTTGATGATGGCGATTTTCGCAAGTGTACGAAATCGTTCAAGTAGTAAAGTTTAAAACGGTAAACCGAGTGTCGAACACAAGGACTGCGTTAAGGAATCGAATGTAATTTTGATTACTCAGTTGAACAAAAGGGTACGAGTTTGTTTAATTGCTAATAAAAGTAAAGTGCGTAAAGTAAATTGGTTTTGAAATTTAGAGATAAAAGCTTGTCAGGGATGAGCTTCACTAGACTCCGAACTCAGGTTAATTACCTAACCAACGATCATTGAACTTGTTTAATGAATCACGACCTAATTCTCTTAATTAATCTTGCCCTAATTCCTTAGCGACAGAAACTTTAATTCTCAAGTAAACCCTAATTTCTTAGCAAGTTTTACAATTCAGAATTAAGCATGAACGGACTTGAATTAATAAACGGTTTCAAGGGTTTGTATCTATTCCTAGATTACAAAGGCGAGAATTTCTTATCTTAAGCATTCATACATTCCACTTCCGTTTCACAATATGAATCATACATTAATTTAAAGATGATCAATCGATAAAAGCATTAAGCACAAAGATAAGAAAACATGATTCAATAAATTCATTCAAAGATCAGATTAGGGTTACAAAACAAGAGTCATCATTTATCTAATCTCATCCCTAACAATGGAGAATTTAGCTACTCATAATTGAATTACAAAATAGCTTAATCAATAAGAACATAGGAACATACAAAAACTGACTGTGAGTTGGATGGAGTAGCCACCGCTTCAGTTCCGTGCTCTCAAAATCGCGCTTCTATTCTTCCAATTTCCAAACCCTTGTTTCTGACAACGAATCAGCTAAAATAGGCAACCTGATCGCAAAATCGTGACACGATGCAAGCAATCGTGACACGATCCTTCATTAAAACTCCCAAGGATTGCGCAAACTGGTCTCCTAATCGTGACACGATTATTCAATCGTGACACGATTTTGTAGGCAGAATGTCATCTCTTCTCTGGTTAGGAAATCGTGACACGATTCCAAAATCATGTCACGATGCAGTCACTTCAGGCTCTGATGATTTCTTGCTCTTTTGTACCTCAAACTGTCTCAAAATGCTAACAGAAGATGAAAAAACTAACAAAAACTCTTAACAAATTACGTAATGACAAGGTGTCATCACAACCCCAAACTTAAATCATCCCTTGTCCTCAAGGAATTTACCTGTAATATTGACGACGACAGTAAAGTAACAATCACATAACCAAGCAGCAGTACCAAAAGTTCAACACCTTACCAGCCATGTAATGGGCTAGCCGGCCAGTTTTCTCCTTCAATTCACAACTCCACGCAAAGGTTTGATAAGGGTTTCCACTCAATCACATGCAAAACTATGAATTGCCATAAGCTTGAAAAGTTTCTAAGCATCAATCAAAGTCAATATTATGTACACACTTTTAAGGACTTTTTAGGGTTATAACGGGGCTTAGGTTACAGGTGGGATCATTTGGAAAGTAGGTTTTCAACAAAAAATTTGGAGTTAAGCATCTTCCTGCTGTTCTACCCAACAATACACACAAAATAACCTTAAGGGGCTAGAGAATTGCGTCATACAAAAGAAATACCGATCACAACTTATGTCTTGAAGCACTTTTCTTTTTTTTTTTCGAGCTGCAGAATCAGCTTAATTTACATGCTTCTCTTTTTCACACATTTTTGTTTTTGACATAAAGTGATCTTCTTAAATTTTTCCTGTTCTCTAGCACCCTACCCCAAACTTAAAATGTTGCTAGTACCATGAGCAACCCCAAACTTGAACAATTGCATGATCAAATACCCAAACAATGCCTAACTCCAATATACATTGGGGAATAATCCTATGGTCTCTAGGCTTGTAATGCGGTATGTCACCGAAAAAAAATGGGATCTGTCCTAAGGGCTCAACTGGGCTTAAACAATAGATAATTCAATATAAACCAGGTTGGCTACAAAGGCTCAAGGGACAAGCAATTTGCCTTAGTGTGTACACAATATAACCAATCAATAACAGAGAAAAATTGCAAGTTCTAGAATCATAGATGCATGGAACACTCTTTAAAGTAAATTGAAAAATAAAATTTGGCCATGGAACCTTACATGTTATGATTTCTGGGAGTTGTGACTACTCTTGCTCAAATTGCCGAATACTTCAACTGAAATGTTTGGCCTCTACCTCCTTTGAACTTTTGGTATACCACTCAATCAAAGATCATGACTAAACTGAAGAAAATCAACATCAAAAATAAACTCATTGATAAAAAACAAGTACTGATTTATTACACACAGGGATAAGAGAATTAAAACAGAAATGTAAACATTGTTCAGATTAAACAGTACAAAAGCAAAAGGTAACAAAATACAAATGCAACAAAACAAAAAAAATCAGGGCAAGTCTTGGCCCATCTCCTGCAGCTCCTGCTCAGAAAACCAAGTGTGCGGAGGATCACTCGCATTCATCTCCTCCATGAAATGCGCCGCATTCCTCCTTTCAGTCTCATCAAAATCTGCAGTGATCTCCTGCTCTCTGCTCGCAGCTCTCCCTCTCTGCTCATCAAAGTACTGCACCATATGCTCACGGTTCCCCTCGAAGCGCTCATATGACCCGGTTGGCGGCCTCCTATGGACATGAGCCTCTGCAGCAAACTCCTGAGAGAACCTTGGACGGTTCACATATAGCTGGTCAGAAGTCTCGTTCATCCAGTTGGCAGAGGTGAACATGTACTCCAGTAGCATTGGATGAAGCGGTGGATATGCGGCCTGCTGACTGCTCCCCTCTCCCGGATATGTCTGTGATGGCGGCTGAGGCTGCGCTGGTCCCTGCTGATCCTGCTCCTCTCTCTGGCCTCCTCCCCTCAGGAACTCCTCATACTCAGTGACGAAAGCATCCATAGTTTTCTCTGTGATTGGCTTCATCGTCGGGGCATCAATGTCTGCCCGGTACTCCTCAACCTTAGCCTCCTCACACAACCAACAGATTAAGCTGCTATGGGCTACCGACTTAAGCTTGCTCACTGCGATTTCCCGGATATTGTTGGTTATCAGCTCGCCAACATTAATGTCATCACCAGACAAAATAGCGTCAATAGTAAGAATCCTCTTCAGGGGGATTTCAGAAGTACACGACGTGCCCTCCAGCGTCTGAACCACAAAAGAGGCCCATGCCTTAGGAGATGGCATGAAGTCCACTTTGTTCAGCATCCGAGCTTTTCTCCAAGTGGTGCCCGGCCTGCACAGCATAGTCAACAACCCAGCAAAGTCATCCTCCGTCATGTCCTTGACCGCAGCTCTTCTCCTCTTGACCCCACACTCCTCCGGGGCATTCAAACCCATCAATTGATTTATAGCATCGGGGCTATAATCAATGGTTTTTCCGCAGACGAAAGACTGATACATGGTAGGGGTGAACCTGGCATTAGCGTAGAATTCCAAAGTGACAGTCTTGTTGGAAGTATTAAAAACCATGTTGTTCAGAAGTTCCCAATTCCTTGCCTGTAACATGCTCTCAAACTCAGTGTATTTACCCAGATTAATTACATCGAACTTGCGCTCCATTACGACCTTGAAGGCCTTGCTCTCGATGAAACGGTCCTGTGCATCTTTGTTTATGAATTTGAATGTGGGCTGTGTGGGTGGTGCAGTTTCAGTGCGGACGGTGTTGGGTTTGCGTTTGGTAGTGTTTTTGGTGGGTTTGGTGGTGTTGGTGGTTTTTGGGCGTTTGGCGGTGTGTTTGGTTTGGAGGACGGGAGGCATGGTGAAGAGGTGTTGGGAAAAAGATGAAATTTGAGGTGAGGATGAGGTTGATGGTGATGAAAAGGACTGAAATTTGTAGGTAGAGGGATCTGTGGAAAATTTGACAGAGTAACGGCAGGTTTTGTAATTGTGGGAATGAATTTTTGAAAGTTGTATTTATAGGCGAAGGAAATTGTGTCACGATTGGGAGGGATCGTGACACGATGGGCTCTGTAACGGTCATATTTTTCAAAAATGCCCAGCAATCGTGTCACGATGTGAAGTAATCGTGTCACGATTGCAGTTTTTACAATTAAAAAATTCTCAGAATCGTGTCACGATTTCAGTATCGTGTCACGATTTTGATGGCAGAAAGTATGGTCTTTTGGAACATTGAAATCATGTCACGATTCCTGGATCGTGTCACGATTTCACTTGGCAGAGAAACACAAATTTTCAAGGGGAAATCGTGTCACGATTGATGACTTGTGTCACGATTTCCTTGGCAGAGAGAAAAAATTTTGAAGGAACAAAATCGTGTCACGATGGAGTAATCGTGTCACGATTTGCTAGGCAGAGAGCACAGTTGAGTAACTTAGAAAAATTTCTGCCCTGAAAATGGTTTTGCCACCATTATTTTTTTTTTTGTTTTTTATGAAAAATAAAAAGAAATAAAACAAAGGATACTGAGTGGGTTGCCTCCCACCTAGCGCGTGTTTAACGTCCCGAGCCTGACGTACCACTGGATCACGCGGATTTCAGTTTGATCGACTCGGTCGGACGCTCAAATTCGACTCCAAAGTATGGTTTGAGCCTTTGTCCGTTGACCTTGAAGGTTCTATCCGAGTCAGGGTCCTTCACCTCCACAGTTCCATAAGGAAACACCTTCACCACTTTGAATGGTCCTGACCATCTGGACCGCAGCTTTCCAGGAAACAGCTTTAACCTGGAATTGAAAAGAAGAACTAGCTGCCCTTCCCTAAATTCCCTATTTTGGATCTTCTTGTCATGCCATTTCTTTGTTTTTTCTTTAAAAATCTTGGCATTTTCGTAGGCTGAATTCCGGAATTCATCTAACTCATGGAGTTGAAGAATCCGGGATTCGCCTGCTTTCGAGAGATCAAAATTCAGGAATTTAGTGGCCCACAAAGCTTTGTGCTCTAATTCCAAAGGTAAGTGACAAGATTTTCCATAAACAATTTGAAAAGGAGACATACCTATGGGAGTTTTGAAAGCAGTTCTGTATGCCCACAGTGCATCATCAAGCTTAATGGACCAATCATTCCGTGAGGAATTCACAGTCTTCTCCAGGATCTGCTTTATCTGTCTATTTGAAACCTCGACTTGTCCACTCGTCTAAGGATGATATGGTGTAGCAATCCGGTGATGCACATTGTACTTTTTCAGCAACGTCTCCATCTTCCGGTTGAGGAAGTGGGTTCCTTCATCACTGATTAACGCCCTAGGGACCCCAAAGCGTGAGAAAATATTTTTCTGAAGGAAAGAAATTACTACCTGAGCATCATTGGTCTGCGTGGCGATAGCTTCCACCCACTTAGAGACATAGTCCACTGCCAACAGAATGTAAACCTTTGAATATGAGGATGGGAATGGTCCCATAAAATCAATACCCCATACATCAAAGATTTCCACTTCTAACACGGGATTTTGAGGCATCTCGTTTCTTTTGGAAATATTTCCTGTGCGTTGGCAGCGGTCACATCTCTTGACATAGGCAAAAGCATCCTTAAACAAGGTTGGCCAAAACAAACCCGATTGAAGTACTTTTGCAGCAGTCCTATCTCCACTAAAGTGACCGCCGTAGTTGGAGTCATGACAATGCCACAACACTTTTTCCTGCTCCTCTTCAGGGACACATCTCCTTAACAACCCGTCAATCTCCCTTTTATACAGATAGGGCTCATCCCACACGTAATACTTACAATCGTGCAGAAATTTCTTGCGCTGTTGAGAATTAAAATCAACGGGTATCACCTTACCTACCAAATAGTTCGCAAAGTCTGCAAACCACGGCACCATTGTTACTGCTAGAATGTGTTCATCTGCAAAGAGGTCCTTGATAGGTCTCTGCTGATCAGTTTCATCCATCTTCTCTAGTCGGGAGAGATGGTCAGCCACAGTATTCTCTGATCCCTTCTTGTCCCGGATTTCCAGGTCAAATTCCTGCAACAAATACCTTAGAGCAGCATGGTCAGTGTAAACAATAACTTTAGACCCTAACAAGTATGATCTAAATTTATCAAAAGCATAGACAACAGCCAAGAGTTCTTTTTCTATAGTTGCATAGTTAAGTTGTGCTGGGTTTAAAACATGACTAGCATAGTAAATGACATGCAACAACTTATCTTTCCTTTGCCCAAGAACTGCCCCAACAGCTGCATCACTGGCATCACACATTATTTCAAAAGGTAGTGACCAATCGGGAGCAGTGACAATGGGGGCTGTTATCAGTTTTTGTTTAAGAGTGTTAAAAGCATTCAGACACTCATCATTGAATTGGAAAGGGGTGTCTTTTACGAGCAGGTTAGTAAGGGGTTTCGCTATTTTTGAAAAATCTTTAATGAACCTCCTATAAAAACATGCATGTCCTAAAAAGCTCCTAATGCCTTTTTCATTGGTGGGAGGAGGAAGTTTTTCAATAACTTCAATTTTTGCTTGGTCCACCTCTATCCCTTTGTAAGAGATTCGGTGACCAAGGAAATTCCTTCTCTCACCATGAAATGACATTTTTCCCAGTTTAGGACCAAATTAGATTTTTGACACCTTTCCAATACTAGAGATAAATTATTAAAACAATTATCAAAAGAAGAGCCAAAGAGAGAAAAATCGTCCATAAAAACTTCGATATGTTTTTCAATCATATCGGAGAATATGGACATCATACACCTTTGAAAAGTAGCGGGGGCATTGCACAGCCCGAATGGCATCCTCCGGTAGGCAAATATCCCATAAGGACATGTGAAGGCTGTTTTCTCTTGATCCTCAGGTGCCACCGCAATCTGGTTGTACCCGGAATACCCGTCCAAAAAGCAATAGTACTCATGACCCGCCAACCTTTCGAGCATCTGATCAATAAACGGCAATGGGAAATGATCCTTCCGAGTGTGCGCACCTCGTTTTTTTCCTCGGGAAAAAGACGCGCAGATCCCCCGAGGTCGTCCTCGAACGCTCGGAGGGTGCCTTTGTGAAGCCGCCACCAAAGTTTTTGTGTAAAGGGAACGTTGATAAACCCTTAAGTTTTTTTTTTATTGTAAAGGGAAACGATAATAAAACCCTTTGACGATGAGGATAAGGATTAGGTCATCGCAACCATTGTCGGGTTCGGGAGTCGATTACGCGAGGGGAAGGTATTAGCACCCCTCACGTCCGTTGTACTCAACGGGAACCTTCTATTTGGTTAAAGCTTGAATTGCTTTTTTTAATACTTTGCGTGCATGTTTATTTATGTTAAAAATATAATAAAAAGGGGGGAGAAAGAGATAAAAACAAACGAAGAAAGAAAAAGTTTTTATTATTATTGTGCTTGACAAGATGTCGATCTTGCTCCTACGTATCTCCCGGTAGTCGGAGAATTCAAAGCATACGTAGTTCTTTGGTAGAAAAACGTATGTGTGTTGGTTGATTTTAATTGGACGATGTTTTAAACCGAATTCTTACGATTAAAACGTAGCTTGTATGCTCGCGCTCGGAGACTTATTAAGCGTATAGCTTGTATGCTCGCGCTTTTGAGACTTATTAAGCGTTTGTTCACGAATCGCATTAGAATTGTTAAAAGTTACGTCCGTTAGGGTAGAGGGTTGAATTGGTCGCTATGGGACCGAGAGAGGTACAATGGACTCATATAAGTCAAACATTGACCGAGCGGACTCCGAAGAGTCGGGTGATTGTTCGATTGATCCACTGAGATCAAGAACGGGTACAATGGACTCGGACGAGTCGAACATTGACCGAGTGGACTCTAACGAGTCGAGGGGTTGAGTCTAATGGCCAACGGGGGACCAAAAGGTTCGGATTGACCACAAGGGGCCAAGATTTGGTTTGGTTAGGGTTGTACATATTAAAAAGGAATGACGATTGTCCGAGCGACGAGACATACGTCACGCATTCGTACAATCGGGGCGATGGAGAGACATACGTCACACCATCCCTTTTTCATTCATGTTTTTGGATTGAACTCCTTTAGAAATCCCAAAGTGAACAAAACACTTGGTTGTTGCAACCTATGATCAAAGGTTGTTCAAGTTTATGGAAAAGCACAAGTTTGTGAATAATGCACAAGTTCGGCTTAATTTTGAAAACGGTTTTAAAAGTGAACAAGTTCGGCTTAAGTTCACGTTTGATTGAAAATCATGAACAAGGTTTTTGTTCAAGTTTGGTTTTGAAAATGGTGAACTTAGCTTATTGCTCAAGTTTGTTTTGAAAGTTTGTGGACATAACTTATTTTGCAAGTTATTCCAAAAAGCGTTGCACGAACTTGTGAATTTGTCAATATCATGCTAGATTTTTGTTATGGTTTGAATAAAATGAGTTTCAGACCTCTTAGGTTCTGAGCTTTGGGTTAGAACCTCAAAAATTGGCTTCTGAATTCATGTTCTGAATTCTGTCATGGTCGCACTGCGACCAGACCTTCGCATTGCGAAGTATGCGAAAATTTGAGTCCAGAAGCTGCTTCTGAACTTCTGTTCAGAAGCAGCTTCTGAACTAGCCTCAGAACCTTAGGAGGAATGAAAAGCTTTGAAAATAGCAATGAAATGAATGCAACAACTTAGTTCAAAGGTTTTGCAAACTTTGGGATTTCCTTTGTGTTCAAAAGGGGTTTTTTAGGACAAAGAGTTTTGAGCCAAAATGGCTATGCAAACACAATTAAAATGCAAGATAAAGAGCTTAGAAACTTACAGAACTCCTTAGCAAAGCTCCTGCTGCACTTGATTTGATTTGATTGAAGGCTTTCACAAAGGGTTTTGAAGATTTGTGATGAACTTGGAACTTTGGAAAGCTTTGTGTGGATTGATTGTTTCTGGTTATTTGTGGAGGTTTGTGAGCTAAAATGAGCAGAGTTTCTGCTCTTGAAAATGCTGTGTTAACTGTGTTTTTAGAAGTGTTTGTAACCTTGGGCATTGCCTCTTATTTATAGGCCAAGATCAAATCTTTGTCATCATTACACAATCCCTTGATTCAGCTGATTTGTGGCCAAGATCAAGCTGAATACCTTTGCATTAAATGCCAATGGATAGAGGCAACCCTGCCTTGTACCAAGAGGCAAGATACAGCTTGATTTCAGCCACAAATTCAACTTATTCTAGAAGGTAATGATGAAGAACAAAGCTGATTTGCAATTGGCTAATGCTTGGGGATCAATCCTTGCAATCTCAATGGTTGATCAATAAAAACGTGCACTGTATTGTGCAGAGATTGAGGGATGAAAAGGCTACTTATGGCTGGTGTGAGGGGGTGAAAAGCTGCTGCAAAAACAGAGTAGCAATCATGGTTTTTCAAGTGAAAAAACCCAGCTGGTTTGACTGGTTTTAGGGGCAGCAAGCAGGAGGAAAGTCATCAAGCAGGTGGCTGGCAACCTTGTGGTGGTTAACAGGTCACATGGGAGGGACTAGAGCTGCCCAAGGGCAAGCCCACTTGCTTGTCACATGCTAGGTTGGAAGAAAAAGCTTCCAACCTTGGCATTAATGGCAAGTCCTTCAACTCTGGCTTTGCTTGGCCCATTTAGCCATGAATGCTACTTAAAATAAATATGGAAATGATATGCAACAAATTCTGGAATTAAATCCAAGAAACCAAAAATCTGCAAAAAAATCGCAGACTTCGCAGTGCGAAGTGAGCTTCGCATTGCGAAGTCCTCAATTTTGAAAAGTTGACTTTTCTGTTGACTTTTGTTGACTTTTGACTTTTTTCCCCTCTTTGATTTTTTTTTGATTTTTGTTTTAAAATGCGTAGGACAAAATTAGGGTACTACACCCAAGAACTGCCCCTACAGCTATATCACTAGTGTCACACATTATTTCAAAAGGTAGTGACCAATCAGGGGCAGTGACAATGGGGGCAGTTATCAATTTTTGCTTTAGAGTATTGAAAGCATTCAGACAATCATCATTGAATTGGAAAGGTGTGTCTTTTACAAGCAGATTAGTAAGGGGTTTTGCTATTTTTGAAAAATCTTTGATGAACCTCCTATAAAAACCTGCATGTCCTAAAAAGCTCCTAATGCCTTTTTCATTAGTAGGAGGAAGAAATTTTTCAATTACTTCAATTTTTGCTTGATCAACCTTTATCCCTTTGTAAGAGATTCGGTGACCAAGAACAATTCTTTCTCTCACCATGAAATGACATTTTTCCCAATTTAGGACCAAATTAGACTTTTGACACCTTTCCAAAACAAGAGATAAATTTTTCAAACAATTATCAAAAGAAGAGCCAAAGACAGAAAAGTCGTCCATGAATACTTCGATATGTTTTTCAATCATATCGGAGAATATGGACATCATACACCTTTGAAAAGTGGCGGGAGCATTGCACAACCCGAATGGCATCCTCCTGTAGGCAAATATCCCATAGGGACATGTGAAGGCTGTTTTCTCTTGGTCCTTAGGTGCCACCGCAATTTGGTTGTAACCGGAATATCCGTCCAAGAAACAGTAATACTCATGACCTACCAACCTTTCGAGCATCTGATCAATAAACAATAATGGGAAGTGGTCCTTCCTTGTAGCTGTGTTCAACCGTCTGTAATCTATCCAAACTCTCCACCCAGTGACAGTGCGAGTCGGAATCAATTCATTCTTTTCATTCATCACCGCCGTAGTACCGCCCTTTTTTGGAACAGCTTGGATCGGGCTAACCCACGAACTGTCAGATATAGGATAGATGAGACCAGCTTCAAGCAACTTGACCACCTCTTTTCTAATCACCTCTTTCATGTTAGGGTTGAGCCTACGTTGTGGTTGCACCACCGGTTTGTAGTTCTCTTCCATCAAGATCTTATGCATACATACAGTAGGACTTATACCCTTCAAGTCTTCAATGGACCATCCTATGGCACCCTTGTGCATTCTCAAGACTCTCAAGAGCTTCTCTTCTTCAAGTTTACTCAGGCTTGCATTGATAATGGCTGGGTATTCTTCCTTCTCACCCAGGAACACATACTTCAAATGAGGGGGCAGTTGCTTTAGCTCAACTACCGGTGCTTTCTTTGGCTTTTTCTCAATGACTTTTTCATTCGGATGTAACTCCTCCCATCTAGTCGGTGTGCGTCGGTGATAAGACGGGAAGGCTTCTAACATGGCTAGAACATCACATTCTCTAGGATCTTCTCCTTCCTCAACAACTTCTGATGGTAGGTTTAATACTCTCTCAAGTGGTAAAGCTGGAATTTCAGCCTCAAACTTTTCTTTCACGATTGAGCTAAGTATGTCAACCATGTAACATTCTTCCTTTTCTTTTGGATGTTTCATTTCTTGGAGAACATTGAGCTTCACCACCTCATCGTCAACTTTTAGGGTCAACGTACCATCTTCCAAATCAATCATACACCTTCCAGTTTGTAAAAATGGTCTCCCAAGAATCAGCGGTATATCCTCATCTTCCTCTATCTCAAGAACAACAAAGTCGACGGGGAAGATAAATTTGTCAACCTTAACAAGCACATCTTCCACAATATCATAGGGTTATTTGTAGGATTTGTCTGCGAACTGCAAGGTCATTCTTGTATCTCTCACCGTTCCAATTCCCAACTTCTTGTAAATAGATAAAGGCATTAAACTTACACTTGCTCCAAGATCGATCAGTGCTTTCTTGAAAGTTCTTTCCCCAATGGTACAAGGAATAGTAACACTTCCTGGATCCTTGAGTTTCTTTGGAATTTTTCTCTGTAACACCGCACTACATTGTTCAGTGAGCATCACGTCCTCATCACCAATGGTTATCTTCCTTGAAATGATGTCTTTCATGAATTTTGCATAGGTTGGCATTTGTTCGAGAGCTTCGGCAAAAGGGATGTTAATTTGTAACTTTTTGAACATCTAAAGAAATTTACCAAAACTCTTTTTGTCTTTTTCTTTTTTCAACCTTTGTGGGAACGGTAGCTTAACCTGTGGCTTTTGTAACTCATTTTTCTTCAGTTTTTCTGGTTCTCCAGCCACATCTTGCAAGGCATCCTCCTGGACATCAACCTGTACTTCAACTAACTCAGCGGATGACTCACCCCCACCTTGTGTATCTTTAGGTAGTTGGGAATCTTCAACCATCCTGCTTCTAGTCATGACTGCATTCACACTTTCATGTTCTTTAGGATTGGTAACTGTGTTACTAGGAAGGTTTCCGGAAGATCTTTGTGAACGTTGTTGAGCAATTTGACCAACTTGAATCTCAAGATTTTTGATTGAGGTTGTGGTGTTCTTTTGTGCAGCCCTTGTTTCTTGAGTGAGAGAGTTCACGCTTGATGCCATCGCCTCAATGGCTAACTCCCAATCGGCTTTCTTTGGGGGATTAGGATTTGATGGGCCTCCTTGGTAACCTCCTTGTTGCGGATTCTGAAGACTGTTTTGTGGAGTTTTCCACGAGAAGTTTGGATGATTCCTCCAGCCTGGATTGAAAGTGTAACACCCCGAAAATTATAATTAATGATTTAATGAGGATAAATAGGGTATTATCGATTTTTATGTTTATGATTATGCATGTGGCTCGTATATTATGTTATTTGCGAGGAAATAGAGTTTTGATGATTAATGATGTGCTATGAGGATTGAAGTGATAAAGAAAAGAATTAAATAAAAATAATATAGAGGAAGGAGGTGTAGAATAGAAGTTTTAAATAAGTGGGTGAGGAGTGAAGTAAAGGAGTAGTAAGTTGGGGAGAAAAGAATTATAACGAGTGACTGGCCCATGTATAAATAGGAAGATTAGGAATCAGCATGGTCACTTTTGCTGAAACCTAAAAACAAGAGAAGAGGAGAAAAGAGAAGGAGAAAACCCTAGCTACAAAGGAGAGAGCTAAAGGCCGTAAATTCCGAAGAATTCGAGGTAAGGGGGAGAATCCTTTCACTTTAGGGTATATTATTTTATAACGGGGTTGTTTAATTCTTATGATGATGTTGTTGTTACGTTGTAAACTTTGATGAGAAAATGATGATGAATGAATGTAAAATTGTTGTTGAAAGATGAAAACTAAGGGAACCTAGTTTAAGAGATTAGAGTTACGAATTTGTTCATGAAAGAGTGTATAATTAGATAGGATAAGAGGGAATTAACATCCAAATTGTAGGGTAACCCTAGACTAATGATTTGGGATGAATTGAGGGTGTTGGGATGGAATCAAGTGATTTGAAAGGGATTATTGGGCGAAAACGCACTTCTGAAATTGATTTTTGTTGGCTGTCTGTCAGCCAAAATCGGGCCCCGATTTGGGGAAATCGGGCCACGATTTTGGCCTATAAAAGGATGTTTGAACTCGACAAAAATCGGGCCACAATTTTATAAAACCGGGCCACGATTTTTGTCAGACCAACTTGGAAGATCGACCTTTTTCACCATTTTCGTTCTGAACTGGGTTTCAGTGTAAACATGAAAGTCGTAGATATGGATGTTAGCTTTGATGTGGATTTGAAGTGACATCATTTAGACATCCACAGCTTGATATATGGTCAAAATACTACACATAGGTTAACACGGTTGTGCACTCCTTCCAGGCCTAGGAAAACCGACTTTTCCACCTCTTTCTGTTCTGAATTGAGTTTAGGTGTCTTCATGAAAGTTGTAGATAGAGATGTAATCTTTCATTTGTCTTTGGTTGGACTCCATTTAGATCTCTAAAACTTGAGTTATGATTAAAATACTGTATTTGGGTTATGTTGCAATCTTCATGAAATTTCAGCACAATCCTCTCAGAGAACTCTAAAACATATTTGAAAACAATAGCAAGTCTAAGAAAGTTGTTGGCGTGAAAAGTAAGTGTAAGGGGTCCTAAACCATCATACATGGAGGGGGAAGTGTGCTTAGGCATGATATAAGGTGTTTAACTCAAAATATTAGTGAGTCTAAATCTTGAACCAATGAAAGGTGGGTAAGTGAAGTAAGAGGAAATTGTTTAGGCATAGTTCTTAACCAAACGACGAAGATAATAGTAGAACTTTAGAATAAAGGTCAAGTCTAATATTATAAGTTAAAATAAAGAGTGCAGACATGGGTAAGACGAATGTATGATGTTAGTGGCATAAAACAATAGACGATAGTAACGATGAACTAATATATGAAGATAGGATCATAAAACTTAATGAGCACAATTGTATAGACAGATAACATTATGAGGAGTGACGATAGGATAGTAAAAATCTTAAAGACTATGAATGAAGGATAAATGATGTCGCTAGGAAGAAAGGACGTAGAGAATGAAGAAGGAACCAACGATGGGGTAAGTTCTAGAAATGTTATTGGAAATATGGAGTAATGGGTTGTTTATAATGGGACGGATGGATGTAGTAATGGTGTCATAATCGGTGAGGGTATTGTCGTGTAGAAGTGTCGATAAGTGGTGAGTCGAATATTGTCTTTAGTGATGCTATAAGAAGGGGGTTGAATAAGTTAGGAAGGTTAAAGGGGAACTAGTCATATATTGTATAATGAGGTTGAACATTGGTGAGAAAGAAAAAGATGTATAATTAAGTGGTGTAATAGATGATGAAAAAGATGTAGATTCTGGTGGTGCAACAGATGAGATGAAATCTGTAGATCCGGTGGTGTAGTAGATGAGATAAAATACGTAGATTCTGGCGAGGTAAATGATAGAGAGTAAAATGTATAAATTCTGGTGACGATAACGATGGGTAGGAGGTATAAATTCTGGTGACGGTAACGATGGGTAAGACGTATAAATTATGGTGACGATAATGATGGGTAAGATGTATAAATTCTGGTGACGATAACGATGGGTAAGATGTATAAATTCTGGTGACGATAACGATGGGTTAGACGTATAAATTATGGTGACGATAATGATGAATAAGATGTATAAATACCTGATGTTGTTGTTAATGAGTTTTATTCATGCATCATATCATTATTAAGATTCTGGTGACGAATGACGACGCGTTGTATTGTCCAGTAACATAACTCTGGCATACAATTTTGGTGAGTAGAGACCGGTACCGGCATGCATATAGGTGATAGAAAATAGTTGCATCATCGCATATAAGTGAATATATCTGGTGATTGGTGATGTTATGCAAGTTCTGTGTATATGATGTATATGTGTTATATGTGATGTATGTGATATATATATATTGATTGTATGTATATGATGTTTATGTGTCATGTGTGATGTATGTGATATATATTGATGGTGTGTATATGGTATGTGTCATATGTGATTCTTGTGCTAATGATAAGAACTGCTATACTTACTAATAATAAGTGGATGAAGTATTTGCTAAAGATGTGTAACTGACGTATATGTTGATGATGTGTAATCTTGATGAAGTTGTGAATAAGAGGTGAATGACGAGTAATGACGATATGACTGTTTATTTAATTGATTCATGTATCCCAATTAAATGTTATGATGTGTATTCTCACCCCTTTGTTGTTGTTGTATTTATGGTGTCTGTATCCATGGGGTACAGATATCCAGGACGAGGAGTTCTAGTTGCGGGACGCTTAGAAGATGGCGACGGAGATTTAGTATCGTTGTTTTTATTTAGTGAATATTATGTAGTCGATGAACGTACTCTTTGATTTGTAACACTAGGGTTGGGGTTAAAATATTGAAATTTAATTCCATTTGAGTTAGAGTCTTGTGAAACTTTTGATATTTCCATTGTTGGTGTCGATGATATAAATATTTTTATTATTAAGACAAGTTGAATTATTTTCCACTGTTGAAGTATGATTTAATAGTGCCTTAGTAAAAGACAACTGATGAGTTTTGTAACATCCTTTTATTTAATTATATTCGTATTATTTAATAAATCGACGTCGGGATTTAGGGTGTTACAGAAAGTGTTGGAATACAGATTGTTCTGCTGACGACCCCCTTGGTTGCTAAGGAAATTCACCGCTTCAACTTAAGAGGCATCCATGGGTACATCACAATGCATAGTAAAATGAGGACCTGCACACCAATCGCACTTCACAGTATTCATTTGGTTAACCGGAGCAATTAGAGGTTGGCTTAAATTGAGAGCTGACATTCTCTTTGTTACTTCAGCTGACACTGCTTCTTGAATATGCTTGCTAGTGAGTATGTTCTGAGCATTTTTATGTTCAAGTTGATTCAAGTCTATGAGTCCTCCTCTTGTGCCACCCGTTCTGTCATACATCTCCATTTGTTCATTCAGAGCAACCGCTTCAACGACTTTGATGATCTAAGAAGCAGTCTTGAAGTTTATGGAACCACCTGAAGCTGTATCGAGGACTTTTCTAGTGGCAAGGCGTAGACCATTACAAAAAATCTGCATCTGAACTGTGCTGTCATAATTGTGGTCCGGACATGCTGATAACAATTTATTGTACCTCTTATAAGATTCTCCAAGTGATTTTCCCTCCTTATGTTGGAAGTTGGAAATGTCTTGACGCCTGTGCACAAACAATGTTGTAGGAAAGAACTGCTCCAAGAACACATCTTCCATCTCGTTCCATGTTGTAATGCTCCCAGCTGGTAGAGAATCAAACCACTCTTTAGCATCATCAGTTAGGGAGAATGGAAACAACCGCAACCGTTTGGCTTCTTCATAGTTCCCATCCACCTTTGTTGTCTCGCACATCATAAAGAAATTTTTCAAATGCCTGTTGGCATCTTCATTGTACTTCCCCGCAAACTGTTTTTCCTTCAATTCACGGAGCAGTCCTGGATTGATTTCAAACTTGTTAACCGTCACAGGCTGATTAGCAATGGTCAACCTGTTTCGGTTTCGATCACGGGCACCATAATCTCCGAGGAGTCTCTCTTCAGGTGGAGGAGGAGGTGGGCCTAATTCTGCCATCCCTTCAACAACTGCTGTCTCCTCGATGACCTATTCGTCCGCGTTGATCTCAACTTCACTTGTCCCTTCCCTCTCTTTGCGCTTTCTTAATTGAGCCGCCTTGCGATTTGCACGGCAAGTCTTTTCGATTTTTGTGTCAAAGAGAAGTTCAGCTGAGGCCTGGCCTCGCATAAAAGATTAGACAAACGTGAGTTATTGAGAATCAGAGAAAAAATATAGAAATAGATTGCGTAACAAACAAAAAATAATTTTATTGCAGAGCAAAAAATTTCAATTAAGTAAAAGAAATTACAATTCAACAGTTAATTGGCAGTCCCCGGCAACGGCTCCAAAAACTTGATGGCGATTTTCGCAAGTGTACGAAATCGTTCAAGTAGTAAAGTAAAACGGTAAACCGAGTGTCGAACTCGAGGACTGCGTTAAACTATCAGAATGTAATTTTTAGAACTCAATTGAACAAAAAGGTACGAAGTTTGTTTAATAACATTAATGGAAAATTGCGGAAAATAAAACTTGTTTGAATTTCAAGAATAGAAAGCTTGTCGGGGATGAGCCTCACTAGACGACGAACTTGAGCTAATTATTTAATTATGATCAGTGAACTTGTTTGATGAATCATAACTTAATTCTCTGAATTACTCTTGTCCTAATTCCTTAGCGACATAATCTTTAATTCTAAAGTAAACCCTAATTTCTTAGTAAGTTTTAACAATTAGAATCAAGCATGAACGAACAAGAATTACTAAACGGTTTCAAGGGTTTGTATCTATTCCTAGATTACAAAGGCGAGCATTTCTTATCTTAAAGCATTCATACATTCAACTTCCGTTTCACAATATGAATCATACATAGTGATCAATCAATAAAAGCATTAAGCGCAAAGATAAAAAATATGATTCAATAAACTTATTCAATGATCAAATTAAGGTCACAAAGTAAAAGTCATCATCTAGCTAATCTCATCCCTAACAATAGAGGATTTAGCTACTCATGTTTCGATTACACAATATAGCAAGAATAAGAGGCATTACACAATAAGAATGAGGATGGAAAGCTTCAACTCCAGTGTCCTAGAATCGAACAGCTCCTTTCCACAGTCAATCTCCAGTATTATACTCAGTTTCTTCGTCCAAAAATCCAACCCTTGTTCTGAAAACGCACCTGGCTTTTATAACCCTTGTTTCTGAAACTGACCCATCGTGCCATGACACAGGTCCATCGTGGCACGATGGCCTCATTAAAACACAGGTCAACGCTTTTAAAGCTCCATCGTGGCACGAGGGATGCCTCCATCGTGGCACGAGGGATGCCCCCATCGTGGCACGAAAATTCCAGTGAAGAACTTCAACTTCTAACATCTTCTCATCGTGCCACGACACATGTCCATCGTGGCACGATACTTCAGCTTCTGACCATCTTCAGCTTCTGACCATCTTCTCATTGTGCCACGACACAGGTCCATCGTGGCACGATGAACCTCAGACGCTGGTTTCGGACTCTGGCTTCAGACCCTGATTTCAGACGCTGGCTTCGGACTATGGCTTCAGACTTTGACCTCAGACTGGCCTCAAACTCAAACCCAGGATGCCTTTTCTTAACTAATAGCTGTGATCAAAATATCTCAAAACTTCTTAAAATCTTGCAAAATCTTCATGTTCCAGAATTGCTTGGCCTTTGACCATTCCTTCTAACTATGTTTACTTTCAGCATGAGAAACCAATAAAGACTCTCTAAAATGTACAAAACATCAAAAAAATGGCTAAACTAAGACATGACTCAAGGTCATCATCTGTGCATCTTGAACTTGGACCTCTTTTCTCCTTTCCTTTCTTTGTCTTTAAGCTACTTCTGGCCTCTTGGATTTCTGAATTTGACCTTATTTTAAAGATGGAAAACAATGGTATAGTCTGAGAGCAGCTTTTAACTCTCTTAACATTTTTAGTCATTTTTTTCTTTCTCTCTGATCATTTTATTTGTATGTTTAGATGCATAAACTTTGTTTTGACAGATAATGGCTGTTCTTTTATCTGTACATCTGTCCTACCTAGTGAAGATTATTTGTATGTTTAGATACAAAAGCTTTGTTTTGACGGAGAATGGCTCTTCTTTTATCTGTACATCTGTCCTACCTAGTGAGAAAACAAATTGCATTACTTACATGCAATCTGATTTCAGATTTTTCTTGTTGGTCTGTCTTATTAATTGTAAATCATGTTCAACTGATTGAAACGAAGGATTAAGTACTGTAGTTTCAATTTTTTCCAGTATTATGTTCGAAGTATTATTTTTCTGTTGTGCTTTTGACAATTTTGTTTTGCACCTATACTGGGAATTTTATAATTCTCTTTTAGGGTCAGCATTAAGTATAACATATGAATTTTTATGTTTCTAGAGAAAAAAGGCCTTCCATTTTGTAGCAATCGTAAATGCTGGCTATCTATTTGCTGCTTATTTCACTTTGGTTATTACATCACTCGATTGTCAATAAACTCATTGTATGTTTCCAATGCAATCAAAGCTTAATGTTCATTTGGTTTGATGGCACAAAGCTTCATTTTCCTGTTACTTTATATATATCTCTATCTCAATGAAACAAAATAAGGTTCTTTGGAAATTTAAGTTCAGTGGCTGTGGTCATTTGCAGATTTGTACATATTGGTTCATGCCATGACTATGATTCTGGAGCAGCCCTATTTTAGTGGGGAAGCTCTTCAAGGTAATGGAGCTTTTTGAACTAGCTAATGTATGTGACTCTTTCCCTTTTTAGACACTATATATCCTTTGTGGGAAAATATGGAGTTGTAAATGAGTTAAGAGATTTTAGAATTGTGATATTTTAGAATGTCAAGAGATTACCATATTTTGATTATCAAAATATCAGCCAGTTTTGATTGAGATGACATCTTATAGAATTTTTGCTATGTGTAATGAAAATAAATTTCAAGTATCACAAATAGTGTATTTTGGTTACATAAAACCACCACCTCATGATCTCCGTGAATTCTGGAATTAAATTATTCCAACCAATTTTGCAAAAGAGTCGTATAAATAGGGATGGAGGTAGTAATATTTAACCGCTTCTTGAGAGTTTGGGAAAACCTTTTCACTGCATATAGCGGCACTGTTAAAATTAAGATAAAAATAAAGGGAAGGGCGTGAATGATAGTTTATCATTTCTTCATGTTACAATCCTTAAAGGGAAGGTTCTTTGGTTGTCGAGGGCCAAGGGGGAGGATATACACTTCGTTTACATGGAATGCTTTGTTAAAGAAGAATGATGAACTGCAGCTTAGTGTGATTTAATGATCAATTTTATGTAAATAACATAATGCAAATTTCCTTTTTAATCATATAAGTCTAATTTTTATTATCATGTTATAGGTATGAAGTTTACACCAACGCTTAGCGGTAACTAATCTCTGTCGGAAAATTCGTTGGACACATGATTTAAAATTTTAAAAAGAAAAAAAAAACATGTTCAGATTTTTCTTCTTCTTTTTTTGGTCAAGTAGTCTAACAGTTAGAATTCACATTTTGTTCGAACCCCAGTCTCTGCAGTCTGCATATAAACAATACATTGTTTCTGTCAACTGAGTTATGCTCACGAGGATAAACATGTGAATTTTATACATTCAAAAGAAGGCACTTTCAAAAAATTGAGGAGCTCGCAAGAGCAGAGAAGAATTTCACAAATTTTATTTTGTGGTTAGTTCAGTGCATTTTCATTGTATCGCTAACCTAATTCTTTGTGAGTAGTTTAGTCCATTTACACCATATGGCTAACCTAGATTTTCTTTTGGTTAAAAAGTAACTTATGGTCTAAATTTTTTATCAAATTCTTGTAGACCAACAAGATTATATCTCTGTTAAATCATAGTGACCTGGTAACATGCATGGCAATTAACTTTTATTGCGATGTTGATGTGTCATTGTGGCGGAGAAACTTCTTTGACAAAGGGAAGGTAGCGTAGAAATTTTTAACTTCGCTTGCATAAGCAATTTTTTTAGAATGTCTTTTTTTCTTGGTTCCTGATGTTCTTTCAAGTTTGTGAAACATATTTTTTTAATATCAAATGTTATTATGTTGTTATGTTAGTGATTAACATTTAACATTAAAAAAAAAAGTTAATGTCCAACTCCTTAATCCCTAACTTGTGAAACATCTATGCTTGGGACGGATCCATCTAACACGGTTCAGTAATCAGTATATCTTTTTGACTATGGGGTCCAATTAACAACTACCACCGAATTAAATAGCTCGCATAATATTATTATGGTCTATCAACATTGAAAATTGTTCTCTCCCATCGAAAATTGTTCACTTTCATTCAAACTGACGAAAATACCCCCAACGTGACTTAAGTCACGCAGGTTATACACCAGCGTGACTTAAGTACGTAGCACTCGGTATATCAACGTGACTTAAGTCACGGTGGTGTATAACTAGGGATGGCAATTGGACCCAGTCCCGATGGGTATCCGCAAAAAATACCCACAATGGGTAGGGTAAAATTCCGCTTTCATGGGTTCGGGCTTGGGTCAGGGTAATTACCCGCAAATTCAAATGGGTATGGGCACGGGTAAGGGTACTATACTGCCCAGCCCCGCAACCCGCACATACATATTTATACAATATGATAAATAATTTATTTATTTTTTGTGTATAATTAATTAATTTATTTAGATATTTAAGCCTAAACCTAAACCTAAAAACTACTTAATTAAGTAACCGCTCCCTCCTATTGGTGTAAAAAATTTTAGGGATATTTTGGATGTTTTATTTGGCTAAATACTACGATTCGTACTATTTTATGAGTTGATTTGAAAACTTTTGGACCATGGTTTTATTTCAATTGTGAAATTTTTAGTGTGTTTTCATAATTAAAGTGCGGGTATGGGCACTTAGATACCCATAGGGTATATGGAAGGGCACTAAAATTGTTGCCCACGAGGGTACAAGCTCGGGTACGAGTATTTTTTACAGACGCGAGTATGGGGAAGGGCACTAGAGTACCCGACCCATAGGGTACCCATTGCCATCCCTATGTATAACCTGTGTGACTTAAGTCACGCTTGTTTTAGGTAAGTTATGTTTTCACCAATTATGCACAAAGATAATATTTTTTTGATGACCCCAAAACATACAATATGTTATGTTCATTTTTTAAAAGCATGTCATGTCTTAGAAACAACAATAACAATGATTCATGATCCAAAATAAATCATAACTAAAAATACACAAGTATGCGTAATAAATGCCAAAATTAATAGAATACGACAAATTTATTTAGTTATAATTTCATATCCGTTCAAATAAACGAAGCGTTACATTACATTACATTCTCCCTAAATATGTTGTATCATCATGATGTTGGATTAAAATTAAATTCATGAAAGTTTGCCGAAAATGTTGGCATTGAAGTGTCTTATACTTAGTGTAAAAATTTGTAAGTCTCTTTGAAAACTCAAAAAAAAGGAAGAGAACACAACACATGTATTCTACCGAATAAACTATATAAGTTATCACATTGAATCCCTTCATATAGGATGAGTTGTCACATAAAGGAATTCATCCCAATATATTCTTTTGAACTTAATTCTACTGCCCTGCCAACTGACAAGTTTCAATTGGCAGAGGAGCATGATCAAGCACAAAACAACATCTTAGAACTGCATTCC
The DNA here is from genome assembly GCA_018208015.1 of Medicago ruthenica. Taxonomy (NCBI): domain Eukaryota; kingdom Viridiplantae; phylum Streptophyta; class Magnoliopsida; order Fabales; family Fabaceae; genus Medicago; species Medicago ruthenica. Next base: position 42,205 of record WNNG01000302.1, on the reverse strand, counting down.
CTTCTGTGACACTCATCTTATACGAAGGAATTTGATGTGAGAAACTATATAGTTGATTTAGCAGAATACATGTTGTGTTCTCTTCATTCTTTTGAGTTTCCAAAGAGACTTGCAAACCTTTACGCTAAGTATAAGACACTTCAATGTCAACATCTTCAGCAAATTCCCCTCTGAGTCTTCGATGGACGTTCGTACCAAACGTATTCCACCCTCCTCGTGTCTTCGTGGTTGAGTCGTTGGTTGATTTCATCAAGTTGATCCTTCAATTCTTTTAACGTGACATCGTCGCAAACCTTGAAAAAATGAGGGTTTCCACCGTTGAAGGATACTTGAGCGTATACTTGAGCCATTGTTTCAGATCTACACCATAAGAAATTAAAAACAATCAATGAAAAACCCGTTCAAACATTTCATCAAACACTTTGAGTGCAAATTATACATAAACCCTAAAACTAAAAACTACAACATAAACATGCAAACATCTAAACATTTAAGCAACATAAGTCATTTACATGTAAACATTGTATCATTTCTTGCCAAAAAAAAATCAAAATTTAAACAAACCCTAAAACTAATAAATTTCTAATTTAAGAGGAAAAATGTAATATATAAACATAAAATGACAATGGTACTTGATTATGAAAAATTACTTGTTGTTGTAGTGGTGGGTGATTTGAAGTTGAAGAAATTTGAGGTCGGATGATTTGGGAGATTTTGTAGAGATTTGAGAAATGAAATGGAAAAGTGAGGTTCTGCCTGGGTTATGAAAGACCGCAACGTGACTTAAGTCACACTCACATCTACCAAGTGTGACTTAAGTCACGCAGATTATACACTAGCGTGACTTAAGTCACGCAGATGATATCCCTGCGTGAGTTAAGTCACGCAGATTATACATCAACGTGACTTAAGTCACGCTCTGTTTGTGTCAGCAAACATAATAGGCAGAATGCCCAATTCTCCCTGTTTTCATTCATCCATTCCTTTATTCATGCATTCATTATTAAATTTTCATCAATTTTTCATCCATTCAATCAATAATTCAATCATTCATTCATTCAAACTTAAAATACGCAAATTCAATCAAATTTATAATTCGCAAAAATAAAACCAAAAATGTACCAAAATGTCATAAAAAAGCGCAAAGGTGCGAGTGTAAATATAATACATCCATATCATAACAAAAAAAAACTAAAAATATACAAAAAGTACATCAGTCACAACACTCTACTCCGCTGGACTATGGCTCCTAGTCCTCATCCGGGGAACCCCCTGCTCCTGCAAGATATGATACTGAAGACGGTTCAATCAACATAAAATCTAACAATTTCTAAACCCTAAACTACCACATTGGAGTCAAATTTACTCTAAACAACATCTAAACCACAATTTCTAACTTAATTCATCATTAACAATCCTAAAAACTAACATGCAAACCAAATTTCTAAAAACCTAAATATGTTAAATTTCTCCAAAAAAAAAACCAAAATTTAAACCATAAAAAGTCAATGCAATATGATAATAAACACTTACTTGATTTTGGGGTAGAAGTTGACATTGATTTGCTCAAGATTGATGAAAATCGCAAAAAGAGCAAGAAAAATCGATTTTGAAAACAATAACATAGTGGTTCTGTGTTATGGTCGTTCTGTTCCTATAAAAGCACACATTGTGACTTAAGTCACACTGATTTGTACCGAGCGTGAGTTAACGCACGCAGGCTCAGTGTGACTTAAGTCACGCTGATGTACCGAGCATGATTTAAGTCACGCAGGAGTATTTTCGTAATTTTCTTTAGAAGGGAGCAATGTTGTTTGGGAGAAGAGCAATTTTCATCAACATTTTCCACACTTTTTTTTTCCTCTCTCTCCATCCCCTTTCAATCTCTCATCACCATGCTCAGATCAACACTGTCCACTACTATAATACTTTTAATGTTAATCAAATAATCGTCAAGAATGAATCACATAATTGTCAAAAATAGTGTTTGTTATTTTTGAATACCAAATTATACTATACAAAGACTAAACTAAGACGCATTCTTCTAAAAAGCATGTATTATTGTTGTTACGTAGTTAATAGATACTACAATTTTCTGAAAATGGTGCCACTTTATACCTTTTAACTAATCATACATTTTTTTTATTAGATCTTACATTTTATTTTTATATGTTTTCAAGAATTTATATTAATTTAATATACGAACTTTCTAAAAAATTTGAGTCCCATGTAAATAAATCTTATATATCATTCGGCCACTCTTCAAAATTTATTCAAATTTGTCTATGTTGAGATATTCCTTAATCTTAGTACATTTTAAATTTATTACTTAAGTGATTATGTTCACACAATAAGTAAACAGTTAAAAATATGGATGGAAATTTGATGTATAGTTTGGTTCACCATGATAAGCACCGTACATTATAGTTTTGTTCTAATTGTAGTATCACTATTAACTAATGCACCAAACATAATAATTTTGTTCAAGCTGTAGTATCAATATTAACTAATTTATTGAAGGCAGTTGAATAAGTTCAACCACACAAAAAAAAGTGACAACTTGGGTACCCATCAATAAAAGGTGGGTAACACAACCCATGCTGAGTTGGCACCAATCAGAATTATTTATTTGTTTTCTATTATTTTTAATATTATATAAATAGATTGTTTTGATCTGGCCAACTCAGCATGGGTAGTATTACCCATCTTTTGTTGATGGGTAAACAAGAATTTGCCAAAAAAAAAAATTAATAATCTCAAAATTGGATAAACAAATAGCATGATATAATTAGCAATACAACTATAAAGGAAAAAAACACAAGAACAACTACCTCTCTTTGTCTATTAAAAAAACTTAATTGCATGTTTAGTCTCTTACGTTTATTTTAGGTTTCAAGTTGGTCCCTTTTGTTCTAAACGTTTCAAGTTGGTCCAAAACGTTTATTTTAGGTTTCATGTTGGTCCCTTTTGTTTTAAATGTTTTCAAGTTGGTTCCTTTTGTTTGCAACGTTAGCATAAGTTGGTCCCTTTCAAGTTGACTTTTTACACCTGAACGTAGGAGTTTCTATTAAAATTTGAGCTCCAATTATGTTCACATTTAGATTCAAATTGGAATTGCATGGAAAACGACGAAAATACCTCCTAGACACACTACTTGGACCAAATTGAAACTTTTAAAACAATATGGACCAACTTGAAACCTAAAATAAACATAAGGAACCAAACATGCAATTAAGCCAAAAAAAAGAACAACTCTCACGCATACAATTTCAAAGTAAAAAGTATATTAATGCTTATCGCTAGACCCTAACCAGAGTTAACAACTCAAACAAAAGACACAAAAACAACTTCCTCACACGCTTACTGATAAGTGCCAGAAATTAGTTAAAATGAATATTTAATTTAAGTACTTAAGTAGCTTGTTTTGCAAGTTATTATAGAAAAAGCTCAGAATCACTGATCAAATGCCAAATTATGCTTTTACTTCTTACCCCATCCATTTGTGCAGGAAAATGCAAGCCAGGACATGATTTGAGCAAAGAAACATGAAGAAATGTAAAGGCTGGCTCGCTACAGCGGAGGATTGGTCGCTACAGCGCGCCTAGGCAGGGAGAAATCAAGTTTCCATCGCTACAGCGATGGATATGGTCGCTATAGCGACCAAAGGCGGTTTGAACCCCGTTTTGCTGACGTGGAGCAAACCCAGGCCAAGAAAGCTTCGATCGCTACAGCGACCTGCTCATCGCTGTAGCGAGCCTTGAAAAAAACCAGTTTCTATTTATAGCCTTTCAGCTCATTTTCAGAATTATCAATATAATAATTATTATTGTTGTAATAGTTTTAGGATATAGTTTTAGACATAAAATAGGGATAAAAGAGGTGATCTTCATGGAGCAAGAGTGATTGAAGTGTGGATTAACTAAGACTCTTTGGGAAATCAAAAACTTAGCTTTGGATCTTCATCTTCCTTCCACTTTTGTATAGTTGTCATGACAATGACCAACTAACCTTCCCATGTTGGGATTGGAGGTACTCAATATAGCTTAGATGTAATCTTTGATTTTGCAAATATATGATTCTAGTAATTTATGTGATATTGAAGTTATTCTTGCTTTTCATTCTTATGCTTGATTTAATTGTTATTGACAAATACTTTTGAATCTAGGTTTAGAATAATCTTCTATCAAAATAAGAAATTCTAGACATGGAATTGGGTTTTGATAATCGCATAAAGTGTCGGAACGTAAAGCTTTCGGATCGTTTAATAGATTGGGAAATCGTCGATTAAACGATACGATCGATCTCACGACATCATTTGGACACGAATGATTTTGTCGAGTGATACGTGATAATTTCGCTAAAAAGCTAGAATTCATATGCATGATCATTAGAATATTTTCGAGGCTAGTTTGACGAACTCCGATCCCAACACTTTTACGTCCTATTACTTGTCGTCTTTATTTCCGCTTTTACATTCCAATAGTTTTTTATTCCAAACATCTTATAAACCCGAACTCAAAATGATAACGATTGTTGAACGGCTTGAAATAGCGCACTAGTCCTTGTGGAGACGATATAAAAAATACTTACTTTTGTTCTACTAACACTTACAACTTCATACCAAAAAAAAAACATTTTGATGATAGTCGCTAGACCCAAACCCGGGTCCATTTAGCATGGTCTAGTAAATTTTTTGCTTAATTACACTTTTGGTCCCTTAAATATTTTTCAGGTTTCATATTGGTCCCCTAATTAAAAAAAAGTAACGTTTTGGTCCCTTAAATCCTTCTATGTTAGTCACTTTGGTCCCTTCCGTTAGTTTGTGTTAAAAACTGTTAGACTTAATTACACTTTTGGTCCCTTAAATATTTTTCAGGTTTCATATTGGTCCCCTAATTAATAAAAGTAACCTTTTTGGTCCCTTAAATCCTTCTCTGTTAGTCACTTTGGTCCCTTAAATCCTTCTTTCTGGTTTAGGGTTTGTTCCTTTTTCCTGTTTCTATTTTTCAAACTAACGGAAGGGACCAAAGCGACTAACAGAGAAGGATTTAAGTGACCAAAACGTTACTTTTATTAATTAGGGGACCAATATGAAACCTGAAAAATATTTAAGGGACCAAAAGTGTAATTAAGCCTAAATCTTTTTGACCATAGTGGTCCAATTAATAACTACCATTATATCAAATAGCTCCTATAGTATATTATTATCATCTATCAACATTAGATTCAACGCTTTTTTCTCTTTCTCCCTCTCCATCCCTGATGTAGGAGGATTTTCATAGTATTTTTAATATTTTAGCATATTTGTTATTTTTTTGTTTGATTTCAGTTTGTTATTTTTCGGTCCATTAGAGTTTTGTTATTTCCCTATTTAAGCTTAACAGTTGTAGCCTAAGAGGCAACTTTTATTCATTCAATAATATTTTAGAGAGTTTTCTCAATTTCTGGTGGATTCTAAAACCCTATTTTCACAAGTTTGTCGCTTGCAAACTTGTTTCTTTTCAATCTAGGTTTAGCGCTTGCTAGCCTCCGCTTCCGACTGCGTCAGTTGGTATCAGAGCAGGTTTCTCCTGTTCTTTTCCTAACATGATCAGCCATGGGAGATCAACCGGTTACGAAGGTAGAGTTTACTGCGACTTTAACCACGATGATCAAAACTTTGTTAGATCAGATGGCGGTGTTGACAACTAAAGTGAACGGCATCGCCAACAAAACAATCCGAACATGAGAGGTGGACCAATTAGGGTTCCACATGGTGGAAACAATCAAATTATTGAGGAGATCGATGTTACTCAGACGACGGAAGAGCTTCTGACGTCAAACGAAAGTGTTGCGTCCGTGGAACCAGTCGAAGAACATTCAGTCACCGATGAATATGTCCAGGTGAAGAATTTAATTGTGACAGTAGTTCCTCCTTCAATGGATTTCAATGGCGGAACCACAAATCTATTTGACACGGATACAAAGAAGAGTATTGACGCATCAAAATCATTCAATCATCCCAAATTTTCTGTTGAATGCAATGCTCACAGCCTTGGTGCGTCACTTTCTAAACAAAAAATGATCTATCCAGAGGTCACAACAGAGACGACAATATCGCTTTCTCTAAACATCGCAATACCAGATTGTGGGTTTCAAAAGATAATTGGAAAGATCACAGCGGCGCCAGAATGCGACATACCTCCACTGCCGTCGAAGCCACCGGATCAGCGTTGCTTCGTGGCACAAGAATATTGGTTACCAAACTGGACTTTCTTGCATGTGTGGTATCATGACGACAACAACCCTGCAATTTCGTCAAGTTCGCCGTCGCCGATTTCCTTTCTGGATGGAGTGGCCGTCCGGTCAAGCTTCCTGCCGGCCATGGGTGTCGTGGAACATCGTTAGGACTTGGAAAAAAAGGTTCCATGGATTCACCAAGTAGTGACTTGTTTCTCACAAATGATTCAATTGAAGACATTTGGAACAGATTTAGAATTCTTAATTCTGATTTTAACAATTTGATGAGCACCGATGGTTACAATTGCACTGATGGAAGGGTCAAACCAATATTGAAGGAAATGTTGGACCTAATAAATGGAAATCATAACATTCACCTTGACTCAGTTGGAAGACTTTCCAGTCCAGTTATATTGCTGCCTGAGATAGAATTTGAACAACTTGCTGATGGTGAACATTGTGGGTTGAATTTCAGTGTTATACCCACTGAGGGAGGGACAAGCCTACAAAGATTCACCCTAGGAATGATGTTATCCGCATTCACCCTTTTAATACTTTGAAGGTGAGAAAAACACACAAGAAGGGGGGGTTGAATTGTGTGGGCCTTTTTTTCTTTCTCAAAAACTTATGTTAAGTTCAGATTCTGATATAGATCAGTTCTGAACCTATTTTCAGAGTTTGTTTTGCAGCGGATATAAAGTAAATGAGAGAGAGAAAGAGAGACACACGGTTTATCTTGGTTCCTTCCACAACCCGGAAGTAGTCCAGTCCCCTTGTTACTAACAAGAGATTTTCCACTATAATCAAACGATTACAATTGCTCAAAGCACACAGCTAAGAGACTTCCAGTTGCTCAAACACTTAGTAAGAGACTTCTAATTGCTCAAACACCTAGTAAGAGACTTCCAATGCTCAAGCCCTCAAGCAAGAGACTTCTAGTTGCTCAAACACTTAGTAAGAGACTTCCCTGCTCAAAGCACACAGCTAAGAGACTTCCTTGCTCAAAGCACACAACTAAGAGACTTCTGGTTGCTCAAGCACGCAGGCTAGAGACTTTGGTTCAAACAGATTTACAACAGAAAATAGTTTGAGTTGAACACTTGATATACTATCAGTGGTGTTCACAAAATACAACACAAGTTGAGACTCTACACTTAAGGAATTCTAAGATAAAAAGGTTTGTAAGAATTCCTAAGTTATTTGATGACTGTCACGTAAAACAGAGTATAGCACTTTCTGGTTTTTGCAATCTTGTGAGTCTTAGTCTTCTTCTTCAAATCTTCAATCCGTTATAGAGAATTAAAGAGTTGTTGTAGAAGATGCCATGTCATCAAAGGAGCGGTTGGTATTGAAGCTACAACCAGCAGTAATTCTTTCCAGAACTGGTGCGCAAAACAGAGCAGCACAATTTGAATTGTTTCCTTAAAACAGGGATCGTGTTTTGCCCAGGGAGACAACCATTGCAAAGAGCTGCTCTGACATTGTGTGCTTTACTGTTGACAGTGACAGTTGCTTTTCCTTAAAGTTCAGACTTCAGAAGCTTCTCTTCAGAACTAGCTTCAGAAGCTGGCATCAGACACTGTTCATCAGAAGCTCCCTTCAGACACAGGTATTCAGACGCACCCTTCAGAAGCACTGTTCATCAGACGCACCCTTCAGACGCACTATTCATCAGACGCACCCTTCAGACGCACTGTTCAGATGCTGACTTTCGTTGACCTTCAGATGCACTGTTCAGACGCTGACTTTCGTTGACCATCAGACGCACTGTTCAGACGCTGACTTTCGTTGACCTTCAGACGCACTGTTCATCAGACGCACCCTTCAGAAGTTGGTCTTCAGACGCACATCAGAAGCTGGTCTTCGAAACTGTCTTCAGAAGCTTATCAGAAGCAGCACTTCAGAAGCTGTTTGCAACATAAGCTTCAATAAATTCCTTTGCTCTTAACTTGATCTTTGAACCATTGTTAGATACCAATCTTTAAGCATATGGTTCTGCACACAAGAATCAAGCATTATCATATCCAATTTTCTTCTTAACACTTTGTTATCATCAAAACTCAAAGAGAGACTTGTTCATACATTTTGTTCCAACATACTTTTGGTGGTCTTAAAGGACAATTCTGGCCAGAAGTGCAGATTAATCCATCTCAGGAACCTGATGCAAATGAAGACGCTCCGAAACTTACTTTTTCTATTGGTGGGATAGAACCGGATTTTTACTTTTCAGTTTACCAGGCACTTCTTGTCCATAAATTGAGAGAGAGTGGAGGAGTTTTACCTAATGTCTTTCAACAACTTTGGACACAATCACGTGTACTAACATTTGAAAGATACAACAAAGCTGGAAGATATGTTGATGGTATTTCTGATTTTGAGAAAGAAAGTCAGATTGTTTTACAACTTCTTCGCAAAACTTGTAACCTCGGTATAGGATGCCAAAAAATAGACTTTGTTAATCAAAATTTGGATCAGAATCTGAACAGGAAGTTGAGAGACATCTTGGCAGGAGCATCACCATTTGGTATACCTCCCTGGTGGAGTTATCTCGCATTCACTTATCCTTTTCTGTTCACTTACGAAACAAGATGCAAATTTTTTCAATTTGCCGCATATGGCTAAGAATGGCCTACATACCTAGGTACTATAGTTGATACTGAGTTGAACATAGAGCAAAAATGTACAGTTTTCCGTAACCAGATTCTAGAGTGCGCTGAAGAATTGATGGATAAAACACCAGTTGGTAGAACAAAACCTCTTATTACTAACATTATGTGGAGGAATCTTATGTCACAAGCTTTGTATCAAATATTAATTTTGTTGACTCTTCAATTCAAAGTGTATAATGAGTTTAATGCAAGGAAATTGGAGAAGAAAAATGTGTTTGAAGCTTTTAATGAGGAAATTAGCAAGACGCGGCAGGTTGAACGCGAGTATCAGGAGAAAGTATCGAACGATCATGAAATAGCTAGGCTGGAACTGGAAGCTCGGAGGAATGAACTTAAGTCCCGTGAAAAGTATCTGCAGAAGTGTCAAGCAGATAATCTCAATGAGAGAAACAAGCTATATCTTGAGAAGAAACATAATGAGATGGATCTAGAAAGTACTCAAAATAGGAGTAAAAAAAGCGTAAAAATAATTGAGGATTACAAACATTAGCTTTTGAATGTTTATATGGTTGCCCAACAACACCCAAATACAACACCTCTCCAAACAAACAGCAGGTACGAAACAAAGAAAATGGACTCAAAAAAAAATGTTGGAGGATGCACAAGAATGAGATTCAGTGACTTTTGGCGACGGAAAAGTCACCGTGACTTTAGTACATTTTGATATATTTTATGAAAGAGAAAAGATAAATAAGATGAGAGAGAGGGTTACAATGACTTTCCCGTCTTAAAATGCAGATCAGGATCAAACATGTGCGGTTTAATGGTAATGGATGGTAATGGAATTAGGAATTGGAAAAGATCTTGTAAAAGTAAACGATTGGTGGAAAAAACAACGGCAGCAACAACAACAAAAATCATAGACACATGAGCATTTTAATAAAAGTTTATTGCTACGTCACTTTACCACGCCAACAAATTTACAGACGCAATTGTGCTAGTGTGTGTTTGGTTCTGCGACGGCAAAAATTGATTTTGAAAGAATTGATTTTGTAGAATTGATTTTAATTAAAAGTGAGTTTAGAGTAAAGTGATTTATGTTTGGGTAACTTCAAAGTAAAAGTGATTCATGTCAAAAATGTTGTTTGGATAGTTTGGATTAAAATTGATTTTGGATGTGTAAATTACCAAAAAGGGCCCTAATACAATTTCTATGTACTGTTGCGTGCTTGTCATTACAATTCAACACATGTGTGAGACATTATATCAAACACCTTAAAGGCACTTAAGAAAATTTCCTTCAACGAAAAAACACTTAAAATTGGACCAAAACCAGTATCCTCAATTCTGGACTTAGTAGCTAGAAACATCAAAGAATTATGAGGCAATATGTCAAACATAGACCAAAATGGTAGGAGCCTTTGATGGTAGTTTTTTTTGTCTAAACTCTTTCCTCCTTCAACAATTTGTCAAAAATCTAACCACATCCTGAGGCAAAGATGTTGTTAATTGAATTTTTATAGTAACAACTTGAATTCCTGAAGCGATTGTAGTTTCCCTCATAACCAGATTCAACGAAATCAATCGCAATACAAACTGTTGTCTTTAGCAGATTCTCGGAGTGGATCCAAGACATAATCAATGGCCTCCATTCTCTCTCTTTCTCTCTCGTTGAAGTTTTGAAAGTGGTAGGAGACTTTCATGGTTGTTAATAAGGGCAGGGAAGGAATTAAAGGAATTATGAAAATGCAAACTGACAGCAAATAGTGAACTGATTTGGGGCTGAACGTGAAAGCTAGGATTTCTGGCTTCTTGTATAATTGATTCTAGAAGACAAAATCAATTGTTGAAGAGGAAACCAAACATACTAGTAAAAGAGAAAAATCATGTTTAAGGGTCCAAACGTGAGTTTGGGGTGCACAAACGCGTAACCAAACAGAGGCTTAGTTTGTAGACTTGATTTTAAAAAAAAATTGAATAACAAGGACTCTTTCAAAGCTTTTTGTTTTCAAAGAGTTAAACAGCAAAACTCACTGTCACACATCTCAGCTTTACTTACGAGACTTTTATTTTATATTTTTTATGAAACGATACTTTAAATTGTTTTCAATCACGGAACTTAATTAAAAACATGATAAAACTATAGGAGGGTACAAAGTAATTTAACATTTTCTTTTCCTTTGATCCGTTCGGAATTCCGGTCAACTCTTGTATGCAAAATCAGGAGTAACAAAATAATCCATTGAATCATTTTCCATTACATCCAATAACCATGCATAAACCCAATCTAGTCCTTACATTTGTATGCTGGTTTCAATGGACTGAATATACTAAAACCAATTCACTGACAATTGCAGAAGTTATAAAAAAAATTGCATCTTAGATTTTGCCTTCGTCTGGAACTTTTTACTTTTTCCAGCTGTATAAAAGGCAAGTAATACATATATGCCTGTATCATCAATATTCATGCTGCAATATGAATATGGATTTCCAAATTTTCACTAGTACTGCAACACTGTTGAAGGTTTTAGTGTGTTTCGTCTGCAACTTGACAGTTACGTATACCCCAAAATGACTTGGGTTTCAGTTTTCTGTTCGTGGCTGTAAAAAGCCACCCCATATGGGTTTCACATGTGGTACAGTTAGCAATTGTCCATGCATACCTGCCAAAAGTAAAAGATTGGATGCCATATTAGCTTCTTAATAAAATAAAAACAGCTTGGAAGCTCCTCGCAGGTGATAGTTGAGAGACTAAATCTACGCAGGTGATGGTTGAGAGACTAAATCTACCAGGGTCACAAGGATCAAACTTGCAACCACTGGATCACTCTTACACCATATCATGATCCGACTATCATCAAAGCTTAAGCGATTATATTAAATACATATGGAAAGTTTTATGTTTAGGATACATTATAACCCGGACTTAATAAGCAGAGTTTAAGATCTAAACATTCTTTCAAATGATGGTGCAGCAAAGCAACTGTCTGGTTTGGCAGGGTGTGGAGGATTAGTTTGGGATGATGTGGCAGGTGGACCACTGGTTTTTCTAAATATCGTTGGACTACTACAACTTATATGGCAGAGCTTTGGGGTTTGTATGAAGGACTATGCATAATAAGAGGTTGTGGGGTGGTGAATTTTGAGGTTCAACTTAATTCTGAGGTGGTAGTTCGAAGCATAAATGAAGGAAAAATGGGAAGTGCAGCTGAATGGAGCATTATAAAGAAGATCAAAGTGGTATTGGATCAGATTCGGAAAAAATTTCCATGTGTACCATGAATCAGTGGTACACATGTCATGGAATCTGTCTAAACTATATTCTGAATTATTTATTAATATTAGATTTGTTGAGAATGTATTAGAATCTTTATATTTATTGTATAAGGTTATCGTTTGCGGATGATACAGTTATAACTGGTAGTGATAACATGGCATACCCCACACATAACAAGAAATAGTAAACTGTTCAAAGCATCCACCAGAAATGAAAATGGGCAGACACTTACCCCGGAAACCAACTGTATTTTGTAAGTGCTGGCCCAGTTAGAGCTAATCCATTTGCCTTGTACAAAGTCGTTATCTCATGCACATAACCAGTTGCATTTACATATGCACCAACAGGGCCTTCACTAGACATCACCAGCATATCACTCCGCTTTGCAATTATAATCTACAATTTTAAAATAGTGCAAGCAAAAAAAAAATTAATATCTGCACTTGATGAAAGTTGGAACAGAATAATTATATTACAAAAGTATCATATTAAAATATAATATGATATCTTACAGGAAAATGATATTTTGTAATATCTTACAGGAAAAGAATATTATATTACAAAAGTATCCTATTATGCTAGAATATCCTATAAATATTAGAAAAACACTTACGAGGATTGGTGACGATGATTACCTGGCAGATTTTACATCGAATTAGATCAATGCTTTCTAGTAGTTCAATTTCCCTACGCAATCTATATGAGATCCCATCAATATCCAAAAGCTCCTGCCTTGTAGATTCAGAAACAGGTATTTTACTGGCAATAGAAAATGATAAAACATCAGGCTTCTTGACAAGAGCATCCATGCTTGGTGCACAAACGATTTGCTTCCACATATCTACAGATCATGAACACTACCGTTAGAGTTTAGAGAAATTAGCATTTTTAGACAAGTTCATAAAAAGAGACAAATTCAGACAAGTATATTTCTTTTGAAGTATTACCTTAGTTTTTACCTAAAAAATACTCCCTCGGACCCATAATAATTGTCACATTCGCAAAAACAAATTTACCCAAAAAGAGTGTCACTTTTAGTTTTCAATGTAATTTTAATTACTTTTTTTCTACTTGTACCCTCTAATATTATGTCTCCTTAATTTGTGTGAAACAACTCAATATGACAATCTTTGTGGGACGAGAGAGTATAAGAAATATATAAAAATATAAACTACATAGTATGAGTTAAATATTGACACTCCCCCCTTGAAGGACCATGTCATTATAAATGAAAATAATGCTACCATACATGATGGTATACTCAAATAGGTTGACACCACAACCACAAAATTATCTACAACACGCCAACAATTATTTATTAAAAAGAAAATAAGAACAAAACATGGGGGGCATGGGACTAAACACATGGAAACTGTCTAAACCCGAAGAAAGGTATACCAAATATATTTCTGAAAAAACCCTCAGAACCAAAATTTGGAATAAGATCCCACCAAATATACCAAAAATTAGATAAACCAAAATTAACCAGTTTATCTACACAAGTGTTCCCTTCCCTAAAAATTAGATAAATCGGAATGCGCTCGGGTTGCCTTTCTTTAAATTCTGGGTGCTATTGTGATGGATATAGAGAGAGGAGAAGCATGTGCTAAAAACAGTGTTTTTCGACATTGCAGAAAAATAAATATAAATTAATCTAATGTAGTAATGAACAATAGGTCCAAATTTTCCTAATTTGAGTATATATATATATTGAACCTGGACCTTACTAATACTAATTATATGTAAATTGTTCCAAAGCACTAAAAAGGGCAATCTGGTGCTATGAAGCACTTGGCTGATGCCAATGCGAAGTTTAGGGAAGGGTCAGACCTGTTATAGACCAACTGTAGCCAAGCCATATCATTTGCAACAGATTGATTCCATGAATGGAATTTGTGACCTTGTCACATCACATAGCAACAACCCCAACCATTGCACCAAGGCTCCCATTTATTGTACCAAAACACTAAGCTAGATTAAATACACACCCAACAAATATATAGTTATGAATCAGTGATCTATTGTTGACAAATGCTTCTTATTCTAAAGGAAAGAAAAAGGTGTTTAGTATAATCTCTCTCCTACACTCGAAAGCTTTGATCAGAAAACTATGGCAATGTGCGCAACATTTGAGGGCTGAGGCCTCTGGGGAGCTTTCAGCCTTGATTAAAAAAGAAACATTGCCAAAGGCTTCTGATCAATATATACTCCGAAAGCTCAAAGGACCCATTACATAAATTTGCAAATGGATATAGTATATACTCTACAAATAAGAGCTTCAATTCGTAAGTCAAGGAGAGGATAAACTTTATCCAACGACAAATAACAAAATATGGACAAGCATAGATTGGTGAGTATTGTCAATTCGGTAAAACTGTTTATAGAAATTGTAACACACGCATGAACTCTTCATAAAAAATTTCCACTAAGATTGATTTTTAAAAATCAAAATCATACAGATTAATCAGCATTCAGAAAATAAAAACAAGACTTAGTGCAGCTAAAGATAGTGATATTTTAATTATGTCCATATAAATTTTTAACATATCAAAAGTGGCTGATAAAGAGTTAGAAGCAGCAAAGAAAAGCTACCTGCAGCCCTTTGTGCAAGCAAATAGGAGTCAAACATACGATATACCCAACCAGGCAAGAATGCTCTTGAAATTCTATGTGAGGAGTAGGGGTCTCTATTTTTAGAACACCAATTAAGCCCTTCTCTGATGGAGGATTGTTTTCCAGAAGAGGAACAGCTCCCAATTCTAGAATCCAGATTTTCTGCATCCTTTTCATGGTCAGGTAGCAATGGTGTTAAGGTGTCTGGTGTATTTAGATTGGATCTAATTTCCTGATCTGACTCATATGTGAATTTATCATCACCACTACTTGCTGATTCATCATATTCAAAACTGGAACGAATTAGTGATTGATGGATTCTTCTCTCTGTAGATGAAAGTTCATTCTCAAAGCTCTCTTCTGTATCACTTTCCTCGTTTAAGGAATCCTGTCCATCAACAGAATACTTTGAAGGCAACACACTGGCACGGTTGCAAGGAAGATTACTTAGGGGTGTTAATTTTCCAAAAGCATCCCTTGGAGTTCGTGATGGTATGTCTTCCTCAATAATTTGGATCTCTCCATAAGGCTAAGAAACACCCCAACAAAAGAAAGAAAATGAGACAGAAAGCAATCAGTATTTACCAACATAAAATGCATGTGAAGATTAGATTTTTATATATATAAAAAAAAATGTAAACATGAGAATATTCTAACCACTCCTTCCACATCGATCCAACACCGTCTTAAGCGAAAGCGTTGTTGTCCACGAGTGACCACATTCAACGAACCATCCTCTAGGCGCCCGTACTGTCGAATCTGTAGATATAAGTTTAGCAAGCAATACAAATTGATTGATGCAATCATATGATTAGATATAGCAAGATTGTGAACCCCACCAATGCTGAATATAAAAATCGGTTTTTTATATTAACAAATAAGATGTAGGTATTATCCCAAAAGAAATAATAAGACGTGGGTAATGCAGCTCTGCACATCCCAGCTCTTCAGTTTTGCAGAATTATATGTGGCAAGTTACATAATTTTACAGACATGAATTTATTAAGTACATGAAATTGTAATACAACCAAAGACTTTATATTTCAGGTTGTAAGTAAGGGGAAAACATGTCACTTTATATTTCAGGTTGGATGTAAAAGGAAAACATGTCATGTAGAAAAATAATTATTACAAGAGTAATAAATATTTTATTTGCGTAAGATTCAACGTTCATGTATTTATGTATAGAACTACAAAAATGATATGGTTTTGTAACCATAGTCATGTGAATCTCTATGGAATGCTAATTCTCTATAGCTCGTTAAGTAAATATAACTATCACCGACTAACTTCTTATATTCTATCCTAACAAAACCAACGACTTTTCGGCATGTCTCCTTAGGACTCACTCCTGGCTGCAGGCAGGCTGTTTGTTCATTATCCCATAATCTAAAAGATAGTGAGTTCATATTTTCCAGGTAATATGCAAATGCAAATAATTGTGTTTCAATTTGTCAATAATACACTGATTGAGAGGAAATACCTCTGCAGTCGTCCCAATGCTTGCGGGTTTCATCCTACGATTTGCGGTATCGCTGAAAACTCGGATCTGGAAAGAGCATGTACAGGTTTGTTAGATTCATGTTTTATGAGAAAAACGACAAGAGACTCTATGGTATGACTAAATTAAGAGCGTTTATCATAAGGATTTACCTACCACGCCAATGGTGTAAGGAACGTCAACTCGACTCAAAGATCTCTCAACAGCAGCCACAAAATTGGATTCAATAACTCTCAAGGGAAGAGTAGCCCCAGGAAAGAGCACAACTCCTGAATATGGCAAGGATTAGTCCATGTTTCTTCCAATAAGTTAACACTTACATGCATAACATGATGAGGATAAAAATAGAAGTTCTACGAGGTGACGATTTTTATGTTAGAAGTAATATATTTGACACTTTTTATGAATGTATTCAGCGATAATTTATGAGAATACAGTCCAAAAATTAAATAGGCAAAAGCAATGTGGCACAGAACGAAAAAGGCTTAAGACCACAACAAATCCCATCCGAACATAAAAACAAATCAGGGGAGATATACTACCTAAAAGAAATAGGCCTGGGGAAAAGCAAATAAAAAATTCAATGATATTATAAGCAAGGAAAAAATGGACCACCATGAAGCCTCTTTTAAAATTTATAATTGTTTTTTAGAAAAATAATTCTTCATCAGGCAACGAATATGGCTTAAATGTGTATGCATGACCCTAAAAGCCAAATGCCTATATGTTTCCCTTCCTGTAATAAAAGTGTTTCCCAATGTTTTTGACTAATTTTTAACTGCATGTCTGTAAAAGCAGGACGGCAACAATGCAGATCAACAACGCTGTCAATTTCATTTTAAAAGATATACAAAAACCAAAGCACGATACTCAAATCCATGAAGGATGACACAGATACCTTCAAGACAAAAAATCGGAAGGGTCAATACAGTCCCACCATCCAAAAATGTTGACCTGTGATGTGTGTCTTCAACATCTAGATACACAAACAACATCAAATTAAAATCAACAATCCAATTAGAAACCACCATAAATTGTACACATGACCATATACGACGAAGTACAACAAACAAATACCTACCGCCCAGATATGTAT
This sequence comes from Medicago ruthenica, assembly GCA_018208015.1. Classification (NCBI taxonomy): domain Eukaryota; kingdom Viridiplantae; phylum Streptophyta; class Magnoliopsida; order Fabales; family Fabaceae; genus Medicago; species Medicago ruthenica. The sequence continues at coordinate 24,890 of WNNG01000302.1, read as the reverse complement.
GTAAGGATGCTATACATGTATTGTAAGTGAATTCACCCGGGACAACGCTTGCGGTGCCATAGCCAGGACTATTGTATTCCAAACAGCATCAACAAAAGACTGTCAGTACCAAAACAACAAAAATTGAAAACTCAAATTGGCCTAATGGGACTATTTTTTCCGTTACATTGAAATTTTTAAGTCCCAAAAACCAGATAATTTGACTTATATTGCACCAAATTCTTGTGATTGAATTGATCTTAGATAAACTTGAGTTCAACGTAAAATGATTTATGTTTGGATGAGTTGAACAATAAATTTGAGTGTAAAAATCATTGGATGCAAAAGCTACAATTCTTAGGTTCAAGTTAGAATCAATAAATCAAAATCAATTCCAACCGAGAACCCCGCCTTTTGTATGTTTGGTTCTGTGGTGACAAAAATTGATTTTGATTAATATGATTCTATAAAACTGATTGTGACTAAATAATGTAAAGTGATTTATGTTTGGATACATGCATGTAAAAATGAGTTGAAACACAAATTTGAGTGTAAAAATCAATTCTAGAATCAAAAGCTACAATTTCTAACTTCAAATTGTAATAAAGTCTATGATCAAAAGCCACAATTTCTAGCTTCAAGTTGAAATCAATTTTGGAGGCAAAATCAATTCTACTCTAGAGCAACCAAACACGTAAAAATCAAATTGCAATCTGTTTTGGCTCCTCCAATAGTGGAACCAAACATGCACTAAAATCAATAGAATCTTTTAAGCGAATATTTGAATTCACTTTTGGAATTTGCATTGTAGCATTCATTTTAAAGTTTAATTAATCAAAATTGATATCTAATGAAATGAAATGAAATGAAATGATAGAAACGAATTGAAAGAGGGAAAATTACACAGGATGAACGTGATTGTTGTCATCATCGGAAGAATCGTGGAAAACGTCGACTTCTTCCACCTGCAATTCTTCGAGATCGAGCTGGAGAATTTGCTCGATTTGGTATCGTTCGTATCGCTCTCTCTCGAGCATTCTTCTTCTGTTGTTGTCTTCTTCTTCCATTTTTGATTCAAGTTTAGGGTTTTGGTTTTGTGTGTAGTAACGAATTCAAATACTGATACACTGTGTTTGTGTTTGTGTTTGTGTTTGTTAAAGTTTACTTTATGTATTGATCTAGAACTGTGCTTTCATGGTATAGAAGCGCCAATCTCAATCTATATTCAGCGATTCAATTATTCAATTCAATGCGGTCCACTGATTTAGGAGGAAAACCTCAATTAGGCTAATTGTTTAGTGGCGTCTGATTTTGTTGGGTGCATTTTATTTTACAACTAGTTTTATTTTAGTATTTAAAAACTGTCTGAATATGTTTATAATAATGTTTTCACATGTTAATTGAAATATTCAATGAATATATAATATATTTTGATTGAAATTGTTTTTTTTTTAAATTTAGTTATATGAGTTTTAATAGTAATGTTTTAGATTGCTATATAACTACCAAATATGGTATTGACTATTGCATTTATTATAAGTATTATAAGTATTTTGTCAAAAAAAAAAACATGTCCTTTATACAGCAATTAGTTTTAACTTTTTAGCGGTGACAACTTGTCATGTGTATAATAATTATTTCAAAATTTGCATTACTGATGACTTGTCTCGTATATAATAATAATTTTTAAATTTTTACCAGCGACAATTTTTCAAGAGTATAATAATCATTTTAAAAGTTTATCACTGATAGCTTGTCATGTGTATAATATCATTTTTAAAATTTATTAGTGACAACATGTCCCGTGTATAATTATAATTTTTAACTTTTTTTAGTAATAACTTGTCATGTGTATAATAATAATTTTATAGTATGTATTAGGGAAGATAACTTGTCACGTGTCATTAAATTGCTATATAATAATAGTTTTATAATATGTATCAGCGATGATTTGTATAGTGTATAATAATTATTTTAAAATTTATATCAAAGACAACATTGTCCGTGTATTATAATTTTTAAATTTTTTTTATCAACGACAACATGTCTCATGTATAGTACTTATTTTAACTTTTTAGTTCAGTTATAAATTGTATTTATATGTGATTATATTTTCATATTTATATTGAAGTTGTTCGGTGTATCGAAGTTAGTTTAGTTAGTGACAATTTATCCCGTGTATTTGAGTTATTTCTGAAATTTTAGTCATGCCCACTTCTCCAATGCATTTTAAAATTATCTATGAAAATTTTGTCAATGTCCATTTATCCTGTGCATTTGAGTTGATAAGGGTTCAATATAATTGTAGAATTGAAGAGAGATGATATTATAAATAGTATAAACATTTTACCAGGAACAACTTGTCCTCATGCATCAAAGTTAGTTTAGTCAGCGACAACTTATCTCGTGCATTTGTGTTAATTCTGAAATCTTATTTGTTAAAACGTGTCAAATGCATAATAGTTTAATTTAATCAATATCAACTTCTCTTGTGCATTTTGTTAATGACAACTTGTCTTGTGCAAGATAATTCTATTTAATCAATGACGTCAACTTCTCCCATGCATTTTAGTTATTTTTGAATTTTTAGTCAATGCTCACTTATCTTAACCATTTTAGTTGATGAGCGTTCAATATCATTGTAGAATTGAAGTAAGATGATATTTTAAACAGTATAAACTCTTTTATAAATGACAACTTGTCCCGTGAATCAATGTTGGTGTAGTCAATGACAACATATCCCGTCTATTTGATTTAACTTTGAAATTTTAGTCAATGCCTATTTTTCCCATGCATTTCAGTTATTATCTAAATTTAGTCAAAGTTCACTTATTCCGTCCATTTTAATTGATGAGGATGCAATATAATTGTAGAATTGAAATGAGGTGATATTGTAAATGAATTGCTCTCTTGGTCCCTTAAATATTTTTGGTATCACTTTGGTCCTTTAAGTAATAGAAAGTCTGTTTCAGTCCTTTAACTTTATCTCCGTCACATGTTTTGATCCTTTTTGTTAGCTTAATTAAAAAAACGTTAAGTTGATATTAATATGGTCCCTTAATTATTTAAGTTGATATTAATATGGTCCCTTAATTATTTTAATACCAACTTAAATAAAAGACTCAAGGGACCATTTTAATACCAACTTAAATAATTAAGGGACAATATTAATATCAACTTAAATAATTAAGGGACCATATTAATATCAACTTAACATTTTTTTAATTAACCTAACAGAAAGGACCAAAACATGTGACGAAGATAAAGTTAAAAGACTGAAACAGACTTTTTATTACTTAAGGGACCAAAGCGATACCAAATAAATAATTAAGGGACCAAAAAAGCAATTTAGCCTATTGTAAATAGTATAAACATTTTAGCATGAACTGTTTTTTATAAATGACAACTTGTCACAATGCATTAAAGTTAGTTTAGTTAGCGACAACTTATCTCGTGCATTTGAGTTAACTCTGAAATTTTATTTGTTAAAACTTGTCAAGTGCATGATAACTTAATTTAATCAATGTCAACTTCTCTTGTGCATTTTATTACTTTCAACTTGTCTTGTGCATGATAGTTCTATTTAATCAATGTCAGTTTCTCCCATGCATTTTTTAGTTATTTCTGAATTGTTAGTCAATGTCCACTTATCTTGTGCATTTTAGTTGATAAGCGTTCAAACTCATTGTAGAATTGAAGTAAAGTGCTATTCTAAATAGTAGAAACTCTTTAGTAGGAACATTTTTTTAAATATGACAATTTGTCACGTGAATCAATGTTAGTGTAATCAATGACAATTTATCCCGTGTATTTGATTTAATTTTGAAATTTTAGTCAATGCTCATTTTTCCCATGTATTTTAGTTATTTACAAAATCTAGTCGATGCCCACTTATTCCGTCCATTTTAGTTTATGAGGATTCAATATAATTGTAGAATTGAAATGAAGTGATATTCTAAATAGTATAAACATTTTAGCAGGAACAATTTTTTATAAATGACAACTTGTCCCCATGCATCAAAGTTAGTTTTGTCAGCAATAACTTATCTCGTGCATTTGAGTTAATTCTGAAACTCGTCAAGTGCATGATAATTTAATTTAATCAATGTAAATTTGTCTTGTGCACTTTATTAATCACAACTCGCTTGTGTATGATAGTTTTATTTAATCAATGATAACTTCTCCCATGCATTTTTGTTATTTCTGATTTTAGCATGAACAAATTTTTCAATGTATAATAATATTATGCACTGTTACGTCGGCCTCACGCACTATTCCACAATCACCGTATTCGTTTATAAGATCTTCTTGACGTATATTGTATAGATAATGGTAATCTAATGTGACATTTTATTTTCTTAAAAATGTTAAAAAAAGGTATAATATAATCTAATATATTTTTTTTTAATAACAAAACTAATAGGAATAGGCAAAAAAAAATCTAGACATTTTTTTTCAACAGTAAGATGAACCTACAATAATTAATTTTTTTTGCGATGCACATTTTTTTTTTAAGAAGGGCAATTTTTTATTTTCTACATAAAAGTTTTCTTTTATTTTACCGTTAAAAGAGACACGTTGTAATCTATATTTTTATTGTATACATAATAAAAAAATTAATTGCATAAATCTCAAATAATACACCTATTGCAGATAAATTTTTTAATAAATTGATTAAAGATCCACATTTTTCAACATTGAATCGGTTAAAAAAATACAAATAATTTTTGAAATACATCTCCTTTTTTAATTTTGACTAAATGATCACAACTATTGATTAAGAATACACATAATATTTAATTTAGTTCTAATTTTAAATACTCATATCAATTTTTCACACTTTCACTAATCAGGCATTTATATTTTTTTTGAGGGATCAGCCATTTATATGTTTTTACTTTTTACCCTTTCACTCACGTTGTTGTTGTTGTTGTACAGTATCATTTTTCATTTTTTTTCCTTTTCCATAAGCACCACTTTTAAGTTTTTTAATTTATCTCTCTCACCCTCTTTTACTATTATTTTTACACAAATACTAATTTGTTGATTTTATTCTCTCTCTTCACCAAATGAATCTGAGAAGCTCTCCTCCTCTAAGAAACCCTAGCCGCCGCCGAATTACTGTTCACGGCCTCCATAATCAATTTCCGGCTGCCTCTGGCTCAACCACACTCCTAATCTTGATCTATTCCTTATCCTCTATCAATCTATTAAATTTATTTTCAGATCAAATAGATTTGTAAACATCTCAACCACCACTTTCACGGCTAGATCTCGGCCAACATAGACAACCTTTTGAAAACTCATCACGACTCTCCTCCATCTCCTCTATAAAACCCACAAAGAAGATCATAATTTGAAATACCTTTTCCGGCGACCTCCGCGCCGGAAATTGCAACCACCGCGGTTCGTGTCTTCATTAAGGGCAAGTTCTTTACATTTTATCTTTCTCTTCTTTATGCACTCGTTTTTTTTTGCTTGCTGTGATCTGGAATCTTCCTGCCAATCAAAGGATAAACATTAGATCAACCAGACAAAGAAGTCACAATTGAGACATTTTCTTATGAAGATATTTTGTATATTTACTTTTTTGTTGTTGATATAATTGTAAAATTGTGTTAGGACTGTGTTTGGATATGTACTTTTTTGTTGATATAATTGTAAAACTGTGTTTGGACTCGTTTTCTACATTTTCTTATTTTGCCTCGTATGTGATGTTGATGAATTTGAACATAAAAGTATAGTTTGTCAAATATGTCTTATGAAGCTCAACAAAAAAATGAAGACAAAACAATAAAGAAATAATGAGTTTAATTACATTTTCATAGCTTTGTGAAGATGAAAAGAAATTCTTTTACCTGCCCGTGTTCTTCATTTTAAAAAGAACTATTTTCCTGCAATGAGAGAAAATAAAATGAAGTTAAAAAAATGAGAAGAAAAAATGTAGATGATAGTAAGTCAGAAAGAAGAGGACAAGGAAAATGAGTGAAAGATGAGAGAATAAGAGAGTATTGAATGATAAATATAAAGTGTATTTGAAATTGAGAATTTGGCTCCAATGATATGTATGAGTAGTAATATTGAAAATAGTGAAACATTTGATTTATTGGGTTTTGTGTCAACCAAAATCTGTCATATAGTTGGCATGTAATGGAAATGACTTTTTAAGCAAATAAACTAAACTATAAGCTTTTTGTAGTTACATTACATGATTATAGTTAGTTGAATAAAGGAATTTTTAGACAACTTTTACCCCTAATTGTGTGATTTGGCAAGCAACCAGCATGGGGTATTAAAAGGTTTTCCACAACATTCAGTTTTCTTATATTAAGAAGGATTTCCGTTTACGACGTTCACATGGCTAACAGAGACGCAAACATGGATAACTTTGGGGGTGCCCCTTAGATTTTTTAGACAGAGTTAACTCAAAATTTGACGGAAAGGGCGAACTTATGCTGTCATCAGTAACATAAGGGACCTACTTGAAACTTTTTAAACATAGGGGAACAACTTGAAACCTGAAATCAACGTAAGGGACCAAACATGCAATTTAGGTAATTCATATATTGCATAAGTATATATGTCATGTATAGGATTTTTTCATCTTTATTTTTAATCATAGGTAGGCTCTGTTATGACTCTACAATTCAATTTTACCCAGGCAAATTGATTTTACCTAGAATCTCAATTTTGAAAAAAGAAGTATTCTTGTTATTGGTTTAGACGTTTAGTTGTTGTAGTTCTTCTGTGCGGTTTTATGTTTTTACATATGACGACTTTATGAATTTACTTTTTTTTTTCTCTCTCTCTTAACAGCTACGAATTGATGGGAGTTACTTTGTTCTGCATCTTTTGAAAGTTGAGGAACAACCTTTTGATTCCTTAAACCGCTGCCACTTTACCTTTATCACCTAAATTGCTGCTACTATCTCTTATACTTACAAAAATATTCCCATAACCTCAACATTTTCATCGCCGTCAACAACACTTAGTATTGAACATACAAAGTTTTTTGAATTTTTTATTACACAAAAATTTCCATGGAAATTCAACATGTTGTTTCTGGTTTTTCTCCTAATCTATCATCCACACCATCAAATCCAATTGGAAAACAACTTTTCTCTTTAAAATTCCCTTCTTTACTTTCTTCTTCATACCCTTCTATTCATTCACATAATTGTGATGTTCCAAGTGGAGCCTTTTACCCTATCAGCATTGGGAAAAAAGACGGATGCTATAATTCTAGGAAGAAAGTATGGTGTAGCAGTAGCAGTGATGCTGCAGATTCAAGCAAGGAGCTTGAGGTGAAAGCTCTGGTCACGGGGAGAAGGAAAAGGCTGGCTGTGTTTGTGTCGGGTGGAGGGTCGAACTTTAAATCAATTCAGGAGGCATCTAAAAGGGGGTCACTTCATGGAGATGTTGTTGTATTGGTCACAAATAAAACTGGTATGATCCTTATAACTAGCCCCCTGCTTCCATTTTTGTGCTTCTGTATAATAATGTAATGTTGTATGATTTTCTAGTCATTGAGCTTAGCTACAATCTTGCTTGGCTTCTCGCCCTAGTTCTTTTTTTATTAGCATATTGTCTTCAATTTTGATTGATGAAACAGTCATGATTAAGCTATGTTGTCAATAGCGTTATGATCGCGCTACAACGGTTTTCCGAAGCAGTTTAGGGGTCTGCTGCGAGCCTGCGACACATTTTCAGTGCTACCCGCCACCAACAGCAGCGGCCGCTGATTGCCGAAAAATTGCGGCAGAGAAGGTGTTTTGCGGCCAGATCTGTTAGGACCCCAACCGTGGGCTCAGAATCCCTAATCCATGGTGTGAACAATTATGTGAGGGAAATAGAGAATAGGCAGTAATTGCTGATGTGGCAAAGTGGGGTGTGTAGTTGTGGGTGAGAATTCTGTTATAGGAGTGAGGGGAGGATGAGAGAGGGTATACAAAAGTGTATTCCTGTTTTAGGCAGAGAATGGAATTTCTCCGAGGAGCCGAGCTCTATAGGTAGATTGGGATCTTAATCCCATCCGCATTCACCTTTGACATTGAATAATAGAAAGATAATTCCATTTCTTGTGCATATTCTCTTAAATTAGTAGTGAAGTTATATTGGGTTTTGATTTGTTTTCTTTGATTGAAGGTTTTGTGATTATTAATGTTAGTGACAAATTCACAATGCTGTCTATAACTATTAAAAATGATTACCCCCTTTAATTTTGTGTATTTTGTTATTTTTTAGTATTTATGTATCTTGTTGGGATTTATGTTTAGTTTGTGTACTATTTTTTAGTCTTCGCAATAGCGGCTATCCGCTATACTGCTGCGCTTTCCGCCCTGCTATCTGAGATTAATGCATATCCTTAAAAATATTTTTAGTTCTTTGTGCAGCATGTCACATGTGACACAGGATTTTGACACCATGTTTTGATTTACTTTTACTTTGAATGTTTAGCTTACTTGATGTGTTTTATTCCTTTCTTTTTACATTAATACCAGACTGTGGAGGTGCGGAGTATGCTAGACAAAATGGTATACCAGTTGTATTGTTCCCCAAAGCAAAGGATGGATCCGATGGATTAAGTTCAAATGACCTTGTTGATACACTAAGGTTAGAAGCCTCTTTCTTTCATTTTCTGCTATTGCATTTAACTTTTAGTATATAATGAATTTGATATGTGAATGCTTTACTTCAAAGTTGAAATGCAAAGAAAAATAGTTAATTTAACTCTAACTAAATTTGCAAAAGCGATAAAACTTATGGTGAATGTGATATAACGAATCTGATATGTGAATGTGATATGCTACATGTGAATGTGAAATAATGAATTTAACTTTTATTATATAACTTTTAGTGTATAATGAATTTGACACGTGAATATGATATGCTACATGGAGACATGTTTATATTATGAACTTATGGTGCATTTTTTCAACAGGAGATTTGGAGTTGATTTTATTCTTTTAGCTGGATATCTCAAGCTTATACCAGTGGAACTGATCCGGGCTTATGGAAGATCTATATTTAACATTCATCCATCACTTCTTCCAGCTTTTGGAGGCAAGGGCTACTATGGGATGAAAGTACACAAAGCAGTAATTGCTTCTGGCGCAAGGTACATCTCTCTCAAAATTAGTATGTTATCTCTATGAAAACTTTTATACTTTTTTCTAGCTACTTATCATCACATCATTTTCTGTGTTAGATTTTCAGGTCCTACAATTCATTTTGTGGACGAACACTACGACACAGGGCGTATCCTTGCTCAGCGTGTTGTCCCTGTGCTTGCTAATGATACACCAGAAGAGTTGGCTGCAAGAGTTCTAAGAGAGGTGATGGCAGTTTATAACATCAATCAGCTCCTCAATAAATCGTGGCAACCATTGAGCAACTTCAATCATGAATGCAATTAATTAATATATTTGTCGTAAGATGCATTCATGCGCCACAATATTTATACAATAAAAATAGTAATAATTTAGCTTTTTGACAAGATGAATACCAATTATTAGTTGATTGTTTTAATTTCCAAATTTAGGAGCACCAATTATATGTTGAGGTGGTAAAGGCTTTATGTGAAGACCGTATAGTTTGGAGGAAAGATGGCGTTCCTCTCATCCGAAGCAAAGAAAATCCTAATGAGACATACTGATTTATCACTTTTATGGTCAGAGTCAGCAACTCTCTTTTAAATTTTTAACTACACTTTCAGATTATATTATCTTTGCATATGTTCTAACTTAATTTCTTCATCTTCTCACCAAAAAGCCTTGCATCTGACGTGACTTTGTTCCTTTTGCAGGGGATTTTGGCCACAAGTTTGCTCTGAAATCTCAAGTAGCTAAGAAATCGTAAGTAGTGAACTCAAGCAATCGTGTGGCACCCCCTCTAAGAATATAAGTAGGAAACCTCAATTTTCTCTCCTAACCTGTTTGGTATAGACTTGTGTTAATTTGCATCTCGAAGGACCTTAGCGCTTAGCTACAATGTAGCACTCCACAAGTGGCAAATTTTGTAATTTGAATTGTGATCTAGGCTATTGACATAAAACAAGATTTGTCGCAGTCAACTCATAAAGTGAGTAAAGTCTCTCCATAGAGTAGCAAATAGCAATCTTGGCCCCCCCTCACATGTGCATTATCATACTGCACAAGTATTGGTCCTCCTTAGAGAAAGTGACTGAAGTCTTTCCAAGGTGTAGCAATTTTGATCCCCTTCCACTTGTGCATTCTCATATTGCAGAAGTATTATGGAGTGTGTGCGCTGCCTATGCAATGACTTTTAATGATACATGACTTTATGTGTATGGTCTGTTGTTGTTTTTGATTATGAACATGTTTGGGTTAACTTATTTTAACCTATTTTCTGACAAACACTTGTGACACTGTTAATAAGCTGTTTTCAGCTTATTTTTATAAGCTCTTTTGGACAGCTTATGTAAACAACTTATAGATTATACATAGTTTGATTTATTTTATGTTTTGTTATAGAGATAACCTATTCATAAGCGCTTATTTGATAAACGCTTATGCTATAGGCTGTAAAATAAGTTGTTAGTTCAAACAGGGCAATATCTTATATGACTATAATATATTATGTTTTTGTCTGCAGCAATTGCTGTCATTGTTATATCATTCATTCCTGTATTTTTAGTTGGTGTTTACCTACCATTCCTCTCTTTCTATAGCCCATGTGAGAAGATACCACAACAAAGGATACACCAACCACCTCCCCAAACTTTTAGTGCATTGGGTTTGATTTCCTTGAGGTCAATGGCTGGTGGGACATTGATTTACGAGAGTAGTTTTATTTTTAATATGATAGTTTTTTTTTGAAGGATTTTTTAATATGAAAGTTAGAAGGCCAAATTTTGAGCATATTACCATGTGATTCGTGAATGATAGGCATTGAAAATTATTTAATTGTCACACTTACAAATGAAATTTTTTATTGAGTTGATATTTTATGAATTTTCGTATAGGTTGAAAAGAATTTGATATTTCATCAAATAATTTAATATGATGTATATTTTATATTTTATTTAATATTCATGTGATTTTCTTAAAATGAGTATGCGATCATTAAATTACTTTTGATGTGATCATCGTTTTATTGTTTTATTGTATCATAACATAGTGCAGACTTCTTCATGTTGCTCTAACCCAATACATGCGTAGAAGACGCAAAGTATAGGTATTCAAGAAATTTGTTCCAGAGTCCCGTATATTTTCCTTTCTGAACACATTGTTGATTTAAAAATGGAATAATTTTTTTAAACATGTCAGTACCACGTGCAACATTATATTTTTATAACTAGTTATAATTATTATTTAGAAAGTACAAAGTACAAACAACACATTCCCTTCGTAAATGATGTTGTCTATGATATGACATAATGAGGAATGCTTTTAATATACAAAATCCGACATGAACACGTATTGTTTGTTTGATTTCACATTTGGAAAAGTTAATTTAGTGTTTGTTAGGCAGTGTGTTTGCAAAAGAGAATTTGATGGAAATCACAGTAAAAAAATCACTTTAGGGTAGAAGCTAGTATTTGGAGTTTTTGGAAATTACGGCAAAAATATGTTAGGAAGCGTGCAAACTTGCTTTTATGTGTGGCAAACGAAAAACCAAATACATGCTTAGTTTTTTTTAAATGACCAATTTTAGTAATGAGTTGATAGATCAGTATTTTCTCATTCGTTCGGTCAAATCTAAAATTTGAACTTGGTTCAAGCCAATTAAATAACTCACCCATTTGGTGAGTCAAAATTAATTCTAACACGAAGTTCAAAATTAAATTACTAATGATATAATTGATTTTCTTATTTAAATTTATTGTTCAACTTACTTTACATAAATATATTAAAATGTAACTCATTTTAGCTTCAATTTACTTTTAATCGAAATCAATTAATCATTAATTTTAAAACAATTAAACAATTTTAAAACAATTTTAAAACAATTTTTACAATTAAAGGGTAACAAAGAATTGTCCATTGATCCCTTTCATCTCCTCTCAACATAATTATTTTTTGGCTTAATTGCATGTTTGGTCCCTTATGTTTATTTTAGGGTTAAAGTTGGTCTCTATTGTTTTAAAAGTTTCAATTTGGTCCAAAACGCGTGTTTAGGAGGTATTCTCGTCGTTTTCCATGCAATTCCAATTTGAATCTGAATGTAAACATAATTGGAGCTCAAATTTTATTAGAAACTCCTACTTTCAGGTGTAAAAAATCAACTTGAAAAGGACCAACTTATGCTAACGTTGCAAACAAAATGGACCAACTTGAAAACATTTAAAACAAAAGGGACCAACATGAAACCTAAAATAAATGTTTTGGACCAAATTGAAACTTTTAAAACAATAGGGACCAACTTGAAACCTAAAATAAACATAAGGGACCAAACATGCAATTAAGCCTTATTTTTTCAAGCCGAAATGAAAAAGACATTTACTATATTGCCAACCCAACACTATATACAATCATCTGCAGCACACATTTGAGTAAAGATGCTATTGCTTATAAGCAAAAATCTTGTATTTGTGAATATTTTTGCTAATTTCATGAACTGAAGCAACTGCAGCAGCCAATGAGACAACCATACAAAGACAATTCAAAAGTTGAAGCGCACACCACCTCAATGATAACACGGGTATGCGCTTCTGAGCAATATGCATTTGTATAGGAAAGAAAACAACTAATGGTCCAAATCCAATCGCTCCCAACAGAGCTAGAAAATTATTGAAAAATGGCATTGCCATGGCCAGAGTTGTTCCTAACATCACAAATATGGTTCTCCAAATTAGCCTAAACAAGTTCAAATTGATTGTTGCACCACGTACGTCAAATAAATATTCTTGATTTATGAATTTTGAATCGGGCCACGCGATGTTAGCACCCATTTCAACGACGCGAAAAAATGGTTGTGCCATGACCTGTAATAAAATATTAAATTATCACGCATTCTTAACAAAATATTATACAATTACAATATAAATAATATTTTGTTCATATTTTATTATTTTGTCATGATAATCATATTTTTAGAAAAATATGACAATATGACAAAATGATACTAGATTTTTGTGTAAGATCTTTCACTATACAAGCTAACTTTAATACCTAAATAAATACTAATAGCATAAACATATTTTACCAATATATCAAATAATATTTTACAATATTGTTCTACTCGTAGAAATACCTATCATGGTAATATATAATGTGGCAAGAATCAAGATAGGGAAATTAATTTGGATGTCTATGTAAAAATATGTTAACACTAAATATTCAATTATAAAAATCAATAATTAAACTAAAATTAGTAATGTTCCAACCTGATATGCTCCAATCATGTGGATTACTATGAATACATCTCCGAGGGCAACTATCCAATACGGCTCATAAAATCCAAAAAAAATGTTTCCTGGTGTGTGGTCACCAAAAGCAGCATAACCAAGGGAACTACATAGTAAGAATATCATTGTCATTGTTGATACCCCTATCACGTTAGCCCTTTTCATTTGTTTATTTTCTGGTGGATGTGACCTTAATGTATCCTAATCAAAATAATGTAATAATCAAATACAAAGCTAATAACTGAAAAATCCAACTTGTTACTACATAATTGTATAAAATAATGATTATAAGAAGTGAATTGTGATATTTTACCATTATGTCGTAAACTACAGTAGCGTAAGTGCTAGCAAGAGCTATGTTTCCCATTGAAGTGCAAACACTCCACACTTTCTCTGCAGCAGATAGTTCTGGTCCTATTTGCGTTCCGGTTATGCTAGTAGATGCCCCTTTTCCTGTTCTTAGCCAAAATGCATTTGTAATTAGACATATATAAAACTATGAGTTTGTATCCTCTACGGTCGATTTTATGATACATTACTGTTAGGTGAATTTTCTGTATCAACTACACCATTGGTTGTAGAGGATCAAATTTGGCAAAACTATGTAATATATGATAAAGAGAAAAGTGATCAACAAACTACCTGAGATAAGAACAGTAAGACAAAGACCAATTGCAATGAATACATAACCAAATGAGGTGATAGCGGCAATGGTTGAGATCCATGTCAGTTTGTGAAAGTTAGGAATTTGAGACAAGAAAATCTGCAATATCCCAAAACCGATCATGTAGGGATTATAAGAACTGCTGCAATCAGCTTCAAGTCCTTTTCTATGGACGCAAACAACTTTCTTTATTTCTCTGCCATATTACACTTGTTAGTAAGGATATATTGACAATTTTAAAATGAGATAAACATCATAATACAAATACAAACATTAGAAAAAAAATATTTGCAAATAATGTCCTACTTACAAATTAATAAACATGATTTTTTTTTGTATTATCTAACATATATTTTCATAATGTAATATTGTTGTATATGCAAATAATAACTAGTTATATATAGTCACAAGTAATTGTTTAACGTAATAACATACGCTAAGCTTGTCGATGAAGTTATTGTGTAGCCCACTGTTATCCCAGCAAGCTTTCCATACAAAATCAATCCACAAATCACTTGCATCGTTCCACCTATTATCAAATAGAAATATAAAATCAAGTAAATTGAAATAGATCAAAAATATGCAACCCATATTTAAGGAATATTCTGTTATAAAAGGAGGAAAAAGTGGCGAGTAAGTCATTAAAAAATATTGTTAGAAGTTGGTTAGGACAGTTTCTATCTGGTTAGAACTTGGTTAGAACAATTGTCTCTTTCATTTTCTGTATTCACCGTTGTAGAGCTCTGGAGCTCATATTTATTATCATTGAATAATACTTAGTTTCGTGATTTAGATTTTACGAGTTCTTTCACATGCACTATCAATGTAAACCATCAATTCTTGAAGAGTAAAGGGGACATCCGCTTGCCCTCGTTGCTAAAATATGTCTCATATATTTAGAAGTGTGCATGTATCAAAACGGCACAAATTGTCTGACAGCACACATCCGAACATGGCAAAATTTAGTGGTTTTTTCATATATGTATACAAGAGTAAAAGAGTATACCTAAGTAGCTCTTTACAGCTTGCATGTAAGTATAATTTCTCTTGCCAGTGACTGGGTCTGGAAACCTATAGCAATCAGCTACAAGACCGTAAGTGAAAATAGAGATGGATGCAAAGATTAGTATACTGGCTATACCAGCTATCCATCCTAGTTGGGCCATGGCCCATGCTAGAGCCAACACCCCTGCCCCAACTACAACTGTTATGATGTGTGCTGTTGCTGTCCACACATTCCCTGCAATATTGCACACCAAATATTAATCATAAACATGATTTTTCACTCATACTTATTAAATAAACCTATACAGTAACACACATCAATAGTCGGATGTTCCTTCAAAAAAACAAATCTTTAGACAGATGTGTTAAATAATTAATGCATAGTTGCTTTTAAAACTTTCGGTTATTTGTATGGAATTCTGGCTTCAATTTTGGTCTTTTTCCGTGAAAATGAAGCTCAAATATTCATATACAGAAGTTATTTTATCACGGTGACTAATTTCGGTTGGAAAATTAAAGTGTCGATATTGTTCAACGTTTTAGTTTTATTCAAACATAAATCACTTTACATTCGATGACTTTACACTAAATATAATTTTACTAAATCAATCAATTTTTGTCACCGTGGAATCAAACATGTTATTGATATTGGTGGGCAGAACTGATGAAGGAGAAAACCAATCATAAAATAAAATTAAGCCATTATTGTAAACTCACAGAAACATATTAAAGATGTTTAAATTAATTAATTGAATAAAAGATTGATACCATAATTAGGAAATACTACTAAAGTTGAGAATAAAAAGCATAAGGAAAAGAATATCAGATTCTGATTCAGAGAATTAATAGAAAGGAAGAAGGTACATACCAGTTCTTTTGGCTCTGCCATCGTCATCTTGTTCATGTTCCATGATTAGAGTTTGTGTAATACTCATTTAGATTTAGATTTGATCCACTAGTTATACCAGTGAGTTATCCGAGCAAGTCCGGTTTATTTGGGGTAGTTGTTTTTCAGTGACTGCCAAAAGAGATGGGAGAGAAAGAGATATACACTCGTGAATGATATAGATGGATGCATCAATGCCAATCAAATATTCTTTTTCTTTTTTATTATTATTTATATATTATAATATGTTAGAATAATAGAATATATGTATATTTAGTATAGTCATAATTACATTTAATATAGTCATAATTATATTTAAAATAATCATAATTGTATATTATTAGTTTCCAAACATAAACATTGACTCACTTGTATATTATGGTATCAATGAAAATCAAGGGATTCATTTTTATACGGTATCAGCCTTTACAATCCAAACCTAAAAACTTCTTCCAACTACCGCCGCTCCCCCCTGCTCTATCATGGCCTCATCAACCCCCCTCCTCAAAATTCTGACGACACTTTATCATTCACTCAATCTGATTCTCCTCCAGCGGCCGTCACAAAATTTCACTTCGCTTTCGCCGTCACTAACGTCAAAACCATCATCCCTGTGACGTTAGAAAATGACTCTAACCTCTACCTCTTCTGGTCTGCTCTCTTCAAAGTGCAAGCACGCGTTCACAACGTGCTTGATCATATCATCCCGTTGTCCGATAAGAAAGCCATCAAAGTCTCGGCCGACCTTAAGGCTAATGATTCCGATTTGTGGAATCGCCTTGATGCTGTCGTGTTGTAGTGGATGTATGCAACCGTAACAACAGATATTCTGCAATCTATTCTTGTTGTTGATGACTCCACCGAAGCATGCTGGACTCGCATTGCCGCAATGTTTAACGACAATAAACATTCTCGGGTAGTCCAACTGGAAAATCAATTTAGTAACACCCACCTGGCAGAATTTTCCTCCACCAAAGCATACTGCAACCGCCTCAAAACTCTCTTTGACTAACTCGCCAACGTCGACTCACCAGTCTCTAACTCGCGTTTGGTCCTCAAAATGATCTCCGGGCTCACAGACGCCTATGCTGGTTTCGTTACCTACATACAACAACATGACCCTCTCCCTACCTTTGCCACCATGCTCCAACGTGTCGCTCGCGGCTCCTCTGCTCCGACCGCTCTCATGGCCAAAGTCCCTTCAACTGAACCAATGTCCCACCACCGTCCTCTGCTCCCAACCCAACACCATCCTATTCCAATAACCGTGGTTACATAGGAAAGAAAAACAACTGTGGGGGCTGCAACTCAGGACGAGGAAACCGCGGTCAACAACACCAGCCGTGGCAGCCTTGGAACATCCCACCTTGGCAACAATGGAGTCAGTGGAATTATCCACCGTGCCCTTACCCAACCTCAAATTGGAACAAGCCTAATCATGGAACTAAGACACAACATGGTGGAATTCTTGGACCTAAACCTCAACAGGCTGCCTTCAATGTCAACACTCCTAGCCCAACTGACATTGCCAATGCCTTCAGCATTCTCAATCTTGCTCAGTCTGACCCCTCATGGTACATGGACACCGGCACCACCTCTTACATGACATCCTCACAAGGTAATCTTTCGTCTTATTTTAAATTGAGCAAACATAATAAAATCATTGTTGGAAATGATCATTCTGTTCCAATTCATGGTCTTGGTAGTACACATTTAGAAACCCCCCACCCACCTCTTATACTAAAAAATGTCCTTCATGCTCCAAATTTGATTAAAAATTTAGTATCTGTTCGTCAATTCACTACAGATAATAAAGTTTCAATTGAATTTGACCCGTTTGGTTTTTCTGTGAAGGACTTTCAGACGGAGATGCCTATCATGAGATGTGAAAGCCAAGGCGATCTATACCCCATCACCAACCGCAACATCACCAATACGGCCCACCATCCATCCACGTTTGCAGCTTTGTCGTCCTCTACTTGGCATAATCGTCTAGGCCATCCGGACAACCATGTTTTGTCTTTTCTTATCAAAAATAAGTTGATTGAATGTAATAAACTTAGTAAATTACATTCTCAGTTTCGTCATTCATGTCCTCTTGTCAAACACATTAAATTGCCTTTTACAAACTCTATCAATAATAGCTTGTTACCGTTTGACATTTTACATAGTGATGTATTGACATCTCCCATTTTAAGCTCCACAAGCCACAAATATTATGTTTTATTCTTAGATAACTATCCTAATTTTTTGTGGACTTTCCCCATTTCACATAAGTCTCAAGTTTATCCTATTTTTCAAAAACTGCGAGCTTACATCAAAACACAATTTCAACGAGACATAAAAACAATTCAATGTGATAATGGTGGAGAATATGTCTCTAATAATTTTCGCAACATGTGTGAACTTAATGGAATTCCTTTTCGTCTCTCATGTCCCTATACCTCCCCTCAAAATGGTAAAGCCGAGCGAAAAATACGATCCATCAATAACACCATACGCACTTTGCTAATTCATGCATCCCTACCTCCATTTTGGCATTATGGTCTAGAAATGGCCACATATATCTCTAACATTTAGCCCAGCAAATCAATAAATTTTCAGTCACCTGTCTCCATGTTATATCACAAAAACCCATCATATTCCCATTTACGCACGTTCGGCTGTTTATGCTTCCCCCCTTTTCCCTCAAGTGTCATCCACAAACTCCAACCTCGCTCCACACCATGTGTATTTCTTGGGTATCCGTCAAACCAATGCGGATATAAGTGTCTGGATATGAAAACCAACAAAATCATTATATGTCGTCATGTCTTGTTTGATGAGTCTACTTTTCCTCATGCTCAGCTGCACACCCCTCAACCTAATACCTACAACTTTTTGGACAATGACTTATCCCCTTACCTCATCACTCATATCATGACACACGACCAAACCAATTCTCAACAAGGCCAACCGATTATCCCTTCAAATTCACCATCATCACCTGATTCGGTTGATGACACTGCTTTCCCAAACACACCCCCATCAAACCATGTGGCCAACTACTCCAGTTACTCCTTCAAACCAGCCACAAATACATCCAAACCCCAATTTAACTTCTTCGACTCCACCATCAGATAATCCTCTTCCAAATAATCTTCCTTCACTGTACCCACTTACATCACAAGCAACCTCAAAACCTGTCACTAGAAGCCAACACGATATTTTTAAACCAAACCCAAAATATTGTGGTTTACATACTAACATTACAAAGTCTTCTCTCCCTAGGAATCCCGTGTCTGCACTTCAAGACCCAAATTGGAAAATGGCCATGCATGATGAATATAATGCTCTACTTAAAAATAAGACGTGGGATTTAATACCACGACCACCTGATGTTAATGTTATTCGACCTATGTGGATTTTTAGACATAAAGAAAACACTGATGGTTCATTTGAGAGGCATAAAGCCCAACTTGTAGGTGATGGTGCAGGTCAACAGGTTGGCATTGATTGTGGAGAAACTTTTAGCCCAGTTGTTAAACCGGCTACAATTCGCACTGTTCTCAGTATTACTCTTTCCAAATCTTGGCGTATTCATCAGCTGGATGTCAAGAATGCTTTCCTCCATGGTGAACTCAAAGAAACTATCTACATGTATCAATCATTAGAATTTCGAGATGTCGCACATCCTAATCATGTATGCCGTCTTCACAAATCGTTATACGGACTCAAACAAGCTCCTCGAGCTTGGTACAAGCGATTTGCTGACTATGCCGCATCATTGGTTTTTGTCAAAGCAAGTGTGATCACTCCCTATTCATCTACAAGCAAGACTCTAATCTTGCATACCTTTTACTTTATGTCGACGATATCATCCTCACCACATCCTCATACCCTCTGCGGCAATCCATTATCTCTCTCCTCAGCTCCGAATTTGCTATGAAAGATTTAGGACAACTCAGCTACTTCTTGGGCATTGCAGTCACTCGCCACAAACATGGCCTACTACTCTCACAAAAGAAATATGCCGAAGCCATTCTCTCACGTGCAGGCATGACTTCCTGCAAAACATGTCCAACTCCAGTTGATACCAAATCCAAGATGAGCGCCATACATAATGTCCCATATGAGGATCCATATCTCTATCGTAGTCTTGCAGGTGCCCTTCAATACCTCACCTTCACAAGACCTGATATCTCATATGATGTTCAACAAATCTGTCTTTTTATGCATAATCTGATGGAAACTCACATGCATGCTCTCCGTCGGATATTGCGATACATTCATGGCACAAAACACTATGGTCTACATCTCTATCCCTCATCTACTACTTCATTAATATCATATACAGATGCAGATTGGGGCGGATGTCCTGATACTAGACGCTCCACCTCCGGTTATTGTGTGTTCCTTGGTGACAATCTCCTCTACTGGTCGTCTAAACGCCAACCCACGTTATCTCGCTCTAGTGCTGAAGCCGAATATCGTGGTGTTGCCAATGTAGTCTCAGAATCCTGCTGGTTAAAAAATCTTTTGCTCGAGTTACACTGTCCTATTCCTAAGGCTACCATGGTCTACTGTGACAACGTCAGTGCTATCTACCTCTCGGGTAATTCAGTTCAACATCAACGAACGAAACACATTGAGATGGATATTCATTTCGTTCGTGAAAAAGTAGCTCGGGGTCAAGTTCGAGTGCTCCATGTACCCTCGAGACATCAAATCGCGGATATTTTTACGAAATGACTTCCCCTTATACTTTTTCAAGACTTCAGAGACATCTCAGCGTCCGTCCGCCTCCCGCTTCGACTGCGGGGGAATGTTAGAATAATAGAATATCTGTACATTTAGTATAGTCATAATTATATTTAAAATAATCATAATTATATATTATTAGTTTCCAAACATAGACATTGACTCACTTATATATTATGGCAAACATTGTATCAATGAAAATCAAGGGATTCATTTCTTATATAATAAACAAATTCAATCAATGGCCACGTTTCTAAAATTGATGTTTAATATTTAAAATACAAATCAGCCTAAACTAATCACAAATAATAAATACATGGAATATATAAGTGTTTCAAAACAAAAGTACGTTTCCTTTTTAGCATTCAACGCAATATCTCTTTTTAGCATGCTTGAGTACTGTGTTGTCTTAATCCAAAGAAAATAACACCATGTAAATTGCTAATTTATGGTACTTCTTTTCAAAGCCATTTGGAATATAGCATTTTCTTCAGCCTACTTGTAGAGAGAGACCTCTGCTTGTGACTAGACAACGCAAATCTCATAGGTTCTTTTGCTTGTGTTTGTTCACTATCAATCTATCATCTATTTTGATCAAAAGCGCGTTACGCGTAAGCCGACAATTTTTTTTTTTATCAATTTAGCCACACAAAAACCTAGTCGGTATCCTAATCTTTAATAATATCATATATAAATAAGTGTGAACGTGTGACCCACCAGATAGAAAAATAATATTATCTGTCCAGAAGTACACGACGGTTTGGTCATTTCACACAGTTTAAGAAATATAATTAATTTTGTATGAGAAAAAGAAATTATGAGTTATTTTATCAAATTATTTTTCATTAATGGTATGTGAAAAATAAATTAAAAAAATTGAACGAAGAGATAGTAGTTAATAGTTTAGGGTATAAAAGGAAAAATAACATTAATGCTTATTGGTATTATAAAGCTATTTATAATTTGGGACAAAATATTTTCTCAAAGTGACTTATAATTTGGGACGGAGGGACAAAATATTTGATTTTACCATGACAAATCCTACTATATGTTTTTTCATAGGCACTCGTCAAGAATCGAACTCATCACCAAAATGGTTAAGAAACTCAAACACCTACCACTTGTGTGACACCATATTAGTGTGGACAATTTAGTGTATAATCAAAAGTAAACTATAAGAAGACAATAAAAGAACTTACACCACGCTTACAGATGTAATTACTGTGTATCCAATTGCAGCTCCACTAAGCTTGGCATATTGGACAATTCCACATATCAAATGCATTTTACCCATAGTCACAGAATTCGTCCACCCCTTAGAGAACCGCGAATTCGTTCGCGCGAACCGGTTCCCGGTTCTTTTACGAATTGATTCGCGAGAATTCGGTGAAAACAGCGAACCATGCCCAGAACGTGCGTTCTAACCTCTCATACATGATTTTTTGGTTCTGAAAACTCGATTCTGGATGAAGCTAAGATATGGAGGAGCTTTTGCTGTGATTAAAATCGATTTTGGAATTTGAATGATGTGGGATATGTATATCTTCCTTCATCTTCCTATGTTGCCCTTACAAATTTGAGGAGCAATCGTGAAAGCGACACTGTTTCTGCGGTTACAGTGGTACAGTAATTGGTGGGTTGAAGAAGACCCTTAATTGGGCTTTAAGTAATTTTAACCCGGCCCATTTAAGTTATATTTATTATTGTTTTTTGGTTTGAGGGGTGTATATTATTGTTTTTGTTTTGTTTTGTTGGGGCTCTTTATTATTATTCTTTTTTTGTTCAACTTCTCTTTATTATTGCCTCTAAAAAAAACTTAACTTTATTATTGAGTATATCTTTTTTTGTTAATTAAATATTCTTTTTAGTAGTAACGTACCGATTATTATATTTGAGCGTACCACGAACCCAAACAACGTACCAACTATGTATACCCCTCCCTCGCGTACCTAATTCTCCGAATTCGTACCGCGTACCGAAGCAAATTCCGAACCGTGTGACTATGATTTTACCACCTAAAAAGAAATGTAAATATATCTATGCACAACAATTAAAATTCATCTTGTATGACATGAGATATTAATTTGGTACCCAAGATGGTTTTTACAGCTTCCATGTAAGTGTGATTCCTCTTGACAGTGACAGGGTCTGATGTTCTGTAACAATCTGCTAGAAGATTGTCTGGTGTTCTGTACCAAGGATCCATCCCATTTGAGCCATCACACCCATGGCAAAGTCAGCACACCAGCACCAATCACTGCCGTTATAACATGAAGAAACAAAATTGATCACTTATCAAACGTGTACGTCATCTCCATCTCATTATTAGGTTAAACGATTTGGGGAAAATATTGTGTGAACCCAATATACAAAAATCTCAAAGGGTAATTCCCTAAATTTCTATCCTCTCTCACGCAATATTTGCACCAAATTGTTTAACCTAATTTTAAAACGAGCAAGAGGCATACGTAGGAGAGATACTCAAAAACAAAGCTAGTACATATTATATATCAGGTCACATTTTGATTTGTATATTACATTTCATTGGACAATTTAAATGATAAAAATTATAATTCACCATGCAGAAAATTTTGAGAAAGAAAAAGAGCTATATAGACCTGTTCGTTTGGGTTTGCCATCATCATCTACAAGAGCACCGTCATTTGCAACTACTGCTATATCAACCTCCTTCTTCCTTTCATTTTGCACCTCACTCATCTCCATGCTCCTCAAAGTTGAATTCACGATAAACAAACTTGGCTTTCAGATCTATGAGCATGTAACAAATAAAACCACGTGTATTATTTTGATTAGAATAAAATTTCAAAACAATCAACAGAAATATGGAATTTAAGGCATTGAATTATGACACATCATACCAAATTTCTAGCACCATTTGACATTGTCCATCTTAATTAGTTGAAAGAAATGCTCTACTCTCCCTTTAAAAAAAAAGAAGTGCTTCCCTCAAAAAAAAAAAAAAGAAGAAGTGCTCTAGTCTAGAATTTCAATGATTTTTTTTTACAAGAATTTCAATCAATCTTAATTAATTGTATTATGAAAACAAAATTAGTCATTAAATATATCATGGTATATTGACATGCAATAACAAAGTACTTCCGCCTTATAAACCAAGCTGTTTAACTCAACTGAGGTTAATGTGTTCCTTTTAAAGATGAATCACAAGAATTCGAGTTTGAAATCATAACTATAGTAGTGGTTAGACTTTACTTATCTTTCGACCTAACTTTAAATTATCAATCAATCACTCTCAATTAATGGATATAAACATGAAAGTAATTATATCCGTATTCAGAGTTTAAAATGATAATTTAGGTATGTAGTTTGTTGAGTTGTTTATACTACATAAAAAACTAGCTTTTTAATTAAAAAAACATTATATATCAAAAGGGATACATGATTTTAGAGTGATTTTTTCACTTCTATTTATACTCTTAAACAAATTGCTTATAAGAATGTTATATTTTAAGTGTCATTCAAAAAGATAAAAAATAATATTATAATTGTTACTCCCTCCCTTTTTTTAACAGATGTTTGACTTGTGTTTCTATTTAATTGTTGTTCTGATATTTTAAGGTACAATTTATCAATTATACCAGACCAAATCAACTACCAATATTATTAATTAATATAATAATTTTTTAGTGAGAGAAACTCCACCTTATCTAAGTTCTATTTCTATTTCACTCATCGAAGATGGGTGGTTTTAAGTCATTTTTTGACTTAGAAGCACCCTTCTGCATCTCTTTTCCCATTTCTTTCAATCTAAATAAGTGATTTCCACATATATAAAGTTTTTTCTTTTCTACTGTTTTTTCGTGATTTCGTCGTCTGAGTGCAGCGTTGTGTTGTTCGTCGACTTGTGCGACGTTGTTTGATTTCGCATTTGTTGTGGTGTTCGTTTGGTTCAGATTGAAAGATTAGCTTCCGTCAATCACATATTGAATCAATGATTTGGGCTTCAACGTTGCATATCCAAAAATATGAGTATTCTGATGATTTAGATTTTCATATTATTTGTAGGCATTTTGCCGTTGTATGCTATTAACTTGAGTGATGTGAATTTGTTCGCAGATTTACCCTTTACGTTTTAGCGATGTTGGTCCTGTTATTGTATCTGCTGTATTCTATCAATTTGAATGAATGAATATCGTTTTGTTTTTGTCAAATTTTGTTGTCAATTATACCTTTTCTCAATTACTCGTACTCCTTTTCAATAAAACGAA
>WNNG01000301.1:0-91661 GCA_018208015.1 Medicago ruthenica | reverse complement strand
ATTTTACATCGCAACAAAATCTCTGCATGTTTTCTATGACTCTTTGGTGTATATGGAAGCAAAGAAACGATAAACTTTAGAACAACGTTTAAATTACTTCTAGTGTCATAATAAATTTAACGCGTGATACTTTACTCGAGTTGAAGCATGTGCTAAGTCGAAGAGAACAACATGATGCAATGCAACATTCCTCAACTTCAGGTCTAAATTAGTTCATTATCGATAGAATTCACGCGTAAAGGACGACAAGCATATATATAAAAAAAAGGGTCTTGCTAATCAGTGCCCCCGATGCATTGGTCAAGAAAACCATATATAGCATTTTTATCTTGGAAATATAAGATGTTACTTTTGATCAAATAATGATTACACCATTTTTTTAATAAAAATTTACTTGTTTTGGATGTTTAACCAATACATCTGAGAAACCCTTTAACATTCTCTATAAAAAAACATAAAACTGTAATCAAGTAATAATTAACATACACTGAACTCTAGTATTTGTTGTCAAATAACTTTGTGAAGTGGAAGAAACTAAGTCAGGAAGAATGAAATGCAATATTGATGCCTCTTTCCCTAATCATGATAATAAAGTCGGTATTGATATGTGTATTAGGGATGATGAAGACACTTTTGTCCTTGCAAAAACAGAATGGTTTGAACCCAAGTGTGATGTGCATATTGGAGAAGCGTTGGGTTTATTGTCGGCACTTCATTGGGTACATGAGCTTCAATTAGGTCCTGTTGATTTTGAGCTTGACTCAAAGAAGGTGGTTGACAATTTCAATTCTAGCAATCATGATAATACGGAATTTGGAGCTATTATTAATGATTGTAAATCTTTATTTAGGCAATTATATGAAAACTCTAGTGTTGAGTTTGTGCGGAGACAATCAAATGAGGTTGCTCATGAGTTAGCTAAAGCAGCCACACTGTCAACTAGTTTCCATGTTTTGGTCATGCCACCAAATTGTATTGAACACATTTTAAGTAATGAAATGCTATAAATTTTACCTCTTCAAAAAAAAAAACTTTGTGACTATAAATTCATCTTAATGAGTAAGTTAAAAGTCTGAGGTTCAAACCCAACCTTGTAAATTACCAATTGAGCTATGCTCACCGTGACACCAACACTTAACTCTTAGAAAATTGCTCTTCTTCCAACGAAAATTGCTCATTCCCATACAAACTAACGAAAATACTCGCAGCGTGACTTAAGTCACGCTGGTTATACACCAGCGTGACTTAAGTCACGCTCGGTATATCCACGTGACTTAAGTCACATTGGTGTATAACCTGCGTGACTTAAGTCACACTCGGTATATCAACGTGACTTAAGTCACGCTGGTGTATAACCTGCGTGACTTAAGTCACACTTGTTTTATGTAAGTTATCTTTTCACCAATTTTGCACAAAGATAATATTTTTTGAATACCCCAAACATACAATATGTTATGTTTATTTTTTAAAAGCATGTCGTGACTTAGAAACAATAATAACAACAACTCAATCATGATCCAAAATTAAATTATAACTAAAATACACAAGTACGCGTAATAAATTCCAAAATTTAATAGAATACGACAAATTTATTTAGTTATAATTTCATATCCGTTCAAATTAAACGAAGCGTTACGTTACATTACGGTTAAAATTCCTAAGCATGCTGTATCATCATGATGTTGGATTAAATTCATAAAGTTTGCCGACAATGTTGGCATTGAAGTGTCTTATATTTAGTTGTAAAAATTTGCAAATCTCTTGTGAAACTCAAAGAATGAAGAGAAACACAACACATCTATTCTACCGAATCAACTATATAAGTTATCACATCGAATCCCTTCATACAGATGAATCATGACAAAAAGGAATAACATTCCAATATATTTGAGAGATTTTTTTAGACATTTGAGAAGTGAAAATGGAGATAGTGAGGTTCTTCCTGTGTTATAAATAAACGTAACGTGACTTAAATTACGTTGACATCTACCGAGCGTGAGTTAAGTCACGCAGGTCATACAAGTCACGCAAGTTATACACCAATGTGAGTTAAGTCATGCAAGTTATATACCAACGTGAGTTAAATCACATTGATATATATCAAACACGACTTAAGTCATATAGAAAAATTTTGGTATTTTTTTTTTTGAGAATGAACATTTTTGTACTGGGAAGAGCAATTTTTTAACTCTTAAGCGAACACATAGGTCGACACATAGGTCGCAAGTAAATAAAATCCAACGTTGGAGATTAGGTTGCCGTGCATTTCTCTCTCACTTCAACACTCACACACTCTTTCTCTCTCCCATTGCGGCTAGGGTTTTTCATTCTCTCTCTCTCTCTCTCTCTCTCTCTCTCTCCGATCTCTATCTCCGCCTTCGTACGATGGTAACTATGCAAGCCTAGTTTCAAACCTCACGCTCGTGTGTTAAACTTCAACCGCGTGTTATTGTCTTTTTGTTGTTTCTAAGAAGAAGATGGCCACTACGAATCCATTTGATTTGCTTGGTGATGACGCTGAGGACCCTTCTCAGCTCATCGTTGCTGAACAGCTCAAAGCTGCTGCTGCTGCTCCTCATGTCAAGAAAGCTGCTGTCAAGGAACAGGGCAAGCCCAACAAGCCTGCTCTGTTGCCTTCTAAGCCTACTCCTCCTGCTCAGGCTGGTTAGTTACTGTTTCGTTTTCTGGATTCTCGTATTAGGGTTTTGATTATATTAATTCAATTTATTTGAATCTTTTGATTTGTTGTTGTTTTGTTTACTTTTTTAATTTGTTGATTTATTCTATTAATATGTATATCTTTTGATGTTTTTGTAGGTCATTTAAAATAAATCTGGCTTTTCTGAAATTGAAACATGTTTTTTTTTTCAATTAATTTTTTTGTATGTTAGGTAGGTTTGAATTTCTGCTGTTGTTGTTGTTGTGTATTTTGTAATGTCAAATGTTGGGGTCTACATGTTTAGATGATAATTGGTTCGTTATTGTATGTTGTCTGTGTGATTGATTGATCACTGGCGTCATTTGATTCATGTAGCCGATCCCACTTAGTGGGATAAGGCTTGGTGGTTGTTGTCGTCTGTGTGTAATTAATTCGTGTAGAGAAGAATTGAGGGTTGGTAATTTATTTTAGTTCACAATTGTAAATAATCTGTTTTAGGGTCTGTTTGGATAAATGGGTTTTTTGCAGCTTATAGCACAAGCACTTATCATGATAAGCGATTATGTGTAAGCTTGCATAAGCTATTCTTATAGCAGAAGATAAAATAACGTTAAATTGCTTTTGTATATTCTATAAGTTGTTTTTATAAGCTATATTGGAGAGCTTATGAAAATAAGTTGAAAGAAGCTTATGTTGTAAGCTATTTTTGTAAGTTCTCACAAAACTTATGCCAGTAGATAAGCACAAGTGCGACATCATAGCATTGAAATATTAGTTGTGTGTGTGATTGTATTTTGTTGTTCATTAAGTTAACAAGTTTATACAGTATGGTTTTTTTCTATTATGCTATACTGATTTTTGAATGGTCACTCATGATCCTTCTTCACATGTGTTAACAATTTTTCTAATATTTTTTATTTTGACAGTGAGAGAGTCCAGAAATGAAGGAGGCCGCGGTGGTCGTGGATTTGGTGGACGAGGAGGTGACCGTGGGTTTGGTGGACGTGGAGGTGACCGCGGATTTGGTGGTGGACGTGGAGGTCGCGGTTTTGGTCGTGACTACTCAAATGACGACAATTCGTTTCCTGCCTCTGGAGCCCCTGAAAACCAGGGTCCTGTTGAAGAAGGAGATAGGTCCTCAGAGAGACGTAGCTATGGTGGACCACGAGGTCCCTACCGCGGAGGTCGTCGTGGAGGTTTCAACAATGGTGATGCTGGTGAAGAGGGACGACCCCGAAGAACATTTGAACGCCACAGTGGCACTGGGCGAGGGTGTGTTGTTACTGCCATATGATGATTTGTTTGTTTAACTTATGTTTCTATCAATATTGACTATTTTTATTTTCTCTATTGTAGAAACGAATTCAAGCGTGAAGGTGCTGGAAGAGGTAATTGGGGAACAGAAACTGATGAAATTGCCCAGTAAGCATTCTTCTTGCAAACTCTTACATTTGTTTACATGTTTATTATAGAAATTCTCTGTTTTTTGTGTGTAGATCTTTTTTATATTTATTTGCTTGTGGTTCATAATTTACTCAGGGTGACTGAAGAAGTCGTGGATGAAGGTGAAAAGAATTTGGGTGATGAGAAGCCTGCAGCTGAAACTGATGTTGCTGAAGGGAACAAGGATAGCCCTGCTAATGAAGCTGAAGAAAAAGAGCCCGAAGACAAGGTGAATGTCTATCTCCATCCGTACTGTTAACTGACCAACAGGAAATCATGCGATTATTCGTTTTTGAGATTGTTTCATTGTGTTTTTCCATAATTTTGAATTGATTTTGTCCGGCATTGCTTCACCTTTTTCAAGTGTCTGAAGGTTCTCATGTGCATTTATACTGACTTAAGCAGTGCATATCTTTGGTATCCTCGTTGTTTCTGATGAGGTGCACTGGGTTATTTGGAAAGGCTTTGATTTATCATTTCTCTATTTCTCTGAGCTCTTTGCGTCCAGTAGTACTTTCCTCTGATTTAATTTATTGTTTTATATTCAAAGTTGATTAATCAATAAGCTGTTTTTGTTGTTGTTGTTTGGTTATTAGGAAATGACTCTGGAGGAATATGAGAAAGTGCTGGAAGAGAAAAGAAAGGCTTTGCAAGCTCTAAAGACCGAAGAGAGAAAGGTTGACACTAAAGCATTTGAAACCATGCAGGCCTTATCGTGCAAGAAAGACAATACTGAAATCTTTGCTAAATTGGTGAGAACTTTTTGATCAACTTTTGCCTTCTTAATCAATAGTTAATTATGCTGTAGGTTCATATCAACTAATATCGTGTTGCACTTCTATCTTTGTTCTAGGGATCTGATAAGGATAAGCGCAAAGAGGCTTATGACAAGGAAGAGAAAGCCAAGAAGGTATTACTCTGTTGAATTTTCCTTCCCTTGTTACTCTGTATATATAATAACTTCATGGTTATCATTTTCTTCTCAATTAGAATGAATACGAACTTAACTTTATATAATAACTTCATGGTCATCATTTTCTTCTCAATTTGAAAAAATACGAACGTAACTTTTTTTGAAAGATTATTAATTGTTTCAAGTCCTCACTCAGTATTGTCAAATAGCGACTATAGTTGGCCCCATGGTTGTCAAACTCGGGATCCCACGAAAGATCGTTTGGGTATAGAAAGACCGTAAATCGTAGGATTGTAGATAGATCGTAAGATCCCATAAATAGACAAAATTGTGGAAATAACAAAGGAAAATAACCTTAACATAAATTATCCAAAAAAAACATAATTTTTTTTATTGATTTAATCATAAAGATGAGAGTTTGACTTTGACCTAAATAAAGTATACAAAACTTTTTTTAGTAGATAAATTTTAGAAATTTTTTATTAATTCCCACTACGGAATGATAATTGTATAGATGAGAAGTTCACAAGTGTGGAAGTAATTTCTCAATGATGAAAAAACAGATAAACTTCTGACTTGAGTAAAAAAAAAAACGTGCGAAACCGGGTTGTAATGTGAGTTATTCCGGGTCATAAGCGGTTCAGTCGGGGAAACAGTACAGAACCAGGTTGAAAATGTGTGAATCCAGCACGAGAGAAAGCGCCGCTCCCACGAATCAGCGATCTTCCTCTGCGCGCTCACTGCTCCAGCCTCTACAACGATTTTCATACCACTCCGACACGGTGGAGAGAGAAAAACAGGTGCGATCTTACGATCTCACGATCTAGATCGCGCTTTTAACAACCATTGTGGGCCCTTTAACATAGCAGAATATGAATAAATTGCCACTGTTCTCCATTAAAAAAAATTGCCATTGTTCCATATAGGGTTTAAGCACATAGGGATTTGATCAAAATGTTATTTTGGGCGATTGACAACATTTGTCTAACATATGTGAGTACCAGTTTTTTGCTAGCTTAATCTTCTTGAAGTGGTATGCATTTATTTTTCAACTCCATGATTGTGAAGGCACACCATAATTTTTGTTATTTTTTGGACGCTTTACTTAGTTTTGTTAAATGTACTTGCTTAATTATTATCTGTGACATCTCCAGTGAAAAATGATTTTATCTCTGCTTTCATTGTATGATTTTTTATAGTTTTGGAATATCAATTTTTTTGGGTCTTGTTGATGATTTTTATTTGACTAACCGGAAATTCATCTTATTGTCAGTCTGTGAGCATCAATGAGTTTCTGAAGCCAGCTGAAGGAGAATCCTACTATAACTCAGGTGGGCGCGGCAGGGGACGTGGTGGCCGTGGTACACGAGGAGGTTTCCGTGGAAATTCGTACACCAGCAATGTACCTGCTCCATCCATTGAAGATCCCGGGCATTTCCCAACCTTGGGTGCCAAGTGAACCCTTTTCGCGCGTATCTGTCCTATTTTCAGTTTTGGTTTTTCGATTTTAATGAACTAAAAGCAGGAAAAGAACTATTACTAATTGGATTTCCTGTTAATTTTATTTTATGGTTTAAAATGTAAATTTAGGTTCACACCGTTGTTTATCCCTTGCAGCCTTTTCCCTTTATGCTTTTATTGCGTTCGACATTTTTGGGGGAAATGGTTGCGGGGGTAAGAGACATAAATGTTGAGTCTTTTCTTCACAGATTGACATCTCAGTTTTGCTTCTAATTTTACTTTCTTTCGTTAAGCATTCTATTAAAAGTGTTGAGGGAAAATAAGTTAAATCATGGTCGAAATTCTCTGTGGTGGTTGGTATATTGTGGGGGATTTGAAAGTGTTTTAGCATGAAGAATGTGATCTTTCGGTTACCAAGTGTTGGTAGAATCAGGCTTTCAATTTTGTTGCAGCATTCATTTTGAAGCAAACAACAATTGAATCAGCTATAATTTGTTTGTTATCATAACACAACTGCTTTGAAAAAACTTAGTTTTACATGAATGTTGATTCGTTTCATAAGAGCTAATTTTCTTGTCTTGTGATGTCTTTCTTGTAAGTTGTAACCTTTCATGTAAATGATTTTAACTCCCATTTTCTGTGATTGCTAACCGGGTGGTTAACATTTCATAAGGAGCTCTTCTGAAATCTTTCAAAGCCATGCTTGTATCACAACTCACAAGAAACAAGATGGAAGGATATCAGCACATACTGAAAAGCTCAAGGTGAAAGAATTGTAGTTTCAAAAATATGATTAAATGTGATT
The DNA here is from genome assembly GCA_018208015.1 of Medicago ruthenica. Taxonomy (NCBI): domain Eukaryota; kingdom Viridiplantae; phylum Streptophyta; class Magnoliopsida; order Fabales; family Fabaceae; genus Medicago; species Medicago ruthenica. The sequence goes on along the minus strand of WNNG01000301.1, from coordinate 84,380 downwards.
TACCATGCTTGTAGTTTCACGTCAACTTATTAAGATGATGGCTTCACCTATCAACTTAAAAAAAAGGTTAAATAAGTTTTTCGTCCCTATAAATATAACATATTTTACTAGTTGTTTGCATCCTCACAATTTTTTTTGTTTTGTTTTTGGTCCCTAACGATAATAATTGACGTGTTCTTGACATTTTTTGAACATAATATGAACATACAAAAATTGAATATAATAAACAGACATAACATAAACACATTTTGAACATAAAAGATAACATTCATAATAAATAAAAAAATTTGTGAGGACGAAAATATTCTGTTTAATTTTTTAGAAATTAAAATCAAAATTTGTTATATTTTTAGGGATGAAAAAAGAAAATTGTTACCACTTAAATATCTTGATAAATCTTAGAAGGCTGACAACATGAGTTAATGGGATGAAGACACAACAAATAATAAAGGAGCATAAAGGAACACTTGGTGCAATTTCTAAATGAGAAAGCTAATGTACCAAGTTCTCGTGTTGTAGGTAAGTACATGATATTCTGTTGCATGTCTAAACAAAAATGCCCAAAACTGTATTGGACAGAATGTCAAGGGAAGAAAATACCTTAACTAGTTAGTTTTCAAGCGACTTCATTTTGTACTTACTTTCTTGAGCCATAAAGGTAAAAATATGAATTATTGACCATGCCAAGTGCAAGACATCTTGAGGAAAACTGCCTGATTAAGGATGTTGATGATGAAGCCACCAAAGATTAGTGATAATGTATATGACAAGTGAACTAAATATTTTTTTACACATGCACTTATTTTATTTAATTGTAACGTCATATTCGTAATCTTGTTATTTTCTGCCCCTGTTTATGTTCTTATGATTTCTAGTGATTCCGGATTGTACAATTCAAAAAGTACATTTACGTTTTTGCTTACTAGATTGTATGATCCGGACAAATGCCGTCTGAATTGTGTAAATTAGACAGGGTGAGTTTGGTAATTTGGAGGTTTTTTCGAAACTTTATCCTTCAATTTTTCGAAATTGTTGAAGGATAAAGTTTCGAAGCAAAACAATATTCATTGATTTAAATTGATAGAGTATATCGAATACAATCACATAATCAATATCGCTAAAAAAGTAAATGATGAATATGCGAAAGATCTCACAACATCCAAATTAATAACCTGCAACGACAAAATACTTACAAATAATATGATATAATCAAAGTGGCCGGAATACACATAACTCTGCATCTGCAACATCTTGACGCCTAACTCTTTGATTGAATCTAAAATTGATTGAGGCAAATATTTCAATAGAAACCAAACGAACACCACAACAAAACGATAAATTAAACAATGTCACACAAAACGACGAACACAATGCCAGACTTAAATGATGAAATCACGAAAAAACACAAAAAAAACTTAATCAATGTGAAAACCAATGATGTCATCCTCCTCTCTGTTAGGGTCTGTTTCGAAGATTTATAGTGGAGGATTTTGAAAGAAAAAAAATAAACGAGAATGTGGAGTGAATGGTGCGCTTTGAGAGGGGAGAGGTTCATGGAGTTTATTTTTCTTTATAATATAAAATTACTTTAATGTGGTTAACTCGGAAAATGGATTGGAGGCGGATTTTGAAGGGATTAAATAGTAAATTCTTCAAATTCTTTTTCACAGTGTTATAATGTTTTTAAAATTTAAAAATACAATATTAATCATAAATGTCTCTCCTCTTTATCGACGAATAAACTCTATCAAATAAAATGAAAAAAAAATCTGTCTTTTTTCTTTCTTTCCCTCCTCCCAAACCCTGCCTTCTCTCCCCTCCAAACTTCTAAAAGGAACCTTAGGTTTATCAAATACAAAACAATAAACATTTGTATGTGTACGTGTGAAATTGCTTAATTTTGGCGAGGAGAAGCTTAAGTAAACATTTTATGATTTACCTATGTACACATGTATGACACCATCACTTTGAATGCATTTCTTTGGTCAAAGGCGGTGATGACATTTAATTTTCTTGGAGAGTTCTCCTCATATCGTATACTGATGAATTTGAAGACATTGTCAAAGAGAATAAAGCCATTTGCATTGATATATATATATATATATATATATATATATATATATATATTGTTGTAATTGACTCCAAATTTTGTGATTATGAAGAAGCTTAAAATCATGACACGATTGTGGCATCGTGACACGATTTTGGAGGCAGGGAGCATGGTTTCTGGGAGTGTCAAATCGTGATACGATTGGTGGCCATCGTGACACGATTTGTGGATAAGATGGTTGTACCTTGGGTCGTACGTAACCTTCGTGACACGATTTTGAAATCGTGACACGATTTTGTCAGTGCTCTGCTATTATAAAAGCTTTTTCAGTTCAGTTTTTGTAAGGAAGGCTGAGAGAGAGAAACTTGAAGAACAAATGAGGTAACTTTAGAGTTGAGTGTCTTTGTTGTGAGTAATTCTCTTGGGTTGGGAAACATTGTAATCATCTTGGGTAGTGAGGTTTCATAATTGGAAGGATCAAAAAGCTTCCTTTTGTGTTTATCTCCTAGGATTCATTGTGAGTGTGGGTGATTGAAAAATGGGTAGAAATTAGGGTTTGTTCTTGTGAGCTTTTAAGCTAATTTCTTGTAACTCATTTGTATCATTTTCATCTTAGTGGATTGAAGAGTTGCTTTCTCCCCCAGAGTAGGTCATATTGGACCGAACTGGGTAAACAATATTTGATGTGTTTGTTTCCTTACTTTTATTGCTTTGTTTATGCTTGTGGTGCTGTTTTACACTAGGACTTAGGTCTACTTGTTGTTGTTGCTGTTGCTTGAGGCTCTTTACCTCATTGATTACCACTTTCTTTGCTCCACACATCTTTGTTTTCATTGATGTGATATTGTAAGAATTCACAATATATATGTCCAAATATAATAATATTAGAAAGAGAGAAAAAATGAACACTAGTTTATCAGATTCTTTTCCCTAGTTTATCAGAAGAATTCACGAATGACTCTTTTGAAAAGCGATGTAATAAAGGGATAGTGAAACTCAAACTAGATGATTTTTGTGGCAATTAATCATTTGATATGCTAACACAAATATAATCAAATATACATATTCTTAGAAATTGTCTTAAGATGGTTAATACTATTATTGTTTTGAGATGGTGAATGAATGTGAATATGTGATACAAATACGATTACTAGCTAGCTTTTCTTTTTGGAAAAAAACGATTACCAGCTAGCTAGCTACCTATAAACCTTGAGCAAATAAAACAGTCCCCACATTAAGATATTTAAATAAGTAATGATAAGTTAAAAATTAAAAAATGACAGTCCCCACATTAACAAATGGACAATCCTCCTTAAAAAAATATGGCCAATCCAAGAACACAAAAAAAAATTGTTTGAGGCAGGCACACATTTTTTTCCCTTCCAAATGCACACTATTTATAGAGGTAGCTATGCTAGCTAGTATGTTTCCTTCAAAAAAAAAATGCTAGCTAGTATGTTACTGAATACTGATTGCTTTAAGTTTTTTTTAAGGAACTAATTGCTTCAAGTTTTGTAGTGAATTGGTTCTATCCAAAAATACTTAAATAGGTTGTGTAATTTTTAGTTATAGTTGTGTCGTGCGTGTGTGCGTGTGGCCGCGTGTGTGCTATGTGTCCTTATATACTTTTGATAGAGTGATTAATAATAAATTTAATTTAATCTAAAAAAACAAATTTAATTTGAAATTTCATTGAGTAAATGATTACAAAGTGATTATTCACCTCAAACCTTATATATATATATATATATATATATATATATATATATATATATATAATTTTAAGAAAACTAATCTAAAATATTTGTCCTACAAACTAGGGCAGTGCATCGGTCGGTTTCGGTCGGGTTCGATTCCATAATTTGAAGCTGTGTTTTTTTTAAGGATCTGAAACTTTTTTTCATTCATGAACTAATTGAAAAAAGATGATAGTGTGGCTTGTGTTTTCTATTCCAAAACTAGTTTTTTGTTTGTGCTAGTGGTTTTGAGAAAAATGGTATTGTAACAACGCGTGTCAAGTGGTGTTTGGATGAGACAAAGGTGGAATTTTGTTTATGGTTTACAACTGTATCTTGATAGACATGTGTTTTTTCTTTTGTAAAGCTATTTTCCACACATATTTATTTTGTTCTATAATTATGTTAGGGAAATTCTTGTTTACCAATCAATAAAAGGTGGGTAATACTACTCATGTTGAGCTGGACCAATCAAAACAATGTATTTATATAACATTAAAAATAATATAAAACAAACAAATAACTTTGATTGGTGCCAACTCAACATGGGTTGTGTTACCCACCTTTTATTGATGGGTACCCAAGTCGTCACCATTATTTTATTGGTTCATATTGGTTCATCTCCTTCCGCTTCATCACAACAACTACCAACTCTGTAACTCTCTCATGTTACAGTCGGTCTGGATCATCGACAACCATAAAATTTCAGAACCGCAGTCAACCTCTCGAAACCACCTTTTTCATTCCGACAAACCCGACATCTGGTTTAACCCGTCCGTTACACTTGATTTTGATAAGGTTACTTCGGTTTTCGGTCGGTTTGTTTTTTCTTGTTCAGCGCTACTACAAACTAACTATATATAAACATCCACCCTACAAGCAGGGCAAGTATAATATTTTAATATGCATAGGAACATTAATTATGTGAAGAATGTATGTCAACATGGTAAACTATGAAGTGTTTGTGTGTTTGCAAAATCTTGCAAACATATCACACAACTAGTTTCACCAAATCGAGGAGGTTGAGATGAATCATATGTTGGTCCTCTTACCCTATCACGACGAGCCATATATTGTATTCGACGAGCTCTGTACTTTTTAATACGGGTATATACAACCATACAACCCATATTAAACATCCTAAAACTATGGCAACTGTGTTACCTACCATTGACCTAATAGACCAATGGCATCAGTGACGTCATCATCAAGAGGCTTATGCGTCATTTCCTTTCCTGCAAATTAAATCGCAATTTCAAATTAGTTAAAAATCTAAATTTATTATTATTATTATTATCATCATCATCATCTAAAATAAGTGTAACACTGTGTTTTTCTTTACAAATTCTCCTTTTTAATTCATTAACACCGTGGAATTGAAATGAAATTCTTGTGAAACAAGATATCACATGCACCACAAGCCCTCTGCCTCCCTTTTTAGTTCCTATTTCAGATTTTAATTTTTACTACCTACAAATCTCCCTCAATTAAAAAAATAAGTAATTTTTATGTACTCAAATGGTGTTAACTTTCTCAAAGCGATATTGTTGGAACAAAATGTATAAACAACTCTCTTTTGGGTTTTGATGATAACAAAGTGTTAAAAAGAAAATTGGAATTGCTAATGCTTGATTCTAAGTGTGCAGAACCATGTACTTAAAGATTGATATCTAACATTTGTTATGAAAGAACAAGCTAAGAGCAAGAAGGAAAATATAGAAGCTTGTGTTGCAAGACTAAAGAAAATCAGCATCTGACGAAGAGCTTCTGAAGACAGCGTCTGAAGAAGAGCTTCTGAAGGGAGCGTCTGAAGGGTGCGTCTGAAGATCAGCTTCTGAAGGGTGCGTTTGAAGACCAGCTTCTGAAGGCAGCGTCTGATGAACAGTGCGTCTGTTGAACAGTGCGTCTGAAGTCTGCTTCTGAAGAAGTGTGTCTGATGAACAGTATCTGAAGACCAACTTCTGAAGTACTGTGTCTGAAGGGAGCTTCTGATGAACAGTTCCTGAAGCCAGCTTCTGAAGAGAAGCTTCTGAAGTCTGAATCAGCAGTCAACATTTGCAACTGTACGCAGTGAAGTACTGTTGTGTCAGAACAACTCTTTACAAACCTTGTCTCCTTGGATGAAACACGCAGCCAGGTTTTAAGGAAGCAATTCAAATTAAATTGCTCTGTTTTCTGAGTTCACACATACTGTCAAAACAGAAGGAATTTATGCTGGCTGTAGCTTCTATTTGCAACGGCTCTTTTGATGACATGGCTCTTCTCAACAGCTCTTTAATCTTCTATAAAGGATTGAAGGATTGAAGATGAAGAACCAAGACTCTGTTCCAGAAAAACACATGCTCTGTTTTACGTGACAGTCATCAAAACACTTAGAAATTCTTACAAACTTATTATCTTAGAATTTCTTAAGTAGAGAGTCTTAATCTAAATTGTATTTTGTGAACACCACTGATAGTATATCAAGTGTTCAACTCAAACTCATTTCTGTTGTAAATCTGTTTGATTCAAAGCCTTTAGCATGCGTGCTTGAGCAATTAGAAAGTCTCATCCTTTGTGGTTGAGCAAGGAAGTCTCATCCTTTGTGGTTGAGCAAGGAAGTCTCTTACTCTGTGTTTGAGCAAGGAAGTCTTGGACTGTGTGTCTGAGCAAGGAAGTCTCTATGCTTTGTGCTTGAGCAATTGTAATCGTTTGATTATAGTGGAAAATCTCTTGTTAGTAACAAGGGGACTGGACTACTTCCGGGTTGTGGAAGGAACCAGGACAAACTGTTGTGTCTCTCTTTCCCTCTCTCATTTACTTTATATCCGCTGCATAAAACACTCTGAAAATAGTTCAGATCTGATCAATATCAGAATCTGAACTAACATAAGTTTTTGAGATAGAAAAGAAATAACCCACACAATTCAACCTCCCCTTCTTGTGTGTTTTTCTCACCTTCAGATATGACCTAAACATGTATTCATGATCTAAAAACTAAATAACATTTTTTCAAGAAAAAAAATCTTAAATAACATAAAAAAACATAACCAATAAAAAAATTCACATTGATAAGGAACTGGAAACATTAAGAACATTAAGATTGGAATTCAATGGCTATGATATATGCATCCATGGTAAGAGGGGCAGCTGTAGCGGCGGAATTCACCGATTTCGATGGAAATTTAAAAAAAAATTGTTCATGGGTGCCTTTTGAAGTTTTGTATTGGTTTTGTCCAAAAATACTTAAATATGTTGTGTAAGTTTTAGGTAATAGTTGTGTTGTGCGTCTCCGCTTGTGTGCCTGCGGCTGTGTGCCTGCTATGCATACATTTATTTTGTTTTCAAATTACTTTATATATATATATATATATATATATATATATATATATATATATATATATATATATATATATATATATATATTATAATTTTGGATTGGAGAATTGTGACTAGAAAATGTGAAGAAGAAATAATAGTTAATTTTTCCTGTGTATTGAAGAGTGAGATGTTTCTTCAAATAACTTTTGTGCATTAATGAAGAGCCATAAGTTTTTTAAAATCTAAAAACATTTGTGCCTTACTAGCTTGCATCAGAATTGATAATTGAGTATATGAGTCTGTCACATTTATAGAATATATATAAGGTGATATTTGTGAACTAAAACATCGATAATGATCATGTGGATCAATTAGATATTTTATGACTTTAATTAATGAATCAACTAAATGATCACATGCATATTTAATGTCACCTTACAACCATAATTTTGTGAGATTATTTGATAAACTGATTTCACTAAGATCTCATTTTCTTCATTTAATAAGTATTGAACGTATATGAAAATTTATATTGAACATTCAATTAGCATATGCTATAGACTTGAAGATCTGTTCATTAGACGTCTAATGTTGATTGTACGATCAATACTTATGAGACCAGATCTTTCAATTTTCTACATGAGAATATTAAATCTTTCATTTTGAGACATCGATTTGCATCAAGCCAACAAGTTAGCACGTATAAGTCATCCCCTAGTTCACAATTTTATTTTTGATCTATAAACCTAATATTTTCCATATAAGCATTTTTGAATGTTTTGTCTATGTTTCAATTGCTCCAATATAATACACTTATATGAGTTGTAAAAGAATATTGAGAAACTATAATTGATATGAATCATCATCTATTATAAAATATTTTGAATAAATAATTAGAGATTAATTTATATCTCAGCGGTTGATTATCAATTGATAAATTAGTTTTTCCAATATTAGGGAGAGAGAATAAACAACTGAATATATAAACCATAAGTTCAAATGAATCATTTGAAATAGATTATTATTCTCTCATCTTGATCCTCATATAAATTAGTGTGAACCAAATGTTGAAAATATAATTTCATTTGTAAAGTTAAGTAAACAAAATATCAGTTGCTAATGATCTTGTCGAAATAGATGTCAATGTTGGACAATTTAATATTGCAAATGAATCTCAACTGTGCATGGAGCGTGGTAGAGAAGTTGGTTCCACATACAAATGATATGAAATTTCCAAAAGAGAACTTTAACATAATTTATTTTGGTCAAATACCTCTTTTGGTCCTTTTAGTTTGACAAAATTCTGAAGTTAGTCCTTTAAGTTTTGAAAGTTTCAAATATGTCCTTTTAGTTGAGAAATTATTTCACCGTTACCCCTGTTGTTAGTCTCCGTTTAACTGATGCTGATGTGGCCGTTAAGTTGGTGACTTAGATTGAAACCATACATTTCAAAGGCTCTAGAGTGTCAAACACCGTGTTTAATGGTCACAAACCTCCGAATGTGTTTAACACTTCATATTCTTGATCAAGAATATGAAGTGTTAAACACATTCAGAGGTTTGTGACCATTAAACGCAATGTTTTGACACCCTGGAGCCTTTGAAACGTAGTGTTTTGATCTTGTTACCAACTTAACAGCCACATCAACATCAGTTAAACGAAGACTGACAGCAGGGGTAACATTGAAATAATTTATCAACTAAAAGGACCTATTTGAAACTTTCAAAACTTAAAGGACCAACATGGAAATTTTGTCAAACTAAAAGGACCAAAAGAGGTATTTGGCCATTTATTTTTTAGCTCCAACTAAACTGATTAAGTACCTGCAATTTATGTAAATAAAGAGATCTTGAGAAACTATGTCATGAATGAAATGCGATAGAATCCAAATAAAGTCAAAGTTTACGATGTTTTTACTATATATATATATATATATATATATGCGTGTGCGCGCGCGCGTAAAAATGATATTGAGGATCATGAATCAAAGTCTATTAAGGATTATAGAAAATACAATGATAGACTAAATAAAAAGACACATTTGATGGAAATTAAACTAGTTTTGCAAAGTAGATGTTTTTCGGAACAGTAGTCCATGCATCTGAAGATGTGAAAATAAAATGAGAATCATAAAATATTTATATAAATTTTGGCTTATTGCTCAAGAGTATTGGTGAAAATTTACTATTAATTTTGAAGAGACGTATTCACCTTAAGTGAATTCGAGTACATTATCATACTTGATTAAGACTAGCACCACATTAAAGGTCCAATATATATATATATATATATATATATATATATATATATATATATATATATATATATTAAGGGTAGCACCACATTGAAGGAAGAAACCTGTTATTTTTATATAAAATTCCCTGAAGGTTTTATCTTTATATATGAAGCATACAATTAAGATTCTTTAAGATATTACTTAATCAAATCAAAATTTAGAAACTTGATGTATAACATTTTGAGTGAATATTTTCTAAAAGAGAGATATGCAAATGATATTATTTCTCTATTTAAAAATGAATCTGACAACTCCTGAAGAGTTTTTGAAAGTTGATTTCTTAAATAAAAGAAACTAAGATGAAATATGTAGGAAGATAAAATATTTATTTGAGATTATCTGTTGAGTATTTTTGTGAATCAAGAAGTTTATATATCAAGGTGATAAAATGGTTATATATGGACAAATCACATTTGTTTTACACTTAAATGGGTGTAAAGCAACTAGTTGTAGACAAAGATCGTTTGAGAATTTGAGTAAATAATAAAGAACTAATTGGTCCTGAAGTACCATATTTTAGTTCAGTTGAAGGACAATAATGCATCTCGATAATTATTCATGTTATTTACATTAGTTGTTATTTTATAATGCAGCTTATTTATCTGATCCTCAACATTAACATGTTTGATTGAGGTCTATAATTGAACACATAGAAGAAACTTGTGGTTTTTCTTTCAGAAGAAGGAACACAACAATCCTTTATGAATATAATACGACGAGCATTACTTAGGCCAAATGATGGTACATTAAGGGAGATAAAAAAACATATTGTTTTTAAAGTTCTTTTTCACATATGATCTTCAGAAGAGCGGTGATATAAACATTCAACGAGTTTGTTCGTGTGATAATATTGAATACATTTTACAAAGTAACTCCCAAGTAAAATGTTTGAGCAACTGATACAAAAGATTGATATTCATCGTCTCAGAGATGATTGTTTGGTTGAGTGGGAGAAATAAATAAAATATGCACTCTTTTTCCCTTCATTATGGTTTTGTCCCACCGGGTTTTCATGTAAGGTTTTTAACGAGGCAGATATATTAGATATTGTACTCTTTTTCCTTCACTAGTATTTTTTTCTACATGGTTTTTTTGTAAGGTTTTAATGAGACATATCCTCGATGGACATTCAAGGAAGAGTGTTATGAGTTATCAATTAATGAATGTCTATCCATTAACTTCCCACATACTTGTAACTCTCATTAGTGAGTGGATTGTAATGTGATTATTCACTTACCTATTTGTATTCTATAAATAAGACAAATATGCAATGTAAAGATTACACTTATGAAGAAAATAATACACAAAGCTCTCATATTCTTCATCTTTGATTTTGTCCTTTTAATTTATTTTATAACAACATCCATATTATATAATTTATTATTTGTTTGACATGATTAGTATGTATGAAATATATCAAACCATATATGAACCATGGAGAGTCCCCCGATGGGTAGTGGAAGGTTCTCTAAAGAAGGATATCAAAACTCTGGCCACGTTGGAAGACTTATGATTGTTGATTTAAGATATTATCAAATTGATGTAGAGTAGGAAGAGAGAGAGTCATATAATTATTCTAATTTTAGATTTTAAGATTTGTCGCACTATTCATATAGTCTCTTTCGACATTCTATTTTGTATGGTGGGCCGGGTGGACAATGTGATAAATAATTGTATTGACAATTTTATTTAATAAAACACCTAAAAAGTTTAATAAAAATTTAATTCACCCTTCTTCGAATACTATTTCTATATTTCACTTTGTTCGTCTCACAACATAAGTTAAAAAATATGTTGGCCAACCTTACTTGATTCTTGAGTGAGTAGAGATTAATCTTGTGTTGTAGAACATTCCGTCGATAATCCGCGATGGCCCGAATCAAAAAATAGACCGTGTTTGGTTGGAGAAGATTGAAGGAGAGGAGTACAAGGGAAATAAAGGGAATCAAGTCTTTAAAAGACAATTTTAATTCTCCTCCAAAAGTGAGACATTTAAAGTAGGGAAAATATTTCTTTAATATTTAGACCTAAATGTCTTTTTATTTAATATCATGTTGAAAATTATCATTGTGAAAAATGAAATTTTACACTTTCTTTCCATTAAAATATTAATCTCTCACATCCTCTCGTCGAATCAAATACAAAAGATTTGAAAATCCCTCATTTTCATTAAAAATCAACTTAATTGGATTTTGTGTAGTAAATCAGCAAATGAAGATTTTCGCTGCAAATATGTTGGCTTATAAATTTTTGTTCAGATGGAAAGTTATTGCTCAAAGTTGAAATTGCAATATTTCAACAAATGTCATTTACTGCACTAAATGCAATTTCGTAACTTTGAACATTAACTTTCCATGTGAACAAACAAAGTTAACTTTTGTATATTAAATCAACATGTGAAGATTTTCGATGCAAACATGTTAGCTTATAAATGTTTTGTTCACGTGAAAAGTTATTGCTCAAAGTTGAAATTGCACTATTTCAATGAATGTCATTTATTGCATGTAATGCAATTCAACTTTGAGTAGTAACTTTTCATGTGAACAAAAGAAAGTTGACATTTGTGTAGTAAATCAACGCGAAGATTTTCGGTGCAAACATGTTGTCTTATAAATCTTATGTTAATATGAAAAATTACTGTTCAAAGTCGAAATTGCATTCAGTGCCATAAATGACATTTGTGCAAATACTAGAATTTCAACTATGAACAGTAACTTTCCATGTGAACAAAAGAATGTTTACTTTTGTGTAGTAAATCAACATGTAATGATTTTCGGTGCAAATATGATGGCTTATAAATCTTTTGTTCACATGAAAAGTTACCGCTCAAAGTTAAAATCGCATTCAATGCAATAAATGATATTTGTTGAAATAGTGCATTTGCTCCACTATAAATAGAAGGCATTGACACTGAAGGAATGCATCCCACAACAAAGTAACACAACAAATGTTTGTTCTCGCCCCCCTAAAAAAAGTTTGTTCTCTTAGAGTTGAGAGGAAAAATATAAAAAGAGAAAAAAAAAGAAGTTTCTTTTGGGGTTAATATTCTCATATTTTCAAGAGTGATAATTATACTCTCCCTGCATTTAGATAGATCATGTAATTTCTTCCACTCGTTGAAAGTTATCTATTCTTTGTCCCATGATTTTCCTACTTATTTGTTGACGAGTTTCCATATAAATATTGTGTGTTCAGTTTTAGATTTCTCATCTCTTATTTTAGTTGCGTGATAACGTGTTGTTACTCTGATACCCAACATGAGGGAAGAAGAAGTTTTGAAAAAGAAAGTGGAAGGAATAAAGGGATTTAGGAGAAGAGAGCTTTGAGATGTTCATTTTTCTTCATAATATAAAATTCCAATTTGGGAGAACTCAAAATGTATTGAAGGATTTCGGAGGGTTAAGATTATTTTTTCAAATTCAATCTATGTTTGTTATAATACCCTTAAAATTAAAAATATATTAATCACAAGATTTTTTCTAGTAACTCCCCAAAAACTTCAAGTTACACCCAAATCTCTTTAAAAGTTGATTATAATACCAAAACTGTCCTTGTTCATATAGATTCTTCAAAAACTTATTTTTATCTCTCACTTTAAATCTTCATCTCTCTCAAAACATCCATTGACCAAACTTGAGAAAAGAGGTTAAATTGAACAAGATTTTCCATTAAATTGAAATTCACATTTAAGTGATTTTCAGCATTTTTTGTTTTTTTGTTTCTTACGCGAATCACATACCTGTATGTGAATTCAATATTCATGTAACACTGTCGATGCTTAGTGAATTAACAATCAAAGATTCGATTTTCTCCCTAAAGGTGTACATAATTTTAATTAGAGGTCTACGTGATTTTAATTTACATTACCCTATGTGAACTAATTTTAATTATGTGAATTGTTTAAAGGTATGAGTAATTTTAATTTGCATTACCCTACGTTTTTAAGATCACGTATCATTAGTTCAATTCACATATAAGTTGAAAGCCAATTTAAACAATCAATGGTGACAGTAGTCGATAAAGTTGTTATGCATGGACTACAACTAATTATAACCTTTATGAATAGAAGAGAGAGATGGGCATTTGCAAAACAAGAAGAGAGAGATGAAGGAACTGGAAAATGAAAGGACGAGGGAGACAAAGGAATTGTAATGGAGGAATAAATCAGGGGATGAGAAGAACATGATAAATTAAAAAAGCATAATGGTTGAAATTTAAAAAGGAATCAGGACATTTTTGTCAAATTAAACTAGAAGTTTATCAGATGTAACTAGAACAAATCTAATGAGAAATATGCATTTATCACTCTCTACAAACCCACTCTCATTAAAATGATGGAAGATTTCTCTCACATTCTCCTCTTATCCTCTTCTTCCCCCAAAGCCCTCCCCTCCCTCCAATCTCCCAAACAGACCATAAACAAAACTCCACCGGGTGCAGGCACTTCTCTTGTTATATATTAACTCATTCAAACTAGTAACTTTTTAAAATGAGCATTAAAAAATATATAAGCGTCACAGTTTTACAAGTGAACACAATGATCATATTAAAAGAAAAACTCGATTTTTAAGTCCAAACACACCAATCTTGCTTGGTAGTTCGTGGCTTCCATAACATGAAGAATGTCACCTTTGGTCAAATGCACATTTTGGAATACTAGCCCAAATAAATAAGTGCGTTTTCAACCAACAAATACAGTTTTATTTGATTGATACGAACGCCGATATTTTTGTCCAACGGCCAAGATCACTTGATCAACTGATTATGTGCCTCCCTAACTGCGGAGGTTCACAATCACCATTAACTAGATTTCTACTAAACTTCGTGAATAATACCAAAGAGATGAATTCAAAATTTTGAATTTGATTGCTTGAAACGAGTTGTGATATTTTTATCCAACGGTCAAGATTGCTTGATCAAGTGATTATGCGCCTCCCTAACACTACAGACGATAAGAATCACCATTAAATAGATGGGTTTTCTACCAAACTTTGTGAATATTAATTAATGAAGAGATGAATTCAAAATTTTCATATAACAAGGCCATGTGAAAATTTGAAATAAGAGATTCCGTTGATCTAGTAAACACTGGTTACAATTTGGCTTGTGTGGTAAATAAGAATTTGATCATCGAATGAAGGAAACAGATCAAATTATTGAATATGCAGTTCCACAACACCACATTTCAGGAGCAATCAAATAAACAAAAAACAAAGTAGACTCAAGCTCGAAATGAAACAAAGGCAGGAATATAGATTTAGCATTAATGAATATTGTACTTTGCACAAGCCATACCATTAAGTATATTCAAAGAATGGGATCATCTAGGTCAGTTCCAAACCACCAGACAAATTCTTACATTGGTCCACTATTTTAGTCATATAATAACAAAACCAAAAAATCTTACAAGCAACGAGCAGGAGACCAAATGAAATAGATCGGAATATCTTGTGGTTAAGATGAGCAGCACCCACTTTTCTGCCCAACTGGCTGTCCCCTTATCTGCACTGTTGGAGGCCTTGCATTGTTTGTAGGTTGGCTAGCCATTCTACATTCAAGACAAAATTATCATCAGAATTAGATCTTAGAGGGAATCATTGCCAGCAACGAAAATAAGTCAGTAATAACACGAGTCCTTTTAAAGTACGACAACTTTTCATTGAACATCAGGGCTGGCCAAACGTATATATAAGTCTAAAACCAAGTCTTTTAATTGAAGTAATTAAAATAAAATGACAGGCCTTTCAAGGTGATGATTACCCTGCTGGTTGCGAGCTGTGCAGCAGATCAAGAAAGAATGGGTAACGGGATTTTGGAAATTTGGTTTCCAAAATGATTTCCTCGGTCAGTGACCATGTGACTATGATTTTTGGTAAATTCTTAGGTACATTGGAGTTTGGTTGGGTATCGGTACCGTGATTTTTTTGCCTTACTTAGGCATCCTCTGTATGGCTCTAAGTCATTCATATTAAGTATGGCTCTAAGTCATTCATATTAAGTATGGTCTAGATTTGAATGGATGGGATACAAAGTCCTCAAAATTGACTTATCCCAGCCAAGGAAAACTAAAAGGCAAAAAAATGACTCTAAGCTAAAGAATGTTGGAATGAGCTTCAGCGTAATCCTTCTTTTCTGAGTTGTAAACTTATTTTTGCTCGAACTTGTTTAGAAGGCCAACATATTTAACTGTTTATCTACATTTAAATTATAAAATAAATGAGTACCTATCCTTGATGGAAGAAGCCATTGCCATAAATGCCTGTTCAACATTTGTAGAATCCTTTGCACTTGTCTCCATAAAAGGTATGCCTATTTCATCTGCAAATGCCTGTTAAAGAAGAACATATATAGATAAGGATGGCTGAAATAGGAACATAAGAGTAGTAACGCCTCAGCAGCACTATAGTATGCAAGCACAAGCTTGAAATTGAATGTTTCTTTAGTATGAAAAAAAAAACACAAAAATGCAAGGGGTGTAAAACAAAGTTATACTTTAGCTGTTTCATATGACACAGCTCTCTCTGATGTCAGATCACACTTGTTGCCAACCAAGAGCTTGTTAACATTATCACTAGCATAGCGGTCAATTTCACTGAGCCATTGCTTCACATTATTGAAGCTCTCTTCATCTGTCACATCATAGACAATCTGCCAGAATAACCAGTTAGTAAAGCATGCAAGGAAACACCAACAAAGTCGGGAAATTATAAATTTAAAACTTATGCAAAACCATCATCACGCACAATGATTCCATGTGCCCCACGGTAGTAGCTACTGGTGATTGTCCTAAATCGTTCTTGCCCAGCTGTATCCCACTACATATGAAATTGGATCACAAAACAAGATAAGAAACAATGTCAATGTGGTACAGAAACTTATTCATTAAAATGAAATGATTATCAAACAACATTTTATATGATTATCAAAAAACATTTTATAGAAAAATATCTCCAACAAGATTAAAAAAAAAGTTATGTCAAGCTCATTGTGATATAATATCAATAGACAAAAGAACTAAAACAAAGACAATCATGTACATACGATTTGGAGCTTAATGGTCTTCCCATCCTGTTCAACTGTGCGGATTTTCTACATACAATAACACAGCACGATGAGATATCAGAAATTGCTTTAATTCAGTGCAAGATAGATATTTGCAAAGTTGTACTTACAAAATCAACTCCAATGGTGCTTATGTAGCTGTCAATGTACGAATCATCCTGTAGCATAAAACTTAACGTTAATACAAATCACTGAATTAAGCCACATACCATCTCCACGAACCAAGATCAACCAACATACAAAGTGAAGCCATTTTACCTTGCTTAGTTTGGTAACTATCATAACAAAAACATATTTCATGACACCAGCCGAAACACAGACTTCTTTTAAAAAAAATAATAATGAAGAAAATTAAAATGCTATAATTTTTTTAATAAGACATTCTCCATATGGCTGTTTTCTAGTTCCAAGTAAAGCTCACAACAGGAGACAGAACCTCATCACTTTCAACAATATCCCATAGGGTTTTATTAACCCCCAACCTCATAAAGTTCCAAGCACAACTATTGTTTTATTTCCAGAACTCTAACACAAAAAAACCTCCAACAAAGAATTAAACAGGTAGCCATTGTTTATAAATAATTTAAGACGTTACAATTACCAATTACTACCTCCGTTCCTTTTTACTAGTCACTTTTGTAAAATTATTTTGTTCCTATTAACTTGTTGTTTTCAAAGTTCAGTACAACATTAATTATTGTTTTGTCTTGGAGAGAGAGAAATACTATGTGGAATGAGATAATAAATAGACTGGGGTATTACTAACAAAACATCAAATAATTTAATGAAAAGTAACAAAATTTATTAGTTTGTTAGTATGTGTAAATAACCTAAAATGGCAACTAAAAAGGAACGGATGGAGCACATCTTTAACCAGTGCAACACACCCAAAGGCTTCTAATTATTACTTGGGAGCGATAAAACAATTAGCTCAAGTGGAAATGCGGTAAACTGAAAATGAAAACCATACAACATTACACTATAGTATAGGAAATAAAACCAACCAAGAGTAGCCAACATAAACAACAAGCAGAAAAAGCAGCAGAAAGCTTACAGCAAATCTGAGCAGAAGGCATGATTTTCCAACACCAGAGTCTCCAATCAAAAGAAGCTTGAACAGATAATCACTGAAAACAATAACCACAACACATCAGCTCTATCACTTCAATAATAATTGATTGTGAATCAGCATCTAAATTAACCACATCTCCACACATATCAACATGAAATCAAACAAAAAACCCAATTGTAAAGTCTTAATTTTTTTTTTCAAAGATCTATAAACAAAAGCAACACAAGCATCAAATTTTATCTTATTGATTGAATTACAAACTCAAACATCTCTTACAAATCAACAAGGGATCACTAACAAGATCAGATTCAGGGTAATTCGAAAACTATAAAATCAATCATGAAAACTAAAAAACACAACGATGCAATTGAATCCTTATAAAAAAAAATTAGTAATTCAATCTAGGGTTAGAATTTCAGAAAAAATAAATTCAATTTAGGGTTAGAAAACAACAAAAATTGAGATTAACATAACCCAACTTATATAAACCAAATTAAAACCAACCCTTGAGAGAAAACATCAAAAACACGAAAAAGGAACGAAATTTCAGAAAATCAAACACGAATCAAGGAAAAAGCGAGAAGGAATAGAAATTGAGGAACATACTATTCAGGATTCATGTCTGATAGAGTGAAAGGTTGATCAGCGAGTTGTTGCCGGAGGGAGAGTTCGTCGGAGATTGGTGCGGTAGCGGTGGATTAACCTCGAGAAATCAAAAGGAATCGGTTGTTGGTTGTGTGATATGATGAGAAACGCGTGGAAAAGGGGATTAAATACGGTGACGTATTTGTGAATTTGTATGGGTAGATCCAAATTAATTGACCCAAGAAAAATTTACTTATACGCATGCCTTTCATGAGCTGTCACACGACCCGGACCGACCTAGGTTGGCCCGGCCCAGGCCCCTGGACCGGCTTAGTTGAACCTAGGTCGGCCGTCGGTCTGCCCTCCCCGACACATCTTAGCCTTCCGAGCCTACCATTTGTCTATCATTCATTTAATGTTCATATATGAAAGATTTAAATATGCAAATAATCCATTCAAATATGGTTCGTTTTGCTTTTGGTCCTTAGTAATTTTTTTTAAAAACACTCTTGCAAAATTTTATGTCTTTTAAAAAAGTCTCTGACCCCACTTAAAAGCTGATTTGACATGGTTTTCGCCACGTGCAGTTGCTGACTGTGCAACTTTTGCCACATGGCAATGATGTGGCATGCAACATAATTAAAAACTAAAAAAACATTTTAACAATAAAAAACAATTTAAAAATTCTTTTCGAAATTAAAAATTAGAAAAAAAATCAGAAAAATATATTTAAAAATTTTAAAAACTGAAAATAAATTTCCAAAAAATTTCAGATTATTTAATTTTCAAAAATTAAAATTATATAATTTGTTAATTTTGGAAAAAAAAATATGAATTTAAATTTAAAAATCCTAAAAAGTAAAAAAACAATTAAAAATTCTTAAAATATTTTTTTGAAATTAAAAATCTGAAAAATAATTTTCAAAATCATAAAAAGAATTTGATTATATAATATCTGGAATTATATAATCTGAAATTTCGAAAAAAAATTTTGAAAAAAAAATCTGAAAATTATATATTCAAAAATTTCCGAAAATTATTAATTTTCAGATTATATAATTTTTTAAAAAATTAATTTTCATATTTTAATTTTCAAATATTTATATTTAGATTTTAAAAAATAATATAATTTTCAAATTGTTTTTTTCATATTTCAAAAATTTAGTTTTTTTTAAAACTATATATAATTGAAAAATTTTGTAACTTTTTTTTATTTTATTTTCATATTTTTTAATTTTTAAAATTAATTTTCAGAATTTTAATTTTTTTTTAAAAAAATTAATATTATGTGGCATGCCACGTGGCAAAAATTACACAGTCAGCAACTGCCATGTGGCAGAAACCATGTCAAATCAGCTCTTAAGTGGGATCAGAGACTTTTTTAAAAGACAGAAAATTTTACAAGGGTGTTTTTAATTTTTTTTTTATCAAGGACCAAAAGCAAAACGAGCCCTATTTGCAGGGACTATTTGCATATTTAAGGCTATATGAAAAAGATAAATACGAATTAAAAATTAGTAGAACCCATAAAGAGACTCACTTATTAAAATATGTTTTACTAATCTTTTACTTATGTCAATTTTTCTCATAAATGAACACTAATTGAATGATAGATGTTTTACTAATCTTTTACTTATGTCAATTTTTCTCATAAATGAACACTAATTGAATGATAGATAAAGGAGTTAAACCAAACTCTATTTTTCCTCAGAAAGCCTATTAGTAGGGTTTTTTTTGTTGAAATTGAGCAATGTAAGGGGTGATTGCTAAATAAGCCCCTCAAATTGTTCAATTGGGTAACTTCCGATCAACATTTTTTGTGAGTAAAACTCGATCAGATTGTAACTCTTGATCGGTATTTTAATAAAAATGTGAGCAATTTGAGGGGTTTATCAAGTAATCACCATGCATGGGAGAAGAGCAATTCAATTGGTTTAGACGTCTGTTGTCTAGTATAATTATTATAAGCAACGAGGGTCAATGGATCAGCCTAGTATATTTAATTTATTTTAGATGATTGCTTATCTCCCTCTTATATGTTTCTTAGAAATCGTGGCTGAGTCTTACACAACCTCACAAAACCGCATTCATTCATTCACTAACCGGTGCGTGTTGTAGTTAGGGTTAGGGTTTGTTTGATTTGGGAATTTCATGGCATCCAACGGCATCCACCCTTACCACCAACAATGGCCTCCCACCGCCGCTCCTCCTCCTCCTCCTCCTCCTCAACCCACCGCTATTCCTTCCCCTTCCTCCGAAGAGGTTCGAACGATATTTATATCGGGTCTTCCAGAAGATGTTAAAGAGCGAGAACTTCAAAACCTTTGTCGATGGTTACCTGGTTTTGAAGCTTCTCAGTTGAATTTCAAAGCTGAAAAGTCTATGGGTTTTGCTCTTTTCAATTCTCCTCATCAAGCTATTGCTGCTAAAGATATTCTTCAGGATATGCTTTTTGATCCCGAGGCTAAATCTGTTCTTCATACTGAGATGGCCAAGAAAAATCTATTTGTTAAACGAGGAATAGGAGCTGATGCAGTTGCTTTTGATCAAAGTAAACGGTTACGAACAGCTGGGAATTATAACCATACTGGTTATGTAACCCCATCTCCTTTTCATCCTCCGCCGCCACCTGTTTGGGGACCACATGGATATATGGCTCCACCACCTCCTCCTCCGTATGATCCATATGCAGGCTATCCTGTTGCACAAGTACCGATGCCAGCTCCTGTGTCTATAGCACCTAGCAGTTATGTTCCAATTCAGAACACTAAAGATAACCCTCCTTGCAACACCCTGTTTATTGGGAACTTGGGAGAGAACATTAACGAGGAAGAAGTGAGGGGCCTTTTCAGTGTACAACCTGGTTTTAAGCAAATGAAGATTATAAGGCAGGAGAGGCATACAGTTTGCTTCATTGAGTTTGAAGATGTGAATAGTGCTACAAATGTGCACCACAATCTGCAGGGTGCTGTTATCCCAAGCTCTGGTTCAATTGGCATGCGGATACAATATTCCAAAAATCCATTTGGAAAAAGAAAAGATGGAACCTACCCTATGGCTGTTCCTGGTGCCAATGGAGCTCCAGTAGCAATGACTTATCAGTAGCTTGAAGGGGATGTACTCTGTTCTTTATGCTTCAACCAATATTACTACATTATAGGATGCATCTTGCAGCTGTTTCATGCATCCTTTGATTATCAAGTCATCGCCATTATCATCACTGCTCATGTTAATGAATGCACCGTGGCATCATATACATACATTTGGCTATGTTATACTAATCAGACATGCATATCTTGGCAGCATGTGTTGGTTCCCTGATTAGTTTCATAGGTGTTTAGATGGCGTTATCATTTGTAGAAACTGTGCATGGGTCTAAATTTTGTTTGAAATGTGCTTTATGGTCATTAGACTTTTCTGTATACATTGGTATTTAGGTATGCTTATCCAAACAGGCACTGGTAAGAAAAAAAAAAAAAAACCTCACAAAACCGATATGTGTGGTGATGATTGTCCCCACTTATAAACACATGTTCATGTCATCTTTAGACCCTTACCTTAAAATCACCCAATTTGATATAAGATTTTTTTAAAATTTTTTATTTAGTGTTGGATATGATTGGATACATGTGATTTTTTTTCCTTAGTTAATATTGAATACTCCCTCCATCTCAATTTAAGTGAGTCTTTTGCTCCTTTCATACTTATTAAGAAAAATATATTAGTGAAGGAAAGAGAAAAATGGTTTTAAGTGCTTTGTAAAGTATTGGTGCATTTACTATTATTATAAATGCAAAATATGATTTACTGAATTGAGAGTGATGAAAATAGTATTAATTAGAGTTATAATTGAAAAAAAAGTAATTAATATTGCATTGAAAAATGAAATGAGTTAGTTATTTTAGGACAATATTTTTTTACAAAATGTTCACTTATTAAGAGACGGAGAGAGTATCAATTAATCTCAAATTAATACTGGACAAACCCGAAGAGACGAAGACCAATGAACCACTCCAACTTGGCCAATTGTTTTTTATTTGTATTAATTAAGTTCAGCAATAAGATCCGGTTATTTTTGTGGTTGCTTTTTTACAACCAAAATCATGATAAAATGTGGTACAAATTAAGAGATTCACCGATTAGCCCGATCCATTTTAAGAGTCCAATTTATGATAGAGAAATAAATGCATATCTAGGATTAAGTAGTGGTTCTCTATATGGTGAGCCGTCACCAAAATCCTAGTTTCTTCTCCTTCATCCACCAAAGAGGGATGATTTAGAGTCAATTTTTGACCAAAAATCACCCCTCTAACTCGTTTTTCTCTTTCCCTTTTATTAGAATAAGTGATTTTCATATCTATTTCGTTTTTTCTTTCGTGATTTCGTCGTCTGAGTGCGACATTGTTTTGTTCGTCGTCTTTGTGCGGCGTTGTTTGTCTTTTTTGTTTCGTTCAGGTATTTGTTCGATTCAGATTGTCAGATCAGCTTCGATCTGGTGCAGATTCAATCAATGACTTTGGCGTCGTCAACATTGCAGATCCGGAGACATGTGTATTTTGGAGACTTGAATATAGTCATATGTGTAGACTTTTGTGTTTTGTCGTTTTATGCTATTAACATGGATGTTGTGAATTTGTTCGCAGATTCATCATTTTTGTTTTTAGTAAATTTGCATTGTATCAATGTACTCTATCAATTTGAATGAATGAATATATTTTATTTTTAGTAAAAAAAAAGGATTAAGCAGTGGTCCATATTTTGTTTTAGTATTTGTATCTATTCTCATTGTAATCGAGTTGGAGTACCCTTTCTATTCCTAATGCAAGTATTTTGCTCTTTAAAAAATTCCTTAAATAATTAACAATGTTTTTTTTTATATAAAAAAAAAATTGTACTAGGTGTTTCTACCAGGAGAATATAACAGAATCTCCAATCAGCACAAGGAAATGACCTTAACCAGAGCCCTTTGGCAGAAAATAAATTAAATTGAGTCTCTAACCAGACAGTTATTGAGTGCCACCGGTTAACTAATTCTTGAAAAATTGCATTAGGTGTTACTGTCCTCAATTGACACAAAGTTGAACTTGATTGCTATTATTTATTCCAAGTACATATTTATAAACACAAGGTTTGGTACCCAAGATCAACAGGTACACACAAACAGCAGAGAAAATAAAAATAAAACACATACATGTTTCCTAATATATAGATGCAGGTTTCCTATATAGACTATTTTAAAAGACTAACATGTAACATACATATATTACAAACCCCTTATAATCAATGGTTTATAGTTTCAAAGTATCAAGAAACCTTCCCTTTGAAACATCATTACAGCAAAGGAATTCAAGGAATTCCCTAAAGCTAAACTCCTTGTAAGACATAGGGTGTTGATCATCAACAAGTTCAAGTGCTGGACCTATCTTTTTATCCATAGCAAGACTATGAAGACTCACAATAGAAAATCTCTTCTCATCAATTCATTAACAATTGCTCTATGAATCACA
Organism: Medicago ruthenica; assembly: GCA_018208015.1. Taxonomy (NCBI): domain Eukaryota; kingdom Viridiplantae; phylum Streptophyta; class Magnoliopsida; order Fabales; family Fabaceae; genus Medicago; species Medicago ruthenica. The sequence continues at coordinate 60,772 of WNNG01000301.1, read as the reverse complement.
CTCTTATACTTTCCATTGCTAAGAACTTCCATTTGATCACCTAATTGTACTACCAAAGCTCCATCAACAAAAGGAACAGGAACCCAATTTTTGTTTTTGTCTTCAATTTCTAGCCCTGAACGAGTTTGTAGAAGCAGTGTTATGGAACCATAATCTGAGTGAGGATGGATTCCTAAGGGGAGTCCTGGTTCAGGACATGCAGGGTAGCAGTTCACTGCTACTACTTGTGACCCTCCATTTATTTCTTCATGCAAGTAACTTCGGTTTAATCCTAAGCTTTCAAATATCATTGATTTTGTAAAAGTTGTGCTGCGACTGCATACTTTCCCATCTTCTCCCTGTCCACATAGTTTTTATAAATATAAATACAGATCAAGCTGTAGTATTTAGAAACTTTTAGAATTTTAGTTCACACCTATAATCGGATGGATTTGAAGGCCACATATGAATCCAATCTGATATTGGGTGAGAGTAATGTTTGATGAAATCTCTCCAGCAAAAAACTTCATCCTTAGCTTGATTAAGACTTGTTCCATATCTTACAGGTTTGTGAACATCATCAGAAAATAGGCGCATCTTTTCATCATGAGGGAGGTTGAAGAATTCTGTTGCAACTTGCTGAGCATCTTTCATTGTTGACTCATCAATTCCATGGTTAATAACCTTCAACAATGTGAGTGTCATATGTTAATTTAATAATTGCTAATGAAATTAAGGCACCATAAAAAATAGGGTTAAATAAGTAAATGGTCCTCCTAAATATACCAACATTTGATTTTAGTCTCCCTAAAATATTTCTTAGGCTTTTGGTCCCTTCAAAATTTATGGGGACTAAAATCAAATGTTGGTATATTTAGAGGGACCATTTACTTATTTAACCCTAAAAAATAAGACGAATGAATGCAGAGAAGCATTAATTAATATATGTAACTTCACACTTGTGTTTTTAAAATGACTAAGATTTTCAATTTGCTAGATGATTACAATGTCCTTAAGAGGACAAATGAAGACAAGACAAGTACTTTACTAATGTATATAGTATGCAAAGAAAAGAATAATTGTCTCTAAATTCAGCTCTTTTTTAAGTGTAACAATTTTTAATTAGACTTTAATTACTCCGTGACCGAACTCTGGATTATCAATACCTATTTTCCCAGGATTATAAAAAAAAATAAAATTCCGGCTCATTTCTCAGCAAAGGCGGTCACATACAAATATAATGTATCTAGATTTGCGGCAATTAGAGTAAATAAAATGGCCCCAAGAAATCAGAGTTACTATTGTATTATATGATTGGTCGAAATAAATGTTTTATAAAACAATTTTTTTTGTCAAGTAGCCTATTGGCTAGAGCTCAGGTGTCCGAGGTTCGAAACCCAGCCCCTGTATATAATATGCAATATCCCTACCAACTGATCTAAGCACGGGATCAAAGTTTAAACAATTGTTATTATTTAAAAAAAATATTGTTGTTACTACTTTACTAGCACTATACTTATCCAAAAAATGTAGCTGCTATAATATAATAATATGTACATATAAGCGTGTTCATTTACCGACCAACATTATATAATACACGTGTACATTTACATGTACTAAAATAAACAAAAGACGTTTTTGTCAAAAATAGAATAAACATAACAAGTCATCAAACACTTTTTCCCTTATATTGATAAAAAAACACTCTTTCGCTTTGAAAAATAATAATATTATGTACATATATAAACGTTTTGTTATTTTTTTTTTATTGTAATGTCGTAGGAACAAGAAAAGAACAAGTGATTTCAAATTCTCATGAAATGCAAACCAAGGGTATTATAACATTGAGGTATAGAAAAGAACAAGACAATTATTTCAAATTTTTACCTGAAAGACACCAAACTCCTTGCAAGCAATTCGAATTTCGTTGATCGTTTGGGATCTAAGAGATTGGTCCCTAAAAGTAGACAAGTCTATAATGGGAAGAGTGGTGGAGATGGAAACATGATCATGAGTACTAGGTCGTTGTGATGGAGGAAGAATATAACATTGAGGTATAGAAGACCCTCCTTGGTCGCTTAGACTCGTAGCACTTGTAAATGAAGAAGCACAATCACCATGTTGGTCCATTGTCACTTTTGTGAAATTTGTGTCAATGATCTTGATTGAGATATTCAACTGGTTCATGCCTCATATTCTATTTATAAGTGTCATATATATAATATAATAAAGAGATATACATCGATCTTATATCATGCTATACTAGTCCACTATATCTATATTTCTATTAAGTTGTTCACTTACATATTGTACATGCAATTGAGGAAGTTCAAAAAGCGGAATTTTGTTCGTTTATGAGTGTACATGTGTAATAAAGAGATATTCAACTAGTTGATGCCTCATATTTTATTTATAAGTGTCATATATAATAAAGAGACATACCCATCTTATATCAAGCTATACTAATCCACTACATCCATATTTCTATTAAATTGTTCACTTACATTGTACATGCAATTAAAGAAGTTCAAAAAGCAGAACTTTGTTCATATATAAATATGAATGTGTACAGTGCAGTTGCACTAGAGTGATGGAATAATGTTGAATTCCTTTACAATATCATGTTGTATAGTAGGGATTGTGGGCGCAAGTTGTTTTTTGTTTTTTATCATTATTATTGGATATATTTTTTTTAAGGAATTATGATTGGATAGATAAATGCTACAATTTGTATAAAAGAAAAATGAAATATACATATGTTGGATCATGTGGCATGCATGCAGGTAGTAAGTAGTGAAGTACTAATGATTGACTTATTTTTTATTTGTATACAATGGGTATATTGAGTATTCGTCATGTGTCCATAATTTTAAATTATAATAATTTTTTAATGATAAAGGAATTTGGAAGCTTTTTTTTGTTCTTCAATGGTTTGTCCTAAGTAGTATGAGAGAAACATAACACAACACAGTTATAAACATATTATATTCAAATAAATGTATGTGTTCCTTTTTTTGTCATTGAAATACATGCACCAATCTTTGTTCATGGTTCCTTGCCATTTGGACAGAAATCAAGTCAAGGGGCAACATATCTGATAACAGAAGTTGTTTGTTGAAGCTATTTTCAACATTGTTTCCCTTTATTCATGATACATATGCATTTATTCTAAATACCTGTGAAAAAATATGGGTCTAAATAATATTTAACTATAAATAAAATTGCTCAAAGGTGATACGTGTCCCATTGGATTATTGTTTTAATAATATAATGAATAATTAATAAACTATAATGAAATAATAATGCAAATAGATAGAAGAATATAGAATATAAATATAACATTCTTGTAAGTACAAATCAGATGGCAAAAGATTGTAGAAATTTTTAATATGTTAGAACACGAGTTCAAATCGTACCGTAATTCTCCACTTTTCAAAATTTAAATATATATTTAGCGGAAAAACTATGATAAAAATATAAGGTTGTGTTTGATTAGAAATAATATGTTAGAAAAGGGCTACTTTTAAGCAAAATAAAGGATAATTTTGTTAAAATAATTGAATTAGAGCTGCTGTCATTAGGCTCTGCTAGGTGCTGCTGTCATTAGGAGTTTTTAGGTGCTGTTTCGTCCCGTACGGGGTTGGTTTTGTCTTAGCTCGGTGGAGCGCCTAAGTGTATGTACTGTGCTTTGTATTTTCTCATCCTTTCGGCCGTTTCTGCTGTGCTTTAACAGAGGGCTTTGTTTGAATATATGCTGATTTCAAAAAAAAAAATTGAATTAGAGCTAAATTTTCTATTTTGATTCACTAAACAAGCAAAACCTTTTTTTATTTGAATTTCCCTCGCCATTTTGCAATAAACAACACCTTATTCTTTATATCCTTCAAAAAAAAAACACCTTACCTCCATCTCTATCTCTATATACATGTATTCTAAACTATATTTTACTTATGTGTCACCTTACCAATTCCCTCCTTTCTAATTAATTTTTTAAGCATTCACCATGTGGCTCTTTCTTTTCTTTTTTCTTATTTTCCATCTATTTATTACTAAATACTTACATGTTCATTCCTATAATTCTCACATTAGTTTATAACTTCTCACCTTTTCTTATTCAATCCAATAATAAATTTTATTTATCTTCAAATTTAGTATTTTATAAGTTACATAAGTTTATCAATTTATGTCTAATTGTTCATGAATAGATAAAATAAAAACCGCTCATTAATTAGTAGAAACTATAAAGACATTTTATACACTATTAGTCATAACTTTTCAATATATATCTTAATGATACTCGAATTGACAAGAAACAAAAACTAAATTGCTATTGTTGTTTTAGCTTCTATGTATATTGTAACTTTTTTTTTTTTTTAAAAAAAAACCCATTCCATTGTGTTATATGAACATATAATTTTTAAAACGGTTATGCATGGATATAAAATAGCTTAATTCTTTTTAGAATTTTCAATATTTACTTCTTTTTAGATTGTACATCTTATATAATCCATTGTTAAATGTTACCTTTTTTGTTCATTTTCTTCAACTGATCAATTTCATTTTGATTATATATGTTATTAAAATCTCTTAATTAATTGCTTATTATACCCTTTCATTCACCTTATTTAACTAAACAATACTAAATTCCTACTATATAACCATTACTACAAGGACATGCAAAAATATGATTACTCATCTCTAAAGGGTGAGGAAGTTTTGAAGAGGAATGAAGGAGATGGATTTTATCTATCCTTTGAAATAGTCATCTTTCATGAGAAGAGAAATATATTCTTTACAAAAAATGACTTTGATTTTTGCCTTTGCTAGGTGCAACACTTCTTATAGAGAAATTTTTCAACAAACACAAAATATAAAAAAATCATAACATTCACTTACATGAATAAGTTAGGTGGTTCTTTAAAAAAAATGAATAAGTTAGGCGGCTCTTGCAATTCCTTTTCTTATAGAAATTCCCTGGTGATTTGTTTTGCTATATATGTAATGCTTTATTTTTTACATCAAATGTTTCATCTACCCCATTATTTCTTTTATCGTGGTGTTCATTCAATTGGTTCTTTCTAATGCTTTTGTTGTTACATTTGAACTAAATTTGATAGATAGAAATAGATAGAAGCTTCATGTATTTTCATAGATACAATGAAACTAAAATTTTCTTCGTGTGTTTTCTGATAGTGATAAATTCTAAAGTTGGCATGAGATTTATTTCTCCATAAGATGAAATCTTTGTTTGATAAGAATCATGGAATCATAGGGATGAAGATCATAGGTGTAAGCAAGAGAGCAAGCATAAGAGTACTCATGTGGGAGATACTCATAGAAACTCATTATAGAAAATGAATAAATTGATAAAAGATTGAATTGAGATATAATGGAGTGACTTATTTATAGCCCTCTATGACTCTAACTATAGTGGTTAACTAACCATAACCACCTAACTATAGTGGTTAACTAACTATAACCACCTAACTAATTCTAACTACCTTAACTAACTTGACTTATCTACCAAGTATTTTAACAGCGTCCCTCAAACTCAAAATGGGGAAAATCACCAATTTGAGTTTGGAATTACAATGATGATTATGCATACTAAAGTAGCTAAGTAAAATGGGGTTAAAACTAGCAAATGACAAAAAAACGATAGGAAGGAAATGAGGTAGCACAGGCCCAATGTTAATCTCTGATCCTCCCATAGCCCATGCCCAATAGAAAACTTGCAAGTAATTTCCAGTACGGTACACACACTGCCAAAACTCTAAGCACAAGGATGAAGGAGAAACACAGGACTGCTAACAAATCGTGCTTTGTCAAAACAGCTTGTACCAAACGCGCTTTTCAAAATCACTTTTCCAGAGTCTGATGCAAAACAACTAGTTCAAAACATGCTTCTGTAAAGTTTATGTAACATGAAACAAGAAAACGCAATTATCCTTTTGATATTCTGCAAAAGTGCTTTTGAACGAAGAACAACTTATGTAAAACGCGCTTATTCTGAAAACAACTTTTCCAAAACTTCTGTGGTGTCTTGAGTCTGAAGTACAACTGAGTCTGAAGCTAGCTGAGTCTGATGTACAGTGCGTCTGAAGCCAGCTGAGTCTGATGTACAGTGCGTCTGAAGTACAGCTGAGTCTGAAGTACAGAACACTCTGTCAGAATTCATGGTGGCTTACGCTTCCTCTATGCAATATGTTGAAACGCTGAATTGAAATTTTGAAACAAGACATTCTCCCTCGCGAGAGCTTCTGCAATGGCGTCTTAGGGGGTGGATTGAACAAAAACAAACATTGCTTGCCTAGAGTTATAGTTTGTGAAGAGAAAGTTTCACCGGAATCAGGATATGCCTCCTTCGATCCCAAGGTATCCACCACAAACGGAATTGGATTTGTCGGAGAACTGTGAAAACAGAGAACAACAAACACGAACCAATTCTTCCGCCGGGATCGAAATTGATGATTGTTTCGTCATGTAACTTGAGAAACTGAAGCTGATTGTTGATGGCGGAAACAAGTTGTTCAGACTGTTTTCCGACGAACAACCACGAGGCGAAAGGCCTCACGGCGGCAACGCCGTAAACAGCGCTACACAATCTCACCGGTAAAACTGTGACGAGAACATCCGGCGCTTCAGAAACGATGAAATCAGAGTCACACTTCTTCAATTCAATTTCAAGAACCTGCAATTTCTCATCTTGCGAATCGACGAACACATAATCATTGTTATTCACGATGTTGCAACAAGAATCGATGATAGCGCAAGAAATATCCCCAATCTTGATGGAGAATCCATCGAATTTTGGTTCGATTAAAGGATTAGAAATCGGTTGAATTGGAGATTCGAAACTACCAAAAACGAAGTGAACATCAGAAGTTGAAGGTTCCAGAGGTTGTGCAGAAACCATAAGAACTTCATCATCACCTTCAGATTCTTCATCTTCATTTTCATCGTATGCTGAATCGATAGCGGAAGCATCATCATCTTCCTCCCTAGGGTATCGCTTTGATACCATGATAAGAATCATGGAATCATAGGGATGAAGATCATAGGTGTAAGCAAGAGAGCAAGCATAAGAGTACTCATGTGGGAGATACTCATAGAAACTCATTATAGAAAATGAATAGATTGATAAAAGATTGAATTGAGATACAATGGAGTGACTTATTTATAGCCCTCTATGACTCTAACTATAGTGGTTAACTAACCATAACCACCTAACTATAGTGGTTAACTAACTATAACCACCTAACTAATTCTAAATACCTTAACTAACTTGACTTATCTACCAAGTATTTTAACATTGTTTTTGGACCATGCCTATCTTTTGAACTTTTAAATAATTGTTACTATTTTTTATGTTTCTTGCATCTTTGTAGTATGATAAGCTAAGTAGTAATTTCTTCAAAAAAGAAAAACCCAAGTAGTAATAAAATGGTTCATGTAAGTGTTTTTATTTTAGGTGTACTTAAAAACAATAAGTTTTAGGTTGAATGTTGAAGGGTTATTTATATCTATGTGTATCAAAGTAATCTGCCAAGTGTCGTCTCAAAACACTCATTCGCTCTTTCTTAAAAAACTCTTAAGTCATATGTTTATTCACTCCCAACTATTTATTCTCTCATTCAGTCATACTTCAAGCATGTCATATAAAAAAAACTTGTTTTAAATTTATTGTAATAAAAACTATTTATTCTCAATAAATCTCTAACTCTCAAATAGTATTATCAATCACCTTTGAAATTGTCATGATTAATATCTTTTTTTTGATTGATAAAGTATACAATAAAATATTCAATATTATTTGGAATTCTAAGAATATGATTTATTCAGAAGCATTAAGGATATAAGTAGAAGTACACCCTAAAAATGTAGAAGAAGTACCCTACTTATAAATTAGCAACTATATATAGCATATTAAAAACAACTACATTATTATATTAAATGGTATTTTTTTACCTTATATTCAATTACAACCTACAAATACAGTCTTTACATATATATTATAATAATGTTATTATTGAACATGAAGAAGTAAAAGTTGAATAAATTTTTATTCAATTATTTAAATTTTATTTTGCAAGAGTGTCTTAAATAAAAATACTATTTGATATTATAAAATATTATTTAGTTACCAATCAAACAACACTAATAAATAATTGAAGTGTAGTAAAAAAAAATAATTGAAGTGTATTCAGCTCACTCTTATGTATCAAGTATGGAAGAATTACATTTTTTTAATGACAAAAAATATACAAAGAAAAAAGTTATATACAAAAAGGAAGGAATACTAACAACAATTTTAATACAAATAAGTTAATAGTAATACAAATTTTAAAAATGTACACTAATTGCAAAATCATGAACACAGTCATACACCACTAAGCATCACAAAAGTAAACATGGCATGATATATACAACTAGGAGGAAAGCTTGATAAAGTAAAGGATAGACGACTTGACTTAGAGAAAAAAAGAAAAAGAAAATAGTGAAATAGTTGGATGATTTATTTTAGTGGAGTTGTCCAAGTCTGATATGTGAGAACTGGTCCACTAAAGGTGATTGTGATTTTCTCATCAAAAGTTCTTTTGAAACATAATCCATGGTGGGGCGAGTAGATGGATTCTCACTCAAGCAAGAAAATGCCAATCTTGTAATCAAGATGACATCCTCGGCAATTGAATTGGTAGGTTGAGGAGGGCGGTTGTCTAACACATCAATCAACAGCAAATTATAAGTCATTGTTGCTGTAGATGATGAGAACAACGAAGAAATGAAATCTGCTGCTCTATTTTAATGTTAATGCATAAAACACTTATATTTCGTATAAATTATCACCAACTTGGTCTATATATCAGAAACATATAACAAACTGAAACAATTATACCTGAAATTGATGATGGAGAAAGATAGAATAAGACTTAAATTGATCATAAATTGTTACAATTTTCTATTTTTGCTCTAAAATTCAATCGATCTAGCATCTAAGAATGAAATTGATGGAAATCAGAACCCTAAATACAACAATACGAAGAACACAGAATATTGGGAATCAAATTAGATAGATTTGTGAAGGAATCTACCTCTCAGAACTTTCTTTTGAATTAACCTCATCAAAAGTGCCACGAAGAGATGAGAATCTGAGAGACCGAGAGAAACGGTGGTGAGGTTCTGATACGGCGGCGAGGTGAGAAATATGGTGGTTAAGTGTGTGATACGGCGAGAGTGATGGGCGAAATTGCGGTGGTGAGGTTGTGATACGGCGGCGGCGACGTGAGAGATATGGTGGTGAAGTGAGTGACGAGGCTTTTGTGGAAAGTATCACGAAACTCTTCGATCAATTTTATCTAGGCTTAAATATGTCTATAGTCCCTGTAAACAGGGGTCATTTGAATTTTAGTCTCTATACTTACTAATCCTTCCATTTTGCCATTGCAAATATTAATCATTTGAAATTTAGTCCTAATCACGTTTTTTTGCTGAGGTGGAGAGTCATTAGCGACGTGGCGCCTATGTGTCAAGTGGTGACTCGGTATAAGTGAGTCCACGTTAGCAAGGCATACATGAATTGACATTTTTGCCCTTAATGAGACAGCTCACACGTGAAATGTCTATTTTGCCACTGTCTTCATCTTCTCTCTTATTCCCTCTTCTTCTCCATTGAACCCTAAACCCAGTTGCTTCACATACCCATTTCATTTTCGTCCAAACTCTTTCCAATGGCTTTCACTTCATTTTCTCTCACTTCTCACTTTCTCCCTCTCCCTAACAAAACCCCATCCCTTGCCGCCGTGGAAGATTCCGATTGCGAAACTGTGGAACTCGACGCCATGGATTTGCTCGTGGAACATCTCCACTTCTGCGAGATATGCGAAGAAAGAAATGGAGATGATGATGCTTATGCGAAAACCTCACTCTTCTTCTTCTTCTTCTTCTTCTTCTTCTTCTTCTTCTCTCTCTCTCTCTCTCTCTCTCTCTCTCTCTCTCTCTCTCTCTCTCTCTCTCTCTCTCTCTCTCTCTCTCTCTCTCTCTCTCTCTTTCTCTCTGGGTTTCGTCACGAACTCTACCAAATCCTAGAGTTCATCCTTTCCTCTTCGTGATCCACAGATTCTCGATTCACTTCGTTTCTTCGTCAATTCCATCGAGGTTTTTCAAATCGCAACTTCTATCTGCTTCTGCTTGAATTAACTTCGAGTTTTAGGTTTCAAAGGAAAGTTCCAGATTCCATGAAGTTTTGCTGGATTTTTCAGTCGATTTGTTTGCAAATTGAGTTAATTTGGCTTTTCTTTTGTATGATTCTGCTGGTGATGGAGAGACTAGTGATGTTGGAGATGAAGACGGAGGCGCCGGGAACTAGGGCGGCGGCGTTGACTATGGTGTGGTGGAGATGTTACAAATGCCTTTCATTTAACTTGTTCCATCTAACTTGTTCTTCCTAAATGCCTTTCATTTTGAGCAAACCACCAATAGACTAATATAAATGGCTATTATTTTGCAAGGTTATAAATCAGTGAGGTGGCCTGAAACTTTTTTATGTGGCAAGCAAACAGGTTTGGTTGTGTTTTCAAAGGTTGGATTGAAGAAAATGGAACAGATCCAGTGAAACCTGGCACAATGAAGGAAATGGAACTGTTCTAGCAAGAATCTTCAACAAGTTACATGTTGGCAAAGTTACTCACTTATTAGTTGTGAATTTTCTCTATAAATAGAGAACTCACATAGTGCATTCCACACACCAAAGAGTTCTATTGAGTTGTCGAGAACTCTTTCTCTCTTCTTCCTCCAGCTTGTGTTAACGAGCTATTCTTCTCCTCTTCTCCTCTTTCTGTCCCTTCAGATTTAAGAATGTTCTTAAGACCATAGTCCCTCTTCGGTTAATTGTCCCTTCGGAATTAAGAATGATCTTAAGAGCATAGTCCCTTCAATTATTTATGTCTCTTCAGAATAAATATTATTTTAAGAGCATAGTCCCTTTCGATAATTTATGTCCCTTTGGAATAAATAATATTTTAAGATCATAGTCGCTTTTCCGGTATTATAAGAATGATCTTAAAAATATATTCTTCTTAAATTCTTGAAGAAGTTAGAATGGTGGTAGCACCATATTAGAGTGGTCATAATACCATAGTTGGAGAAGTTAAAAGTTAGAATGGTGGTAACACCATATTTGAGTGGTCTCAACACCATAATTGAGTGGTCACAGTACCATAGTATAGTGGTTTCAGTATTAAACGAGTGGTCTTAGTACCATATTGAAGGTGTAATTTTCGAACGGTTTTCTACAGTGCAGTAGTTAACCGCACAGTTGTAGCTGGGCTTGTTTTATCCTGGAGGCGGCGTGGTTGATAGTCTGCCTTGCACAATTTTGGGCAGTGCCACGAAACGTCTTAAAGAGAGCGACCTGGTCGTGACTCAACCTAGTAACAACTTCGGTAGATATTCTTTTTCAAATTAGAATTTGGAAATCTAAATACAACAGTTTGGAAATCCAGAAACAACATATATATATATATATATATATATATATATTTCAATTAGATCCTTCGATTAATTTAAAGGAAGGGGAGGGGAGGGGAATATTTTAATTAAATATACGTTTTGTTCAAAAGAGATGAGGGGAGGGGATGAGAGAGATTTTAATTAAAAATGTGTTTGGTTCATATACAAGAATTCAATTAACGTGTTTATGTGTTAATTCAGTTCACATGTGTATATGTTAATTCAATTCAGGTAAGTACATCCCAAACCTCTAATTGGATGAGTACGTGCTCAAAATACAAGTATGTTGACAAGAAGTAAGATAACTTAGGCGGATGTAAAATTAGTTCACATATCGCCTGTAATTAAATTATGAATTTACAGGCGGTACATGAACTAAATTCATGTATACCTACGCGGATAGAGTTCACATTACATTTGGAAATTCAGAAATTGCAGGTTGAACGTTAATTCAGTTTGTGTTTAAGACTTTTTTTTTTTGTCGTGCTTGGACTTAGTTCACGTGCGATTGTGATTCTCAGATGCATAGAAAAATAGAAATTAGCACATACAATGATAAGGTCACAGGTCACTTACATATATAATGAAATGTTCATGGAAGATGTTGAATGAGTTTATTAATTAAACTGAAAAGGTTTTGTAAACCAATTATTTAGCCCAAAAAGAGCTTATTGATATAGTTAGTTCATAAATTAGTTTTTTTAGTCAACTCAAAAATCATTCATTTATACTTTGTGGAAATAAATGAAAAATTAACCCACTCTGCTTTACCTTTATTGAAAACATGAAGTAAACATGAACACAGTCATACACCACTAAGCATCACAAAAGTAAACATGGCATGATATATACAACTAGGAGGAAAGCTTGATAAAGTAAAGGATAGACGACTTGACTTAGAGAAAAAAAGAAAAAGAAAATAGTGAAATAGTTGGATGATTTATTTTAGTGGAGTTGTCCAAGTCTGATATGTGAGAACTGGTCCACTAAAGGTGATTGTGATTTTCTCATCAAAAGTTCTTTTGAAACATAATCCATGGTGGGGCGAGTAGATGGATTCTCACTCAAGCAAGAAAATGCCAATCTTGTAATCAAGATGACATCCTCGGCAATTGAATTGGTAGGTTGAGGAGGGCGGTTGTCTAACACATCAATCAACAGCAAATTATAAGTCATTATTGCTGTAGATGATGAGAACAACGAAGAAATGAAATCTGCTGGATGCTTTCCCAGAAGGATTTCAAAACAAAGAACTCCAAAGCTGTAAACGTCGCACTTCTCAGTCACTTCCATCGTCTGAGCTAACTCTACAATCAAATTAAAATTTTGAAGTTATAACACATGAAACAATTAATAGACTTTTGCATAAAAAGTTTAACTTTAGTATCTCTTGGCGCGATGATGTGATCATTTTCATTTCTATATACAATGGACAAAGGGTCTAACCTGGAGCTGCATATCCAAATGTGCCTGCAAATGTAGTCCAGCTGCTTGAATCAGGCTTTAGAAACTTGGCTGTTCCAAAATCAGAAAGTTGAGCTTCATATGATAAATCCAAAAGAACATTCTTGCTTGATATGTCACGATGAACTATTGGAGGTATGCAGTCATGATGCATATAGGACAAAGCATCAGCCACACCTCTAACAATATTCACCCTTTTTTCCCAATCAAATGCAATGGCTTGTGTGTCATTGTTTAGCATTTGAGCCAAAGTTCCACCTTCCAAGAACTTATATACCAAAAATGAGAATCTTGAATGTTGGCAATATCCATAGAGCTTTATGATGTTACGATGCTTGATTTCTGTCAAAGCTTGAATTTCATTTTCAAAGGCTTTGATATTGGGCCTCTCCCCATCTATTCTCGAATGAAGTTTCTTCACTGCAACAACCATATCTGCAGACAACTTTGCCTTGTAAACATATCCTTCCCCTCCCACTCCAACGAGATATTCATCATCAAAATTATTGGTAGCTTCAATTATATTTTCAAACATCATTTTTCCATCATGACTCCATATGGAAAAGACTTCTTCTGCTTGTGCTTCATTAGGATCGTTATCCTTGGTTTTTGCCTTTCTTGCTCTTTGATAAATAATATACATTGAAATTCCCGCACCACAAAATACTAGTACTAGAGCACCTAAGATAACAAACAATACTAGTACGTTGATCTTGTGTCTCCTTTGACTGTGGCTGGTTGGGCAAAGCACTAAGCTAGTGTGATTACCACACAAGCCTTTGTTATTTTTTAATGATTCAATTGGAGCCTTGAGAAAGGCTTGATTATTTGGTAGCCTCCCTTCTAACTGGTTGTTTGATATATTGACATAGGTCAAGCTTGACATGGCATCCTCAAAACTGGTTGGAATGGTGCCAGAAAGATTATTGCATGACAGATTTAGCATTTGCAATTGCTTCAACTCTCCTAGCACTGTTGGTATTGTTCCACTCAACAAATTCCCGCTAAGATCAAGAGATTCAAGAGGCTGTGACAGGACAAAGTCTGAGGGAATTCTCCCTTCAATTTTGTTTTTGCTCAAGTTCAAGTTCCGTAACAAGGGCAACTTCACAACTTCTTTTGGTATTGTTCCACTCAACATGTTTCCTCCTACATCAAAATCTACGAGATTCTGTAGCAATCCAATTTCACTTGGAATATTTCCTGAAAATTGATTGTTGCTGATCTTAACTTCAAGTAATGATTTCAGGTATCCAAGTTCCTTTGGAAGCTTTCCTGTTAAGTGGTTTGAAGAAAGGTGGAGCTTGCCTAGCTTGTTTGCCTCCAAAAGTGTTAATGGTATAACACCAGTGATATTATTGTTGGATATCAAGAAGTTACTAAGATTAGGGCACTTCCCCCAGTTTGGTGAAATGTGTCCATGAAATTTATTGTCACTCAGTTCAAGGTATTGCAACTTCGGATATACACCAAAATCTTGTGCTATATCTCCTTCTATTTGATTATCCTGAATTCTGATTCTCCGAATGCTAGAGCAGTTTTTCAAACTTGTTGGTACTGGACCGGTAAAATGGTTGTGAAAAGCACTGAAGAATTCTAGAAATCCACCAGAACATATTTGAGGTGGCAAATGGCCAGTAAAATCATTCTCGTTTAATGAAAGGGTATTCCAGTTGGTAAAGTTATATAGGCTTTGTGGAACGCTACCATGAAGTTTATTTTTGTTTAGTTGCAACATGATTAGCTTTGTCATATTTCCAATTGTTTCCGGAATAGTTCCAGAAAGATTGTTTTCAAACAAAAGGAGGGTGAACATATTGATTAGATTTCCAATAGAAGCAGGAATTGATCCAGAAAAATAATTTGTGTATAGCAGTAATCTCGATAGTTTTGTCAAGTTTCCAATGGTGGAAGGAATAGGTCCAGAAAAGTGGTTGTCATTAAGTATAAGGTCAGTCAAATTGGCCAAGTTTTGTATCGAAGGAGAGACTGATCCAGAAAGTTTATTGCCATTAAGGTCGAGTATGGACAAGTAAGACATGTTCCACAAGGATGCTGGGATTTGTCCAGACATTGTGTTATTAGAAAGGTAAAGTATATTTAAACTGGTCATGTTACCAATTGATTCTGGGATGGTACCAATACGGTTACAGTTTGCAATAGCTAGAAACACTAATTGGTTTAATTCACCAATCGCACGAGGAATATAGCCGCTAGAAAATTTGTTGTTTTCGCTAAAGTCTAGATATGATAGTTTGGACAAGTTTCCTATGGAATTAGGAATTTCCCCACTTAGCTGACATATAGAAAGATCAAGGCCTTTTAAGCTCCTCAATGTCCACATTTCTTTAGGGATGGAACCTTCAAGTGGGTTTGAAGAAAAGTTCAAAACATTTATTTTGGACATGTTACCAATTTGTGGAGGAATGGTCCCATAAAAGTTGTTGTTGTAGATATTTAGGATGAGGAGGTTGGGGAATGAGGAGAAACTAAGAGTGTGGAGTTTACCTTTTAGTCCATAATCTGCAAGATTTATGGTAGAGATGGATTTGGATTTGTCACACTGAATTCCTTCCCAGTTGCATGGACTAGTAGTTCTTGTCCAAGTTGACAACAGAGCTTGGCTGTGGTTGTCAAAGCTATCTTTCCATTTCAGTAGAGCATTTGCTTCATTGGAAAAACCAGCAACTTGTTGAGGAAATATGATTGTTAAACGAACCCAAAGTATTATGAAGAGAATCTGCCAAGAAGCTAGATTCTTGGGTACCATGGTTCTTCAAGTATAAAAGAATATTATGGATTCTATAGATTATAGCTTTAAGTTGCAGATTCTATATGGAATGGATGTTATATTGTGTGGTGAGGATTGATTTTGGAATGGATGTTATGGAATGGATGTTACATTGTGCTTATAAAAGAAAATAAAGAAGCAACATTATTAATGACTCAAGTACACTTTTGAAAGTCTTGCACTAAGGCAATTCAAATTTATCAACTTAGCTTTCCTAATCATACTTTTTCCAAAGTGTGCATTATTCTGGCCTCCACTTATTAGGTAAGCCTCATATTTCACGATTCGTAATTTTCTTTTGAATAAAATTTCATTATCTTGGAATGATTTTTTACTTCCCTAATCACACTTTTTCCAAAGTGTGCATTATTTTGGTCTCCACTTGTTAAGCTCGTTTTTCACGATTCATACTTTTTGCTTTTAAGATAAATATGCTTTCTTGCTTTTGTAAACACTAGATGGCAAGTGCCCTACTACTCATTAGTTGTACATTAGCACCACCAAAATCCTCACCATGGATTTAAATCATTTAACTAATTTTTAAAAATAATTAGCTTAGAGTTAAAAAATAACTAATTTTTCATATTTTCAATATGCTCCTGAGCTGCACTCTCTCTCGTAGGGGTGACAAAATAGATGGATTGGATAAATATGGATTTGGATTGTAATGTATGGATCAAAACAATCCATTATAAAATGTTTTAAAAATTTCAATTCAATCCATCCATTACACATAAAATCCGTCCCGTTGATATATTTTCAATGGATGGATATCCATATAATAAAGCATATTATTTATTTTATTTTTTTAAACGATAATTTTTTTTTTACTTGGCCAAATACTTAATTTTTTTACTAGGCCCAATACGGCACTTTTTTTTCTAGCCAAAATGATTTAATAATCATATATAATAATTGAATAATAATAATAAATATGGTGGTCGCAGGTGATGGTTAACAACTTACTGTCGGCGTTGATCACGATGGATCTCCGACTTAACTTCGACCAATTTTCCGGTGGTTGACGACGGCGCCTTGACGGCCTACAGTGATTGACGACGGATTTCCAGCATTGACCTGCGGTACCTCGACATTGACCACCACCTATAATAATTTAATATTAAAACAATATTAATTATTTTAATAATATATTGAATTTATAATATTTAAATGTTAAGTTAACTTTATTTTTTGTTTTGTTTTTTTCTTTCATGTTTTTAAAATTAATTTTATCAATAAATTAATTTTATTAACAAATGAATTCGTATTATTATTTGAGAAGATCCATTGAACTTTCAAAATAAGGTGGTAAACAAGTGGATCCAAATCAATCAATTTTTATTTGTTTGGTGGATAGATTTGATGGATAAATTGGATAGATAGCGGATCGCCACCCAGATTTACACTATAGTGCCTTGAAGCTAGCTATCCCAAACCAAACTATAGATTAAATCAATCTTGGAATGATTGTTATCTCCCTGTATAACAGGACAACATAAAATTAACAAGTGTACTAAAAATGATTGAAGCAATAAAATAATTCATATTCCACAAGGATCGTTTTCAGGGGGATGGGTGGGTGATGGTGGTGGTTTGCACATGGAAAATAGTTGGTTTGACAATCATAAATCAAATAGCAAAATGTAAATATGTTTCTAAAGTTTTCTGAGAAATATAACTAGGTTTTTTGAATCCTCTATTCGTCACTGTTTGGTAAAATGCGTCTAGACCCTTCAAGTGGGTTTGAAGAAAAGTTCAAAACATTTATTTTGGACATGTTACCAATTTGTGGAGGAATGGTCCCATAAAAGTTGTTGTTGTAGATATTTGGGATGAGGAGGTTGGGGAATGAGGAGAAACTAAGAGTGTGGAGTTTACCTTTTAGTCCATAATTTGCAAGATTTATAGTAGAGATGGATTTGGATTTGGATTTGTCACACTGAATTCCTTCCCAGTTGCATGGACTAGTAGTTCTTGTCCAAGTTGACAACAGAGCTTGGCTGTGGTTGTCAAAGCTATCTTTCCATTTCAGTAGAGCATTTGCTTCATTGGAAAAACCAGCAACTTGTTGAGGAAATATGATTGTTAAACGAACCCAAAGTATTATGAAGAGAATCTGCCAAGAAGCTAGATTCTTGGGTACCATAGTTCTTCAAGTATAAAAGGATATTATGGATTCTATAGATTATAGCTTTAAGTTGCAGATTCTATATGGAATGGATGTTATATTGTGTGGTGAGGATTGATTTTGGAATGGATGTTATGGAATGGATGTTACATTGTGCTTATAAAAGAAAATAAAGAAGCAACATTATTAATGACTCAAGTACACTTTTGAAAGTCTTGCACTAAGGCAATTCAAATTTATTAGCTAAGCCTCATATTTCACGATTCATAATTTTCTTTTGAATAAAATTTCATTATTTTGGAATGATTTTTACTTCCCTAATCACACTTTTTCCAAAGTGTGCATTATTTTGGTCTCCACTTATTAAGCTCGTTTTTCACGATTCATACATTTTGCTTTTAAGATAAATATGCTTTCTTGCTTTTGTAAACACTAGATGGTAAGTGCCCTACTACTCATTAGTTGTGCATTAGCACCACCAAAATTCTCACCATGGATTTAAATCATTTAACTAATTTTTAAGAATAAGTAGCTTAGTTAAAAATAACTATTTTTTCATATTTTCAATATGCTCCTTGTAGTAAAAATAGTGTTCATAACACATGTAACAGAATAAAGTTTGGATCAATTTTGCGCTTAAATTATAAAAGATATATTTAGATACTAAAAGTGTACCTTTGTATCAATTCTTGAAGCATGAAAAATTCTTTCTTCAAAGATGTGAAGACTCTACATGTATCCACACCGAGACCAATTCTTACCATCAACCTTTGAGTAGTGGAACAATAAAACTAGAACATATTTGTATATTGTATTTTGTTGTTGTTGTTTAGTGATCAAATCACTTAAGGACTATTTATAAGTCACACACACTACTATCAAATAGAAGGTGTTGACTCATCTTAATGATCTTTTAATTTCATATGGTCAATCATTGTACAAATCAATTAACACTTGTTAATGCTAATTTATTTGAATAACCTTTTTCTACTAAGATGATCATTGACCAATTTGATTCCACATAATTACATATAATTATATATATGATGTCAAATAATTATATATGATCAACCATTGACCAATGCCTAATACCATATATATACATATGTACATGCAACCCCTTTTATTTATTTATTTATTTTTTATTTCAAAAATAAAAATAATTTGCTCAATTATTCATATATTATTTGTATTCTTTGTACTAGCAAAAATACAATAATATTTCACTTAAAAAAATTTATATTTTGATTAATTAAATTCTTCAATTTAATCATCAAATAATAAAATAATTCTTTAGCAAGAACTAGAACACTCGTTTGTGTGTGACCCTGTAGGTTCAATATACTAAACCGGTAATAGATTAATCAAATTAATATTTTAATCAAGGTAGGCGTCTAGTAACACTTCTTGACGTCCAGGTGGTATGAAGTATTACTTTACTTTCAAGAACCAATTAGAATAATATAATATTTTTCTTCCGTCGTTACAACTCTTGTTAACTCTAGAGCATGATACAATTGTCAAACTCTAATAAGTTAACATATATGACTTAAGAAACTCATTTCTTCTTTCATTCAATTTCCCTGGCCAGAGTTTTTAATTTTATCATAGAGTTCAAACTCATTACCAAGAGTTGACGGATCCCGTCTTGATTAGTCATTAATTATACATGTATTTAATCGTATCCAATATTCTTTCAACTAGCACCCTAAGGTATTATTAGATGTTCAGAATCAAAATACAATAAATAACATGTTAATTACCATGACAATCTCATGTCAAAGAAAATCATTATATTCTTTCTTGAGAAATTTTCTATTGACATTTTAAGGTACTATCGATCATTAGAAATTCTCAGTTGAATCAATTCAATGATCACATCACTATATGCATCATATATATATATGTAATTTAATAAATGAGACTTATTAATCTTTATCCAATAAAGACTATCACATATATATTTATCTATCCGAATTATTGATGTCCTACTCACAATAATCATACGATCAAGAACAATTTAAATCAAAAATAATAAAAGACTTGTTTCTCATTATCATAATCTCTATCATGATAACAAGTCTATAGTTTTAATCAAGGTCGTTATTAAATTAACTATTTCACCAAACAGTAAACAAGATAGTGAATATTTATTAAGTCTAAAATTGGTTACCAAATTGATTGGATCTTGGGCATCTCCAACACTCCTGAGCTGAGCTGCACACCCTCTCTCGTAGGGGTGACAAAATAGATGGATTGGATAAGTATGGATTTAGATTGTAATGTATGGATCAAAACAATCCATTAAACCATTAACATTCCATTATAAAAATGTTTTAAAAATTTCAATCCAATCCATCCATTACACTTAAAATCCGTCCAATTGATATATTTTCAACGGATGGATATCCATATAATAAAATCCATATATTATTTATGAGTTAGGATCCGTTGACACCAAGTTTGACACCAAATCTCAACCATCTATTTTATTCAATCCAATGGCGCATATTTTTGGTTCACCGAATAAACTTAAATCGAAAACATGGTATCATGTTACTCTTTATTTTCATCTGCAAAAATCATCACTCTTCATCACACCCACCCAAATATTCTTGTTTGTATCCCCATTCCATCTTAGAGTCTGTTTGGCAAGACACAAAAACAAGCTTATGTCTTATAGCTTATAGCTTATAAGTTTGTCTGGCAAAAAAAGACTTGTTTGGTAACAGTTTTTTCGTTAGGAGCTTATAGCTTATTTCAGGAGCTTATAGCTTATTTTTCAGACGCTATTTCAAGTAGCGTTTGAGCTTATAGCTTATAGCTTGTTTTTTTTTCTTCTTCTTTTACCCTTACTATTTTATTTAAATACCAGTTTTATACCCCTTATGTTTTATTATAATTTAAAACAAAAAATAAATGTATTAAATACAGGGAATACCAACTGTAACACCCATACTAAATTATCTAGAATATTTAGCATGTGTATTAATCTGATATCGGATACATTAAAATTTTCAATAATAATATTATGAACAATACAACTGAATGAGTACAATTGGCTCGTTTATACAATTATCCAAAAATCATAGAATACACTTTCATATACATATATAATCTGACAACCTCCTGAGCTTGTCCACAACGAGCAACTGCACTCCATCCAGCGTCTTCCTGAAGAATATCATCATGAACATCTCTTGCTAACCTGTAAACCTACACCAGAAGGATTGGGATGAGACATAATGTCTCAGTGAGCTCCAGCCCAACCTACTGTTGGCAACCACGGGGGAAACCTAGGGTCGCCGTGCCTACTCTTAGCGATCTTGGGGACACCTACGATCGCCGTCATTCTCTACATATTTCACGATCAAGGGGAAACCTAAGATCGCTACATGTCTTAGTCATGTACTTATCATATTCTAACTTTAAACTTAAACTTATACTTAGTGATCTGGGGACATCCTATGATCACTTTCTTTCTCTGCTGACTACTTATCATATTCTCATAATAATTTCATAAGTATTAATATACATCATTCTTAATTATAAAGTTAGTAAGTCAGCGTTGAACAAACAATAATTATCTGAGTTCATTTTACGGAGTGCATCCGGGTGGAGAAACCCCGAATTACATCTCCCTTCTTACCGGTGAAATTCCTATCATATCAGGCTAACACCGGACTCCTCTTTGCTTTTGTGTGGCTGCCCTCGCGAGCGGTTACTTCACCGTCCCAGCTGCCATTTAAGGCGGTACTTCACGGGGACCCCCTGTATTCTAACTAGCGAGACTACAGGAGACACATTAACTTTCTTGACTTGGATGTGTAGCTGCCCTCACGAGCGGTAACTTCACCGTTCCGGCTGCCATTTAAGGCGGTACTTCACAGGAACCCCCTGTATTCTAACTAACGAGACTACAGGAGACACATCTAGTCATTTAATTACTTTGTTCTTATTCTTTATATATATACATATAACTTATAACTTATAACTTATGCATATCTGATGCATTCTTTGAGTAATCATTCTTAAATACTTAACCTATGAAAAAGTTCTTAACTTTGAATATTAAATCTTTCCTTGTGCATACGCACACTTAATTGAGTGCATCTTAATCATGCTATCTTAGGTGCATTCTCATTCTCATTAATTCTTATCTTAAGTACTTGTAAGTATGTCTAATACTTTCTATAAGCTTTTGCATATTAATGCATTCCTTAAGGGAATCAATCTCCCAATACTTAACATATGAGTATAGGGTCATAGGCTTATCGTTTTCATAAGCCACTGCTTGATTGTTGGGAACATTCCCAACCCGTCTAGGCTTTGCCCTCATATTCTAAACAATTCTAAGTTATTGCACAAATCCTTGTTCATCTATTCATTATGTGTTATATGCCCCTCAGATATGTCCACAATGGTGTTTTCCTTAGAAAATAAGGTTTTCTTTGAAAATGGTTACCAAATTCCTCGCCTGACGCGTACACAGCTCACTGAACGAAGCAGAACAGCCCTGGAAGGTCTGTCTGAACTCGCTGGGCGAGCTCCATCTCGCCATGGCGAGTTGAGGCAGGGAAAAATGTTGAAAAGTCGCTGCAATCTCGCCCCGAGCTCGCCGGGCGAGTTTGACAGCCCAGAAATAGTTCAAAACGTGATTTTCCACCATTTTTGACTTATCTAAGCATACCCAGGCATCATAACAGTATAAGGAATGATTTACAACTATAAATTGATTGATATAAACATGATTGAACAAGGAATTGGCAAGCATAAGGGATTAGGGCACTAATTTATAAACTTTGCTCAAAATACAAATTACACATAAAACTCTCTCAAAGTGGGTTCTAAAACCCTAGGGAGCTCACCTCAGAACTTGATTGGTGCTGGTTAAGCTTCAACTTCAAGACCCTAGCTTAATCCATCTTCTTTCCTTAATTTCCTTGCCAAAACCCTAGTATGATATTTCCTTCCTTCTTTGTTTCCTTGACCTCCAAGTCATAACCTTGCTTGCTTGCATGAAGATGGAGAGTTTGGAGGTGAAGTTTGATGATTAATGGAGGAGAGGAGGAGGGTGGCGTGGAGGAGGTGTAGAGAGAAGGGAGAGAATTGTGGTTAGAGAGAGGAAGTGTGAAAGATTATGATAGAATTTTGGGGAAAATGGCTTTTATAGCCTAACCCTCAAAATTACAAAAATGCCATTCCTTATAAAATATCCCTGATACATCATCTCAATACTGATAAATACTTTAGTCTGAAGCGGGATATTACAATCTACCCCCCTTAAAGAAATTTCGTCCTCAAAATTTAGAATCCTCTTGAAATTACATATTAAAAGATCCTTCATAGTCCGTGTATTCTTATCCTGACGACGTTGGGTCGATATTATCTTCTCAACATTCCACTCCTTAAGAGGTCTATCGTATCACAACTAATTCCAATGAATTATTATCTTTATCTTTCGTCTCACACGACGACATCTTACTTATAGACCTATGTCATACATTCCCATATAGAATCATCCTTACACCGAAAACACTGATATTGTGTACGCACATGCAATGCAAGGATTATTCCAAGTATAAGCAGGAGGTTTTTCACCTCTAGCACCTGCTCCTTTCTTTCCGACATCACGATGTGTTACTTATCACAATTCTAATCATTGCTTCCACTATGGATTTATCACGAGCTCGCGGATTAATTTACAGATTACTCCTGTTCCGCTCCAATTAGTCTACGACGTCACTTATCTTAATAACTTAGAAATCATTCTTCATACTGGGAGTTGCTGATCTCCTATCCTTATTGTCAGTACTTATCTGGAGTTCTAGCCGTAGCGTAAATATTTCTATATCAATAATCCAAAACTCATAGGAGTTTAGTCCAAGTGATGAGTGGTATAGACCGTCTCACATATTATCAGATGGTATATTTCATAGCATATAATTCACATACATAAACGAGCACGTGTACACTACTAATGGGTACACTGCACGTCGTATCATCTTTGTCCGACTAATGGGACATCATTCTTGATCTTTACATATTTGAGGCACTACTACATCATTTGGAAATCTTTTCTTACTCTTAACTCATTTTGTAACATCCGGGATTTGCCTTTCAACTGGCTTGCCAGGTTTGCCCTGCCAATGTTACTCATGTTTAATGCTTGAGTATACATCAACCCATAACATAAATTATGGTTACATTCTATTGGCGTTAAAAACTTATTTCGTTCAAAGACATCCTTTGTTTTCGAAAAGAAAACTCTATTCTAGCCGCTACTCAAACAACACACTTAATCTCATCAATCCTTTAATCCTTTATTTATATTCTGGACGTCGAATTCAAGATCTTTAAACATTCTCAACTAAAACGCGTCCGGTATCAACAAACCTGTTCTGATTAGCATTTTCTCACTTTAAACATTACTAGTTGCGTACCTTAGTTACTTACGCATGTCACATAACTAAAACAGAAAGTATTACACTACTATCTGTGTAGCATAAACATTGCCCGATAAGTACACATTACTAAACATAACCCGGTACATGCGTCATGTTAACATAGCGTGGGTACAATGTGGAATAAACTTACATGCCACTGCCTTGTCGTGTCTGATCAATGCCTCAAATTCAAATATATTATCTTGCAAGCGCAACCTGTACCGTTGTTGGCTCATGCTTAATTCTTTCTTGGTTGAACTTACTCTTCAAGTCTACTTGAAATTATGGAGCTAAAATAGCTGGGTTACCTTATTCACTTAAGACTTAACCTAGCAGGAACACATCCTTCTTATATCTTACCACATACTCTTAAACTATTTTGATATTCCTTTCCTCATGGGTTTCGAGGTTTGAAGTATTCCTCAATTTAACTTCCAAAATTTTCCGTTAGAACTTGTGATATGTTCAGGTCGTCTCTACTTACTGCTATTCCATATAATAAGAATTAAGCACTTAACATCTTCTCGTTCTCTAAGCTTCAGCTTAGCATTGTTCTTTAATTCATTCTTGGATTACTACTCCGCTGCACAACTCTGATTCTTAACAACTCAAGTTAGAATTGGAGCAACACACCACTATTGCCAAGGAAATTTCCTTGACCATTCCTTTTACTTTATCACTTTGTAGTTATCGTAATGAAACCATCTGACGTTATTGTTTCTCTTTTGGCTTAAACCATCTGCTTAGCTTACGAATTGGTCATCACCTGACTTTATGTTTCCTTCCGGACTTAGACCATATACTTATTTTCACGATAATACGCCAAAACCTGTAAACGGTTTTCAGCAACTGTTACGAGCCCAACAATGCTCCTGACAAACAACTTATACTTTGGTTCTAACTTTACTCTCCATATCTTGAATTCTGTAACCATCTCTTGGTCAGCTCTTCATGTATAATCATTAAAACATTGCGGAAACCCGATTGAAAGCATGCTTGAGGCAACTTAAATTCACACACAATCACTTGTGGCAACTTCTAAAAACGACTTATGGTTTCTGGAGGTTCACATCTTTCATACACTGAATCCACTAGGGTTGAGTCCCATTACTAATCGTTCTATCTTTATCCGTAAGGATTTCATATCCATAATCTTTCCGAGACAACTTCAGTCTCCATAACTCTATCATGTCCCTTAGGTTACCCTTTGAGTTTCTACGGAACAAACCGTCTTGAAAAAAAAGATTCCAACTCTTATTGGTTCTCTTGCACGCCCAAACAAAGGTTACGTCTCCTCGAGTACCCGATTAATCGATCTTAAACTTCTGCACATTCTACCACCTTTGAAAGCATACTATCTTAAGGTAATCACTTCCGGCTTTCCAAAATAATTGTATAAGGAAATCCATCAATTGAACATAGAACTTCTTACATTAACACAACATTAACTTGCGTACTAGTGCCGATCTTTCTGATGATAAAACCTCAAAATACTTCCCGGCTAAAATTTCCGATCATTTCTCAAAATATCGGTCTACTTTAATCTTGTGTTGGCGTAAACTTGTCTTCTTTATCCAATCATAATAGTTCGACTTTGTTCGTCCATCAGTTCACTAAATTCCAACGACTAATTATTCAATATCCATCTTTCATTGTGTAAAATCCCAGTTAAACTTAGCTTATTTCCAATCTCCTTACTAATAGAACACATCTGAATATCTGATTCACACTTCAACATGCAACAGGTCTTATTATTAGCACTTATTCATCCATCTTAGTTCTTAGGTTGCATACCATCTTCTCTTCTTAATTCCCAAATCTAGCATCTATGGTTCGGGAGGTGCGGCTGATCTGATGGGGTTAAACTCACTTGCGATTTATGCTCAATGACCACATTTGAGTAGTTAGCTTCATCTATCCAAATAATTCGCTTAATCCATGATCAATTCTCTTAACTGTTTGGACATTGAAATCTCATCCGATTTGAGTTCGATTCTTCAACACTCTATCTTTGCTGGGAGTCTAGAGGTTTCGAAAACCGACCGATAATTCCTCATTCGAGTCTCTAGGTTTGGTACTGAAATTCCTTAACTCTATACTCAGAATCGTTACTTAGTCCACACTTCACTTTAATTTCTCAAACTGCGGTTCCAAGTCATTCCTTAGAGTATCCCATAATTCCTTAATCCTTATGTCTTCCGCAGACAAGGTATCGTCCAACGATGCGTCCAACTGGGTTGAGGTGCTTCACCTTACTCTTAAGTATCTCTGAAACTTTGTCATTAACAGACTTAGCTACCTTACAGTTGATGGCCACCATTTGGCATTGAATACTTCTTCACCAATTCTGTCTTAAAATTTTGTCATCTTAATCTTCGCCCTTTATAAACTTCATTCCTCCTTGGTCACATTCAGCTCTCAGACATTTATCCTAACTGTCATATACTAGATTGAGTTGATCAGGCTCAACTAGATGTGACCTTTAGTACAATATCCGGAACCCAATGGTCCCACTACCTTATTGAATTTTTAATGACCCAAGGCACGGTCTGAATCGACCAGCTCTGATACCAATTGTAACACCCATACTAAATTATCTAGAATATTTAGCATGTGTATTAATCTGATATTGGATACATTAAAATTTTCAATAATAATATTACGAACAATACAACTGAATGAGTACAATTGGCTCGTTTATACATTTATCTAAAATCATAGAATACACTTTCATATACATATATAATCTGACAACCTCCTGAGCTTGTCCACAACGAGCAACTGCACTCCATCCAGCGTCTTCCTGAAGAATATCATCATGAACATCTCTTGCTAACCTGTAAACCTGCACCAGAAGGATTGGGATGAGACATAATGTCTCAGTGAGCTCCAGCCCAACCTACTGTTGGCAACCACGAGGGAAACCTAGGGTCGCCGTGCCTACTCTTAGCGATCTTGGGGACACCTACGATCGCCATCATTCTCTACATATTTTACGATCAAGGGGAAACCTAAGATCGCTACATGTCTTAGTCATGTACTTATCATATTCTAACTTTAAACTTAAACTTATACTTAGTGATCTGGGGACATCCTTTGATCACTTTCTTTCAAAAAATTTTCGAAAACTCCTAGATCTAAATTTTAAAAAAAATCTTGTAAAAAAAAAACTACCTTTGTGAGCTTTTGGGTTCAGTTCTTTGGTGGGTTTGGTTCAATTTTTGGTGGGTGGGAGGAGGTGGTGGTTCGGTTGTGTTTGGTGGTGGGAGAGGGGTAGTGGCGCGGCTGAGTTGTGGTGGTCTAGGGGGAGGGGGCCGCAGCTGTTGTGTGTGGGTTAGGGAGGTTTTAAGTTGTGGTTTTTGTGTTTGTTTATGGTGTTTTAGAGGTGGTGGTTTTAGGAGGTGGTGGTTGTGTTATGTTTTTTTTTGTTGTTTAGGTTTTTTTTTGTGGTGTTTTATGGGTGATATAAAAAAATGAAAGAGATTTTGTTGGAGATTTTTGAAATTCTGGAAATTCTGGTTCTGAACTTGTAGAACAGAGTACAATGGAAGCAAAACAGAGCACTAACAAACAGGTTCAGAAGCAGCAATAAAAAGGTGCAGAAAGATAAAGAACACAATGAATTTGTTAACCCAGTTCGGTGCAAACCTCACCTACTCTAGGGGATACCAATCCAGGAAGGAAATCCACTATGAGGAACTAATTCAAAGACTCAGACACAGACCCCCTGTTCCCTGCCTTAGCAATCTATCTCCACTAGTCTAGACTTCTACTCAGGAGCACCACCTAAGTATTAGAACACTACTAACTTCCCAATTACTTAATCACAACCCAGTGATCAGCAACTTCTGAATAAACAACTCAAATATGAAGACACCCTTCAAAAGAACAAAGACATCATTCGTACTTAAAAGCTTAGAATGATTTACAACGCAAAACACCTAAACCAACTCAGATGAGTGGTGTACAATCAAAGCCTAAGCTTACACAGACACTTATAATAAAAACTCTATTGACTCAATCAAACTTCTACAATGCAGCACGTCCTCCTTATATAGGCTTCAGCAGGTCTTCATAATTTTGAACACAATCAACCATAAAGATATGTTACTGAAATTGTTTAGAAGCTCAAAGAGGAAACATATTTCTGAATTATATTTTACAAAGATCCTTTGAAAATATATTCATCAATAAACACGAAGGCAATCTTCAATAAGATCTTCACCAAAATAATCAGCCTTCTAGAAAACAAATGCTTGAATAAATCTTCAATAAATCTTCAACAGATACGCACATAATTAATCAGAGATAATGCAGAAAATCCAGCTTCTGAAAACAGCTTCTGAAGTTTAGCTTCTGAAGGTCAACGCTGGTCAACGTCTGAACAGTGCGTCTGAAGACCCTCCCAGCGTCTGATGAACAGTTCCTGCGTCTGAAGGTCATTTCTACGTCTGAAGGCCATTTCAGCTTCTGAACCTCCTCAAAGATCCTTTTTTTGCTTCTGAAGACTCAAATAACTTCTGAGGACGATTGCTTGCATACTTTGATTTTACCAAACATTTAGCCAACACATATATATCCAACAATCTCTCCCTTTGGCAAATTTTTGGCTAAAATCAAATAAACCGCAAAACTAAGTTCTTCACTCTTCAAAAATAAATCCACCATGAAGAAATACACATAACCAACATAGCCACAGAGTCAGCAGCGATCAAAAAGCTATGTTAAACATGATAAACCAACCAACTTCATCTTCTGAAAAAAAAACACACCACATCCTGAAGCATACAACCAACTTCTCATTTTCTGAAGTACACAAAGTTCTCCCCCCGAAACAGATCACTCAGGAACTCCCCCTGAACAACTCAGCTTCTGACAGAACACACAAACTCAGGAACACTCCCACACAAACTCAGGAACACTCCCCCTGAACCAAACAGATCAGCACACATATTTCTCCCCCTTTTTAGCCAAACAAGTTTGACAAAACACCAGCAAACACAAGGAGCAAGAAACACAACACAGAACAACAACACAACTAATCAGCACAGAACTAGTCAGCACCAGCAAGGGTCAGAACCACAAAACTCTCAGAAGAACAACCAAAACTGTAGAGAACAGCACAACTGCAGACCAGAAACACAAGCAGAATCCAGAACATCAGTCACCAACTATCCAGTCTTCAGACTCAGCATCAGAAGTTGCTTAGTCTTCATTAGACACAATCATTAGATGCTGCTCAATTGATGTGTGCCTCAGGCACATTCAGAACCTTCTTCCCAGCAATCTGCTTCTCAAGATCAGCAATTCTCTTCTGAACACAGGTCACACCATCTTCAGACTTACTAGAAACTAGAGCCTTCTGATCAGGAACAGGAACCAACATTTTGCTCCAGATTTTGGATGGTCCAGCACCAGAACTCTTCTATGCTACAAGAATGGGCTTGCTGTCATCAGCAACAACCTTTCCTTTTCCTTTGTTCAGCCTCTGAGCAACACCTTCATGAAGGTGAGAAAAACACACAAGAAGGGGGGGGGGGGTTGAATTGTGTGTGGGCAGTTTTTACTATCTCAAAAATATGTTAAGTTCAGAATCAGGTTCTGAACTTTTATCAAAGAGTTTATGCAGCGGATTCAAATGTAAAGAGAGAGGGAAAGAGAGACACAAGAAATTTTTATACTAGTTCCTTCCACAAGTTGGAAGTAGTCTAGTCTCCTTGTTACTAACAAGAGATTTGAACTATAATCAAACTGATTACAATTGCTCAGAACACAAAGTAATGAGACTTCAATGCTCAAACACCTAGTAAGAGACTTCTAATGCTCAAGACACTAAGTCAAGAGACTTCCAATGCTCAGAACACAAAGTAATGAGACTTCTCTGCTCAGAACACAAAGTAATGAGACTTCTAATTGCTCAGAACACTAAGTAATGAGACTTCTGGTTTGCTCAGTATACAGACTGAGACTTTGAGGTTTCAAACAGATTTTACAAATACAGTTTGAGTTGAACACTTGATCAAATATCAGAGGTGTTCTCTTAATACAACACAGGTATAAGACTCTAACCTTAAGAAATTCTAAGATACAAAGATTGAAAGAATTTCTAAGAGTTTTAGTGAACTTCGAATTCTGGACAGCAAAACAGAGCACACTTTTAGTCAGTTGGTTTCAAGAGTCTTAGCCATTTCCTTCTTCAAATATTCTTCCTTATATAGAGGAGAAAAGAGCTGTTGAGGATTGCCCAAAAATTAAGCAAAGAGCCGTTGCAATTGGAGGCTAGGTCCAGCTGAGTTTGTGAGCTAAAACTGAGCAGAAAAACAGAGTCACGCAGCCATTTTTGAATTTGCTTTCCTTAAAAGCTGGGGAATGTTTCTGCAAGGGAGGCAACTGTTCCATTGGAGTTGTTCTGACACTGCAGGCATTAAATGCTGATGGTAACAGTTGCTTTTCTTTCCACGTTAGACTTCAGAAGCTTCTTCAGGAACACAGTACTTCAGAAGCTCACTTCAGAAGCACTGTTCATCAGATGCTCACTTCAGAAGCACTGTTCATCAGACGCTCACTTCAGAAGCACTGTTCATCATACGCTCACTTCATAATCACTGTTCATCAGACGCTCCCTTCAGACGTTGACTTTTGTTGACCCTCAGACTCAGCCTTCAGACGTTGACTTTCGTTGACCTTCAGACTCAGCCTTCAGAAGCACCTTTCAGACTCTGCCTTCAAACGCACCCTTCAGACGCACCCTTCAGACTCTGTCTTCAGAAGCTTCTTCAGACCCAGTTTTGCTTCAGACTTGCAACAAAGGCTTCAATGCTTTCCTTCTTGCTCTTAGTTTGTTCTTCCAAAACCAATATTAATTATCAAACATTAAGAACATGGTTCTGCACAACTTAGAACAAAGCATTAGCAATACCAATTTTCTTTTTAACACTTTGTTATCATCAAAACCTCAAAGAGAGTATGTTCATACATTTTGTTTCAACAATCTCCCTCTATCCAAAAGAGAGTTGTTCATACATTTTGTTCCAACAATCTCCCCCTTTTTGATGATGACTGTTGGAACAAAATGTGTTTAACAAGTCTCTTATGTATAAAGGGGGAGATTGTTGAAACATTATGTGTAAACATATCTCTCTTCATGGTTTTGATGATAACAAAGTATTAAAGAGAAAATTGGTTATTTGCTAATGCTTTGTTCAAGTGTTTCAGAACCACATGCTTAATAAGTATTGATTGATAATGGTTATGAAGAACAAGCTAAAGAGCAAGAAGGAAAGCCAAGAAGCAAGGTTGCAAGGCTAGAAAGAAACTGGTCCTGAAGAAGTGCTCCTGAAGAAGTACTCCTGAAGTAACAGCTTCTGAAGAGCTCCTGAAGAAGTACTCCTGAAGTAACAAGCTTCTGAAGAGGTCCTGAAGAAGTGCTCCTGAAGTGAAGCCTCTGAAGTGGTGCTCCTGAAGTGCAGCTTCTGAAGTCTGGGTGCTTCTGATAGAGTCAACGCAACAGTCAACTCCTGAAGACCAGCTTCTGATCCGTACAACCAAAGCAGCTTCTGATCACTGTTCTCAGAGAAGCTTCTGAAGCTGATGTGGCATGAATTTTGACCAGTACTGTGCGCATTTAATGCCTGGATGTGTCAGAACAACTCAATGGAACAGTTGTCTCCCTGACCCAAACATTCTCCAGTTTTTAAGGTGGGCCAATTCAAATATGGCACCTGCTCTGTTTTGACTGATAAAGTGCAGCACACAATTGCAGTAACCTAGTCCAATTGCAACGGCTAATTTCCTTAATTCAAGCAAATCTTCAACAGCTCTATTTTCATCTATAAAAGGAAGAAGATTTGAAGAAGAATATGTCTAAGACTCTTTGAAACGTATTGCTGAACCTGCACTCTGTTTTCTGTCAAAAACTGTCAAGTTCATAAAAACTCTTAGAAATTCCTTAGTCTTGTAACTTAGAATTTCTTAAGGTTAAGAGTCTTAACCTGTGTTGTATTAAGAGAACACCTCTGATATTTGATCAAGTGTTCATCCCAAACTTCTTTACTTGTAAACCAGTTTGGTCCCTTAAGTCTTAGTCTGTATACTAAGCAATTGTAATCTCATTCCTTTGTGGTCTGAGTCAGAAGTCTCTTGTCTTAGTGACTTGAGCATTGGAAGCCTCTTCCTTGGTGGTTGAGCATAGAAGTCTCTTTCTTTGTGATTGAGCAACTGGAAGTCTCTTCCTTAGTGGTTGAGCAAATTGTAATCTTCAGATTATAGTGAAACTCTCTTGTTGGATACAAGGGGACAGGACTACTTCTCACATTGAGAAGGAACCTGTATAATTCTGTGTGTCTCTCTTCCCTTATCTCTTTTACTTGTTTAATCCGCTGCATATATTCTGATAACAGTTCAGAACCTGGTTCTGAACTTGTCTTAAGTTTTGAAAAAGAAAAGATAACAAGTTTTTAGAATCACACAATTCAACCCCCCCTTCTTGTGTGTGTGTTTTTCTCACCTTCAATGACAAACATAAGTATTAAGAGAAAATTGTTGTTAATTTAATTAACAAGTTGACTACAGGGTATGAGGTTTGTAAGCTCCCCCTAAGTCTGATCCAGGTTAATTAAATTCAGTTTAAATCACAAATGTGAAAATTTCAGAATTGTTGTTAAGTTTAATTAACAAGCTGACTTCAGGAGAGGTTTGCAAGCTCTCCCTAGGTCTGATAATCCTCAAGGTGAGGTTTGCAAGCTCCCCTTGATTCTTATCCAAGTTAGTTAAATTTAACTTAAAACAATAAGATGAAATTATCACTCAGAATTGTAAATAACTTGCTGACTTCAGGTTCTGAGGTTTGTAAGCTCTCCCCCTAAGTCTGATAATCCACAGGATGAGTTTTGTAAGCTCCCTGAGTCTTATCCAAGTTATTTAAATTCATTTCAACTTACTAAGAGTAATGTATATCTCACAAAAATTTTTACTCCCCCTTTATCGAAAATTAAAAGCAGTTCTCATAAGTTAATTTTAATCAGAAATTAACTTATGTTCAGAGCTCAGGAGCAATTCCTTTTACTTCCTCTCATAAGTTAATTAACTGACAGAATTAACTTATATATTCTGAGCTCAGGAGCCTTAATACTTGTTTCCTTTTTCTCCCCCTTTTGTCATCAACAAAAAGAAAGTTTTAGAAAAGAAAAAATTTCCAGAATTTTAAGAGAGTTTGAAAACATGTGAGATAATCATGCAATCATATAGGTATCAAGCAGGAAAGATGAACATCAGAGCAAACTTGATCATACATGAGTATATGACATTGCATTTTAAAAAATAGAATGATGTTCAGAAGCATAAAAAGATAGTTCAGAGCATTCTGATCAGAGCATTCTTGTTCAGACACAGTTGTTCAGTATATCTTATTCAGTATCACTGAACTATTTTAGACAAGATTGTTCAGATCATATACCTACTGAAGGTTTTAGCACTACTGAACTCATTTCAGAAAACTGAAAAATCATAGCATTTGGTTCAGTGCTGCTGAATTCTTTCAGATAAAACTGATACCAAATTTTAAATAAGTTCTGAAAGACTGAACATGCCTGAAACTAATTTGAGCATTTAAAAAATGTGTATGTGTTTGTTAAACATTTCAGAAATGAAAACAGAAAAACACATTTTCATATTGATGACTTTGGGAGGGACAAAGTATAACTTTCAAAGCTTTAAATCATCATTGCCCAAGTTTATACTTATCAGATTCTGACCAAAAGTTTGAGAACTATCAGATTCAGAAGTCAGAAAAATCCAGGTTCTGAACCTTCAGACTCTGAAGATTTTCAGGGCTTAACTTTCTTTAGACTCTCAAAAATGAGTGTCTGATAAGTCTTAGCTTCTGATGAACTCAGAGTCTTCGTTTTCATTCAGAGACAAGCAATTTTTCAAGAGATAAAATGCATGTTCAGATTCTTTTTAATAAAATTGAATCTTTCTTCTGTGAGGGGTTTTGTGAATATGTCAGCCCATTGATGATCAGTATCAATGAACTGAATATCCAGAACACCCTTCTGAACATAATCTCTTATAAAATGATGTTTAATTTCTATATGCTTGACTCTAGAATGCAGAATTGGATTTTTAGACAGACATATTGCAGCAGTATTATCACAATAAATAGGAATGCTATCTGCATGAATCTGATAATCCTCAAGCTGATGTTTCATCCAGAGCAGTTTTGCGCTACAACTTGCAGCTGAGATGTATTCTGCTTCTGCTGTTGACAAAGCAATAGTTGCTTGTCTTTTGCTGGCCCATGATATCAGATTTTCACCCTGAAACTGACAGTTTCCACTGGTGGATTTTCCTTCAATCCTGTCCCCAGCATAATCAGCATCACAGAATCCAACTAGCTTATAATCTAAGGATTTCTTATACAGAAGTCCTAGATTAGTTGTTCCTTTCAGATACCTAAAGATTCTCTTGACAACAGTCATATGAGATTCTCTAGGATCTGACTGGAATCTAGCACACAGACAGACACTAAACAAAGTATCTGGCCTAGAAGCAGTTAAGTATAACAGAGAACCTATCATACCTCTGTAGAGCTTCTGATATACTTTTGAGCCATTGTCCTCTTTGCTTAAGGTGCAGGTTGGATGCATATGTGTTGTCATCAGCTTACAGTCATCAAGCTGGAACTTCTTCAGAAGCTCCTTTGTATATTTGGACTGATGAACATACACTCCATCTTTGCATTGGTTGATTTGAATTCCAAGAAAGAATTTCAACTCTCCCATCATGCTCATTTCAAATTCATCCTGCATTAATCATGGTGTACAGTGCCTCTGAAGCCAGCTGAGTCTGATGTACAGTGCGTCTGAAGTACAGCTGAGTCTGAAGTACTGTCAGAATTCATGGTGGCTTATGCTTCCTCTATGCAATATGTTGAAACGCTGAATTGAAATTTCGAAACAAGACACTCTCCCTCGCGAGAGCTTCTGCAATGGCGTCTTAGGGCTTGGATTGAACAAAAACAAACATTGCTTGCCTAGAGTTATAGTTTGTGAAGAGAAAGTTTCACCGGAATCAGGATATGCCTCCCTCGATCCCAAGGTATCCACCACAAACGGAATTGGATTTGTCGGAGAACTGTGAAAACAGAGAACAACAAACACGAACCAATTCTTCCGTCGGGATCGAAATTGATGATTGATTCGTCATGTAACTTGAGAAACTGAAGCTGATTGTTGATGGCGGAAACAAGTTGTTCAGACTGTTTTCCGACGAACAACCACGAGGCGAAAGGCCTCACGGCGGCGACGCCGTAAACAGCGCTATACAATCTCACCGGTAAAACTATGACGAGAACATCTGGCGCTTCAGAAACGATGAAATCAGAGTCACACTTCTTCAATTCAGTTTCAAGAACCTGCAATTTCTCATCTTGCGAATCGACGAACACATAATCATTGTTATTCACGATGTTGCAACAAGAATCGATGATAGCGCAAGAAATCTCCCCAATCTTGATGGAGAATCCATCGAATTTTGGTTCGATTAAAGGATTAGAAATTGGTTGAATTGGAGACTCGAAACTACCAAAAACGAAGTGAAGATCAAAAGTTGAAGGTTCCAGAGGTTGTGCAGAAACCGTAAGAACTTCATCATCACCTTCGGATTCTTCATCTTCATCGTATGCTGAATCGATAGCGGAAGCATCATCATCTTCCTCCCTAGGGTATCGCTCTGATACCATGATAAGAGTCATGGAATCATAGGGATGAAGATCATAGGTGTAAGCAAGAGAGCAAGCATAAGAGTACTAATGTGGGAGATACTCATAGAAACTCATTATAGAAAATGAATAGATTGATAAAAGATTGAATTGAGATACAATGGAGTGACTTATTTATAGCCCTCTATGACTCTAACTATAATGGTTAACTAACTATAACCACCTAACTATAGTGGTTAACTAACTATAACCACCTAACTAATTCTAACTACCTTAACTAACTTGACTTATCTACCAAGTATTTTAACATTGTTTTTGGACCATGCCTATCTTTTGAACTTTTAAATAATTGTTACTATTTTTTATGTTTCTTGCATCTTTGTAGTATGATAAGCTAAGTAGTAATTTCTTCAAAAAAGAAAAACCCAAGTAGTAATAAAATGGTTCATGTAAGTGTTTTTATTTTAGGTGTGCTTAAAAACAATAAGTTTTAGGTTGAATGTCGAAGGGTTATTTATATCTATGTGTATCAAAATAATCTGCCAAGTGTCATCTCAAAACACTCATTCGCTCTTTCTTAAAAAACTCTTAAGTCATATGTTTATTCACTCCCAACTATTTATTCTCTCATTCAGTCATACTTCAAGCATGTCATATAAAAAAAACTTGTTTTAAATTTATTGTAATAAAAACTATTTATTCTCAATAAATCTCTAACTCTCAAATAGTATTATCATTCACCTTTGAAATTGTCATGATTAATATCTTTTTTTTGGTTGATAAAGTATACGATAAAATATTCAATATTATTTGAAATTCTAAGAATATGATTTATTCATAAGCGTTAAGGATATAAGTAGAAGTACACCCTAAAAATGTAGAAGAAGTACCCTACTTATAAATTAGCAACTATAGCATATTAAAAACAACTACATTATTATATTAAAATGGTATTTTTTTACCTTATATTCAATTACAACCTACAAATACAGTCTTTACATATATATTATAATAATGTTATTATTGAACATGAAGAAGTAAAAGTTGAATAAAGTTTTATTCAATTATTTAAATTTTATTTTGCAAGAGTGTCTTAAATAAAAATACTATTTGATATTATAAAATATTATTTAGTTACCGATCAAACAATACTACATAAATAATTGAAGTGTAGTAAAAAAAAATAATTGAAGTGTATTCAGCTCACTCTCATGTATCAAGTATGGAAGAAATACATTTTTTTAATGACAAAAAATATATAAAGAAAAAAGTTATATACAAAAAGGAAGGAATACTAACAACAATTTTAATACAAATAAGTTAATAGTAATACAAATTTTAAAAATGTACACTAATTGCAAAATCAGTTAAAAATTCTTATATGAATTTTCTTTTAGATTAAAATATGATATATCTTTATAAGTTCATTAAATATTATTATTCAACAACACAAAAAATTATTAATTATCTTGTCAAAAAAAATTATTAATTATTTTTAAAATATTTATCAAATTTACATCTAAACCAATACCAATTTTCATACTTCTAAATGATTCACCTATTTTTAATATAAATAAATTAAAATTAAGCATAACCATATCATCATATTTTAAAACATATTCAATCACTATAGTAAAATAATAATATTTTAAAAAATAAGTATGTATTTTAATCAAACCTGTGCAACGCATATAATTAATCCGCTTCATTTTTTTCTTCTGTCTCACTCATTTCCTTCTTCTCTCCCATCTTCTCTCTCACACATACACTAAGACACACATGCATTCTAATTTATTTTCTCTTTTCATTATTTATATTTTTCTTTATTAAAAAATAATTCACCTCGTTTTTCCTCTATCTTTCCATGTTCTCTCTTTCTCAAACTTTTTTTTTACTCTTTTATTCCTATTTGTTACTCCCTTTTACTCTATTTTGTTTCACTCTTCCGTGAAAAATACGAGAGAAATGTTTATCATTAATACATAAAAAATGCAAGATAAATATTTGTCACTGAAAAATATGAAAAAAATACGGGACATATATTTCTCACTAATACATAAAAAACGAGATAAAGATTTATCGGTAATAAGTATAAAAAAGAGATAATACAAATATTTTTCATTGATACATAAAAATACTGGTCTTATCCCTCCAATTTTTAGGGAAAAAAATCATCTAGTAATCTAAAATTTAGTCGCGAGGTAAAACCTATCAAGTATTGTTAAAATTAGAGATCGAACATGGATACTCCTGATTTAGAATTTAATTTTGAACTTAAATTTTGAAACTATTTAACTTTTTATGGAATAATTTCTTATTTTAGAATCCTTAAAGAGTGTCTTGGGGGCACTCGTTAGCAAGACCCTTACTGTTAGGGAAATAATTTTTTACTTTTAATTTATGAATATAAATGATAAGAATATCTTAACTGAAGAAATGATAAAAATATAATTGATATAACATTAAGTTTAAAATAAAATAAAAAACAATTTTAAATAATAGCTAAATCATACATAATTAATTCTTTATAATTATCAAGTATTGAATATGAATCTTGGAGTCATGCTTATCAATCACCAAGAATACTAACCTCTAACTACATGCACGATACCACTGCATCTTGTAAACCAAATACATTCTCCCTTAGTCTTCATATATTAAATATGACCCATAGAGTCATGTGAGAGTTGATGTTATGTATCTTATAAATATAATGTGCTAGTCAATTTTTACTCTATTACATTCATGTATTATGTGTCTATTATCTGTTAAATGAACGATATTTTTTTTTTAAAATCATGGCATAGAATTTTGTAACATCCCATTATTTATGGGCAAATTGTAAATTTTATCAGCTATCATTTTGAACTTAATTAGATGAAAAACATCATCGATATTAATTATTTCTTTGGTATCACATTTCTCCTTGTATATTCTTGTGTTTTACTCTTTTCCTTTATTTATTCTTTTTCACAGTTGTTTAAAAATAAAAATTTATTGTGTTACTAACTATTAACACACACTATTAGAATATTGTAAAAAAAAAAAACACATACTATTAAAATCAAATTATTGTTCTTCTAAATATTTATACATATTATTTGTATTACTAAAAAAATTGGTGTCATTTAAGTATGGGATAGTAGGCGGTTGTCCATCTGACCAAACTCAACACCACTATTGGTAGTGTATCAATTGTTCTATTAGACTTATGAGCAAAAAGATATTCACCTAATCTTACAATTTTTAGTAACTATTTTCAAGAAAGTTGACAAAGGCAAGATATAAGATTGAAATCTAAACCTTGTATAAGAAATTGATGTAGTCGTAACTCTCATGATTCATATAAACTCCTTAAAAATTAGGGATAAAATTAAAACGGTTAGTTATGGAAAAAATAATTAGTTCCTTAACCAAAAGTAATTTTATGAAGTTAGGGTTTTATAAGAGTTTTGTTTAGGGGAGAACAATTTTAGTATTGTGTAATATAGTTGTATTAGTATTATTTTATTTTGTGCAAATAGTGTCACCATTTGTGTAACATCCCGCTTAAGACTCGAATATTTATCAGTGTCGAGACGATGTATCAGAAATGTTTTAAGCAAAGGGCAATTTGGTAAATTGTCAGTTAATGGATTTATTTATATGGCAAGTGTAAATATCCCGCTTAGACGTGACTTTTATCGGTGATTGAGGATTAAATGGAAGCAATGACAAAGTTGTAATATTTTTGAAAGAGAGGATTTTATAAGGGGGAAAGCAAGATATTTTCATTCATTCCATTCCTTCCATTCTCTCCCTAAACCTTTCCTTTCCTCTCCTCTCTCCCTCTAACTCACGGCCATCCCCTCCTTTTTCACTAATCCATCATTTCTCTTCATCAATTCTTGGAACACAAGCAAGCAAGTTCAAGTTGTGATTCTTGGGTCATTGGAGGGCAAGAAAACAAGATAAGGAAAAGGAATTGGAAGCTAGGGTTTTGAGGAAAAGTGGGCAAGCAAGCAATCAAGCATTAATTAAGTTGAAGGTGAGCTCCACAGGGTTTTAGAACCCGTTTTGAGTAAGTTTGAAGTTAATTATAATTTGAGTAAAGTTTAGAAAATATACCCTAATTCTTTGTTGTGTCAATTCCTTGTTCTAGTATGTTTAAATTGTTTAAATGCTAAAGAAAATCCTTTTTAATACCTTTGGGAAGCTTGGGTAAGTTGGAATGGTTTGAAATGATGAAAAATGCAATTTCTGAGTTTTTCTGAACTGTCATGGTGGCTACAGCGACCAGCCCGTCGCTATAGCGACCAGACACATTTTCAGGTTCTGCCTACGGTCGCTGTAGCGACCAGGCCGTGGCTATAGCGACCACATCAGGACAGCTCATGACAGCTTAGCTGTTTTGGGTGTTCTGATGCGCGTAGGCGAGGTTTTTCACATCCGTTTTCTCCAAAAACATTTAAGAATGATTAAACACCATTTTAACTCATCCAAGAGGCTTCCAAAAGGATGTAATTATAAGGACCAAGGATGGTACAATAACTTAGAATTGTGAGGGCAAGTTTAGACGGGTATGGGAATATTTCCAACAATCAAGTAGTGGCTTATGATAACGATAAGCCTATGATCCTATACTCATATGTTAAGTATTGGGAAGTTGGTTCCCTTAAGGAATGCATTAAATATGCAAAAGCTCATAGTAAAGTATAGACGTACTTACAAGTACTTAAGATAAGAATTAATGAGAATGAGAATGCACCTAGAATAGCCAGTTTAAGATGCACTCAGTTAAGTTTGCGTATGCACAACAATGATCCAATGATCAAAGTTAAGAACCTTTTATAGGTTAAGCATTTAAGAATGATTACTCAAAGAATGCATCAGATATGCATAAGTTATAATTATAAGTTATATGTATATATATAAAGAATAAGAACAAAGTAATTAAAGGACTAGATGTGTCTCCTGTAGGATCGTTAGTTAGTATACAGGGGGTTCCAGTGAAGTTACCGCCTTAAATGGCAGCTGGAACGGTGAAGTTACCGCTCGTGAGGGCAGCTGCACATCCAAGTCAAGAAAGTTAATGTGTCTCATGTAGTCTCGCTAGTTAGAATACAGGGGGTCCCCGTGAAGTACCGCCTTAAATGGCAGCTGAGACGGTGAAGTAACCGCTCGCGAGGGAAGCCACACAAAAGAAAAGAGGAGTCCGGTGTTAGCCTCAGATAGGAATTTCACCGGTAGATGGGAGATGTACTTCGGGGTTACTCCACCCGGATGCACTCCATAAAATGAACTCAGATAATTATTGTTTGTTCAACGCTGACTTACTAACCTTATGATTAAGAATGATGTATATTAATACTTATGAAATTATTATGAGAATATGATAAGTAGTCAGCAAAGAAAGAAAGTGATCATAGGATGTCCCCAGATCACTAAGTATGAGTTTAAGTTTAAGGCTAGAATATGATAAGTATATGATGAGATAAAGACATATAGGGATCCTAGTTTTCCCCTGATCGCGAAATATGTAGAGAATGACGGCGATCGTAGGAATCCCCAAGATTGCCATGAGTAGGCACGGCGACCCTACGTTTCCCCCGTGGTTGCCAATAGTAGGTTGGGCTGGAGCTCACTGAGACATTATGTCTCATCCCAATCCTTCTGGTGCAGGTTTACAGGTTAGCAAGAGATTTTCAGATGAAGTTCTTCAGGGAGACGCTGGATGGAGTGTAGTTGCTCGTCATGGTCAAGCTCAGAAGTTTATCAGTATATGTTTATGTATTTGTAAATGATATTTGGATAAATGTATAAACGAGCCAATT
This sequence comes from Medicago ruthenica, assembly GCA_018208015.1. Classification (NCBI taxonomy): domain Eukaryota; kingdom Viridiplantae; phylum Streptophyta; class Magnoliopsida; order Fabales; family Fabaceae; genus Medicago; species Medicago ruthenica. The sequence continues at coordinate 18,924 of WNNG01000301.1, read as the reverse complement.
GTACCCATTCAGTTGTATTGTATTGTTGTTATTGAAAATTTTAATGTATCCGATATCAGACTAATACATATGCTAAATATTCTAGATAATTTAGTATGGGTGTTACAATTGGTATCAGAGCCTGGTTGATTCAGACCGTGCCTTGGGTCATTAAAAATTCAATAAGGTAGTGGGATCATTGGGTTCCGGATGTTGTTCTAAAGGTCACATCTAGTTGAGCCTGATCAACTCAATCTAGTATATGACAGTTAGGATAAATGTCCGAGAGCTGAATGTGACCAAGGAGGAATGAAGTTTATGAAGAGCGAAGATTAAGATGACAGAATCTTAAGACAGAATTGGCGAAGAAGTATTCAATGCCAAATGGTGGCCATCAACTGTAAGGTAGCTAAGTCTGTTAATGACGAAGTTCAGAGATACTAAGAGTAAGGTGAAGCACCTCAACCCAGTTGGGCGCATCGTTGGACGATACCTTGTCTGCGGAAGACATAAGGATTAAGAAATTATGGGATACTCTAAGGAATGACTTGGAACCTTGACGGGAACCGCAGTTTGAGAAGTTAAAGTGAGGCGTGGATTAAGTATCAATTCTGAGTATAGAGTTAAGGAATTGCAGTACCAAACCTAGAGACTCGAATGAGGAATTATCAGTCGGTTTTTAAAACCTCCAGACTCCCAGCAAACATAGAGTGTTGAAGAATCGAACTGCAGTCGGATGAGATTTTAAATGCCCAAACGGTTAAGAGAATGAATTATGGATTGAGCGAATCATCTGGATAAATGAAACTAACCACTCAAGTGTGGTCATTGAGCGCGAATCACAAGTAAGTCTAACCCATCAGATCAGCTGCACCTCCCGAACCATAGATGCTAGATTTGGGAATTAAGAAGAGAAGATGGTATGCAACCTAAGAACTAAGATGGATGAATAAGTGCTAATAATAAGACCTGTTGCATGTTGAAGTGTGAATCAGATATTCAGATGTGTTCTATTAGTAAGGAGATTGGAAATAAGCTAAGTTTAACTGGGATTTTACACAATGAAAGATGGATATTGAATAATTAGTCGTTGGAATTTAGTGAACTAATGGACGAACAAAGTCGAACTATTATGATTGGATAAAGAAGACAAGTTTACGTCAACACAAGATTAAAGTACATACCATAGATTGTTCAAAACCATGTGAAGAAGTCAATAGTCGAGAAGACCTGTGGGAATTACTTATTATTAATGGAGGATCATTCAGATAATAGAATCAGATTTTGAGTTGTTAATGAAGTAACGAGTTGCTGAATGAATCAAAAGGTAATGATAAGGTTTTGAAGTTCAAGATCAGTTAACTGGAGGAATCCAATAGATTATGATAAGTGCAGAAGTTTAAGATCGATTAATCGGGTGCTCGAAGAGATGTAATCTATGTTTGGGCGTGCAAGGGAACCAATAAGAGTTTGAATCTTTTTCAAGATGGATTGTTCCGTAGAAACTCGAAGGGGTAACTTAAGGGACATGATAGAGTTATGGAGACCAAAGTTGTCTCGGAAAGATTATGGATATGAAATCCTTACGGATAAAGATAGAGCGACTAGTAACGGGACTCAAACCCTTAGTGGATCCAATATATAAAAGATGTGAATTTCCAGAAGTCATAGAATGTTTTCAGGAGTTGCCACAAGTGGTTGTGCGTGAACTTAAGTTGCCTCAGATATGCTTTCAGTCGGGTTTCTGCAATGTTTTAATGATTATATTTAATGAGCTGACCAAGAGATGGTTACAGAATTCAGGATATGGAGAGTAAAGTTAGAACCAGAGTATGAGCCGTTGATAGAAGCATTGTTGGGCTCGTAACAGTTGCTGAAAACCGTATACAGGTTTTGGCGTATTATCGTGAAAGTAAGTATATGGTTCATGTACGAAAGGAAACACAAAGTTAAGTAATGATTTATCAGTAAGTTAAGCAGATGGTTTAAGCCACAAGAGAAACAATAATGTCAGATGGTTTTGTTACGGTAACTACAAAGTGATAAAGTAAAAGGATTGGTCAAGGAAATTTCTTTGGCAATAGTGGTGTATTGCTCCAATTCTAACTAGAATTGTTAAGAATCAGAGTATGCAGCAGAGTAGTAATCCCAGGATGAATTAATGAACAATGCTAAGCTAAAGCTTAGGGAACGAGAAGATGTTAAGTGCTTAATTCTTATTATATGGAATAGCAGTAAGTAGAGACGACCTGAACATATCACCAGCTCTAACGGAAAATTTTGGAAGTTAAATTGAGGAATGCTTCAAACCTCGAAACCCATGAGGAAAGGAATATCAAAATAGTTTAAGTGTATGTGGTAAGATATAAGAAGGATGTGTTCCTACTAGGTTAAGTCTTAAGCGAATAAAGTCACCGCTAGTAAGGTAACCCAGCTATTTTAGCTCCATAATTTCAAGTAGACTTGAAGAGTAAGTTCAGCCAAGAAAGAATTAAGCATGAGCCAACAACGGTACAGGTTGCGCTTGCAAGATAAAATATTTGAATTTGAGGCCTTGATCAGAAACGACAATGCAGTGGCATGTAAGTTTACTGCACATTGTACCCACGCTATGTTAACATGTCACATGTACCGGGTTATGTTTAGTAATGTGTACTTATTGGACGGTGTTTATGCTACTCAGATAGTAGTGTAGCCCTTTCCTTTTCAGTTATGTGACATGCATAAGTCACTAAGGTACGCAGCTAGTAATGTTTAAAGTGAGAAGATGCCAATCAGAACAGGTTTGTTGATACCGAACGCGTTTTAGTTAAGAATATTCAAGGATCTTGAACTCGACGTCCAGAATGAGAAAATAAGTTTACGACGCCGAGAGAATGTAACCACAATTTACGTTATAGGTTGTTGTACACTTAAGAAATAAATATGAGTAACATTGGCGGGGCAAACCTGGCAAGCCAGTTGAAAGGCAAATCCCGGATGTTACAAAATGAGTTAAGAGTAAGAAAAGATTTCCAATTGATGTGATAGTGTCTCAAATATGTTAAGATTAAGAATGATGTCCCGTTAGTCGGACAAGGATGATGTAAGGTACTATGTACCCGTTAGTAGTGTACATGTACTCAATCTTGTATGTGAACTAAGTGCTATGAATTGTACTATATGATGTTATGTGAGACGGCTGTTAGCCCATATTTTTTATAAACTAAAAATATGCTCTCAACACGCATTAAATGCTGAAGGGAATCTTGTAAGATTCTATCGAATCGAAGAGCAGAAAGACTCTTGGAGTTGTTCACAGGTTCAAGGGAATATTTACAAATACAAGGCTAAGACAAGAAAGAGGACTTCGAACTATAAGGCAAATCGATCTAGCGTATGATCGAATCGAAGCAACAGATTTCTGGACTTGGCACAATTCTGACAAACTTCACAAAACTCAGTTCGACTTCGAGCGATACAACCGTTCTAAGGAGCAGTTAAGTGCATGCAGGGTGTACGTGGCAGGACATTTGGCAGTAGGATAGTGTTCGACCGTTAGGACAGTTTATTTTCGAAAATCTATATATAGTAGTTTTTTAGTCAGAAACAAGGTCGCAATTCATTTATACAAAAATCCTGGTAAACTCAAAGTATCCATGCTATCGAGAGAAACGAGTGAAATGGGATCCAAGTATGAATCTGTGAACCATTCTTTTCTGTAAAGCACATTTTACAATTCTATGCAATTTACTTTTCATGTAAATTTATCTTTCAAGCACTTTAAGTTTCATGTAAAGTTTAATGCCTCATTTAAATTCTATTCATTTACCTGTTTCGATCGAAACAAGGCATTTGTTTATTAAGAACTTGTTTTCCTTGTTGCTTGCAATCCAAGTGACTTTTACGTTTAACTCTCCCAAAACTACAATAAATGTTTATGCGTAATGAACATTCAAACAATTTAAAGAATTCAAACAAAGTACTATGCTCCTGAGATTCACTAGTTGGTCTCGCAAGCAATTAACCCAGACTAGCGGTTGTTTACCAAATTTCAGTGTAAACAAATTGGCACGCCCGGTGGGACGTGTGCTTTAATTGAATCTTTTCTATCAAAAAACATTTTCGTTTGGATTTGCAAGTTTCTATTTGTGCATTCTTTCTGGAAATTGCGTTAGTGCATGTTCTTGAGGAGTGGGAAAATACTCCCTGAAATGGTTAGACCACCACCCAGAAATATAAACACAAATAATATGGAAAATGCAAATATGAATGATAACAATAATGTGTCAGCGCCTTTGAGTGCATTAAACACTTCGAGTGAAGTTACTGCGAATGTGACTGGAGCAACCATATCCGCTCCCAGTTCTTCGACAATGGGCGTTACCATGCCTATCAATGTGTCAACAACGATGCCTTTCACCACTGCAGGCCCTGCAGTTTCGATACCCCAAAATGTAGGGAGCCAGTCATCCCCAGTAAGAGGGGGGGGGGGCACAATTGGCTCTACGTTCAGTATGCCTTTTTCACAATATATGAATCAAGGCAACAGTAGGAATGTACCATATGGTATGCCTACAGCACTGATGCAAGGGTTACAAACTAGCCCTTCATTATATTCAGAAACTGTGCCTGGCGTTTACTCGCCTACAAACCAACGTTTGGCCTCCAGTTCTGTTAATCGAAATGCAGTGCCACCATTAACTAATACATCCTTGATGTCTTTAAGGCAACAAATGGATGAAAGTAATCATGATATGGTTAATATGTTGACACAACAAATTGGTACAGTGTTTAATCCTTTGATACAAAATACTAACCAGTCTTATCAACTGTTAGCCACCCAGATGGGTAGGATGGCTGATTTCTTTGGGGCTCCACATGTTCCTAATCAACCAGTCCCCCAGATCCAGAATCTAGCACCCATACAAAACATCCAAATACCAAATAATGCTATGGTGCCTATGCCCAATAACATAGTAGTACAGCCTAATCAAGGACAATTACAAGTGGGTCCAATCGAACCACAGGTTCAACCACAAGTCCAACCACAAATCGAACCAAATCCAGGGATAGTCTTAGTAAATCGAAATCAAAATGCTGATGAAGTGGTTAGAAATGTCCAACAAAATAACTTAGGGGCACAAAATAACATAGCAAATTTGGTCGAAGCTATCTTAGTCCAAAATGGTTTGAATGTAGGTTTACATAGACCAAATTTTGTTTCTGCCTTGTCAGAATATGTGCTTCAAACTGAACTACCAAGGGGTGTCAAAATCCCAAAATTCACTAAGTTCGCTGGTGACACTATCGAATCAACTGTTGAGCACATTGCAAGATTTCTGACAGAAGCAGGAGACATAGCAAACAATGAAAGTTTAAGGATGAAGTACTTCCCAAATTCTCTGACAAAAAATGCTTTTACATGGTTTACAACCCTCCCTCCACATTCCATACATAATTGGAATCAATTAGAGAGAGTTTTCCATGAACAGTTTTACATGGGACAATCAAAAATAAGCCTTAAAGAATTGGCAAGTGTTCGACGTAAAGCACTTGAATCAATTGATGATTATCTGAATAGATTCAGACTATTAAAGGCAAGGTGCTTCACCCAAGTCCCTGAACATGAATTAGTCGAAATGGCTGCTGGTGGCCTAGACTATTCGATTAGAAAGAAATTAGATACTCAGTATTTGAGGGACATGGCTCAGTTGGCTGATAGAGTTCGACAAGTCGAACGGCTAAAAGCTGAAAAGGCTAGAAATTCTAAATTTCATAAGAGGGAAAAGGTTGCATATGTCGAAGCAAATGACAGTGACCAAGAGTTCGATATCACTTATGAAGATATCGAAGACAATGAGGTTGATTTAGCAGAATTAAAACCTGGACCTCCTTATGTCTGTAAACTCCTTAGACCTTCGAATGGGAAAAATCCTGTTGAACCTAAAAATGATAAATTTGTGTCTAAAACTTATACATTTGACATAACCAAATGTGATGAAATATTTGATTTATTAGTCACAGATGGCCAGATTATTGTTCCTAAGGGCTTAAAAGAACCCCCAATCGAACAACAGAAGAAAAGGGGTTATTGTAAATTTCATAATTTCCTTGGCCATAAAACCTCACGTTGTATTCTTTTCAGGGATTTGGTCCAGAAGGCTCTCAATGAAGGGAGACTCAAGTTTGGTGAGAAACCAAAGGCCACTCAGGCGAATGTTGAAACACCTAAAGCTGTTGAAACTCTCTATGCGGAGCCTCAAGGAATAATGATGGTCGAAGCAATGGAGGTGTCTCAGGTGCAAGTTCAAGACATATCTGAAGAAGACTACAATGAAAAGATGAAAGTTGTGTATCCTCAGACTGAAGAGGATTTGATCGATTTTTTGAACAGATGCAAACTCGAAAACAAGAGTGTAATGCTGTGTCCTCGCTGCAGTGCAGTATGTGATAGAGAGGCTACTGAGGGCCTCAAGAAGTACCAAGTTGTCAACAAGGGGGCAAAGCAAAACCAGCGTTTCGATAAAGGCAAAAGGGTTATGGTGCAGTCGAACAACAACCAGAAATCTGGATGGAAGAATACTTTTGTTCCTCCTGGTTCAATTCCTGTCGAAAAATGGATGCACCAGGGGCTCATAAGGTTCAACAAAGGAACCATGGAAGTGGGTGGTTCTAGTGGAATGAAACAAGTTGGCCAACAGGAGGCTAATAAGTACTCTTATAGGAACAATTACAAGGGTAAGAATCCTATGACAAGGACCCAATGGCGCAGGTTTCAGCGTCAAAAGAAATTGGCCCAACAGAATCTGCAGACTGGCCAATATAAGGAAGTGTCTAGGAGGCCAGCAAAAGAAAGACTCCTTCCTCCAGTGGACGAAGACAAGATGGAAGACGAGGATTTGCTGGATTCTGAACCTGATTTCGATGTCATCTGTGTGGTATCTATCTTGCCATCCGAGTATGATGTCCAATCTGAGGTTAATGAGATCGAAGGTGAATTCGATCATTTTGATATGGCTGACCCAAAGCCAGTATGCTACTATGTTATGAACAATGGCTGCGTCGAAGAACAATTAGCTTCTTTTGAGAAGCCAAGCCTTGGGATGAAAAGCCATCTCAAACCTCTTTTCATCAGAGCAAAAGTCGAAAATGTTGGGATCAACAAAGTGCTCATTGATGGGGGAGCAGCTGTCAACTTGATGCCTCAATCTATGCTCTACAAGATTGGGAAATATGACACTGATCTATCTGCCCACAACATTGTGCTCTCTAATTATGAGGGCAAAACTGGCTATTCTTTGGGAGCCATACAAGTTGACGTTGCTGTAGGCAGTATAGTTCGACCAACTCTATTCCTGGTGGTACAATCCAAGGCTAACTTCAACTTGCTGTTAGGAAGGGAATGGATACACGGAGTTGGGGCTGTACCATCTACTCTCCACCAGAAACTTATTATTTGGAGGGAGGATGGGATTGTGGAAAACATAGAGGCAGATCAAAGCTTCTATAGGTCAGAGGTTGACATTGTTACTCTACAAACCTTTGACAAAAATTTGGCTAATATAGCACCTTGTGGTGACAAGGAATCTGCTTTCGAGCCAAGTGACAGTGTTATCCATTCTGTCAAGCTCCATCCTACCCATGGCTTTATATGGGAGAGGGAAGAAATTGGTACTGTTCCCTCTGAAGATGGAGTCATTCCACCAACTGGGTGGAATATATATGAAGATTACTATGACTGAGGCCACTGCATGGGCCAGGATTACGGCTTATATGGCCGAAAATAGATTAAATACGACCCTTGAGGCTGAGTTTCAACAAAATATGGCAGTTGAAGCCAAGATCGAAGATCAGAAAATCAAAGAAACAAAGGATCGAAGACTTGACTGCATTTATGACGATGAGCCACTGGGGTTCGAGAAGGATCCTATGAGTGAGGCACCAAAGATGCAAGCACAAGATCCTTTGGAGGAGATCGATATTGGAGATGGATCGATCAAAAGGCCAACTTATATTAGTGCCAATATCACTCCAAGTCTAAAAGAAAAGCTGGTGCTTCTCCTTAAAGAATTCAAAGACTATTTTGCTTGGGATTACAACGAAATGCCTGGGTTAAGCAGAGAAATGGTCGAACTGAAATTACCTATTAAAGAAGGAAAAAGGCCAGTAAAACAATTACCAAGAAGGTTCGCACCAGAAATCATGTCCAAGATCAAGGAAGAGATCGAAAGGCTGCTGAGGTGTAAATTCATCAGAGCTGCCAGGTATGTCGAATGGTTAGCAAATATAGTCCCTGTTATTAAAAAGAATGGAACTCTTAGAGTATGCATAGATTTTAGGGATTTAAATAATGCTACACCTAAAGATGAATATGCTATGCCAGTAGCAGAAATGTTAGTAGATTCAGCAGCTGACTTTGAACTTTTAAGTATGTTAGATGGTTATTCTGGTTATAACCAAATATTTATTGCTGAAAATGATGTGTCAAAGACAGCATTTCGATGCCCTGGTGCATTAGGCACTTATGAATGGGTTGTTATGCCTTTTGGTTTGAAAAATGCTGGGGCCACTTATCAAAGGGCCATGAATTCCATGTTTCATGATTTTATAGACACATTCATGCAAGTTTATATAGATGATATAATCATCAAATCCTCATCTAAAGATAGCCATTTGGACTACCTTAGGCAGTCTTTCGAACGAATGAGGAAACATGGATTAAAAATGAATCCATTAAAATGTGCTATTTGTGTGCATGCAGGAGACTTCCTTGGTTTTGTGGTGCATAAAAAAGGCATCGAGATAAACCAGAACAAGACAAAGGCTATTCTTGAGACAAAGCCTCCTTCGACCAAGAAACAGCTTCAATCGTTGCTAGGAAAAATCAACTTCTTGAGAAGATTCATTTCGAATCTAAGTGGCAAAGCTCAAACCTTTTCGCCATTGCTTCGACTCAAGAAAGATGAACCATTCCAATGGGATGAAGAGCATCAAAAGGCTTTCGATGAAATTAAAGAGTATTTGATTAAGCCTCCTGTACTAATGCCTCCTAGTCGAAACAAAGCTATGAAGTTGTACATTGCTGCGTCTGACAAGACCATTGGGAGCATGTTGGCTCAGGAAGATGAAAATGGCGTGGAGCATGCAATTTATTATCTTAGTCGTGTATTAAATGATGCAGAAACTAGATATACTGCCATAGAAAAACTTTGTCTTTGTTTATATTTCTCTTGTATTAAACTTAAGCAATATATAAAGCCTGTTGATGTCTATGTGTATTCTCATTATGATATTATTAAACACATGTTATCAAAGCCTATTTTGCACAGTAGAATTGGAAAGTGGGCTTTAGCATTAACAGAATATTCTTTAACTTACAAGCCCTTGAAATCTGTTAAGGGTCAAATTGTGGCAGATTTTATTGTAGATCACTCAGTGATCGAAATGCCTCAAGATTATGTAGATACTGAACCTTGGATTTTGTATTTCGATGGTTCGAAACATAAACATGGAACCGGGATTGGAATCTTAATAATATCCCCCCACAAAAATCCCAACTAAATTCAAGTATAAGATTAAAGGTCTTTGCTCAAATAATGAGGCTGAATATGAAGCTTTAATCACAGGCCTTGAAATTTTAATTAGCTTGGGGGCAAGAAATGTTAACATAAGGGGTGATTCAGAGTTAGTATTGAGACAATTAACACAAGAATACAAATGTGTGAAAGAACACTTAGCAAAATATTTTGTTATAGCAAGTTCTCTTCTGAATCATTTCGATTATATTAATATTGAACATGTACCTCGACTAGAAAACCAAGAAGCAAATGATTTAGCCCAAATAGCTTCAGGGTACAAAATGTCGAAGGAAAAGTTAACTCAGTTGATCGAAATAAAAGATAAACTGGTGTTACAAGAGCCATTGAGCACTAAATTGTCAATGCCAAAACTTGTGGGGGCAAGTACACCACAGGATAATGAGGATGAAAACGTGGATGATCTTCAGGAAAAAATTCAAATTTTTGCCATTGACAACATGTTGGATAATGATTGGAGAAAATCCATTGTTGAATATCTGAAAAATCCAACAGGTAATGTGGCTCGAAAGATCAAATATAGGGCTTTGAACTACGTGATTATGGGAAATGAATTATTTAAAAAGACTGCAGAAGGAATTTTATTAAAATGCCTAAGTGAATCAGAAGCATATTTAGCAGTTTCCCATGTTCACAGTGGTACCTGTGGATCACATCAAGCAGGCCATAAAATGAAATGGCTTTTATTTCGACAAGGTTTATATTGGCCTTCTATGTTAAAAGACTGCATAGAATTTGCTAAAGGCTGTCAAGAATGCCAAAAGCATGCAGGGATACAGCATGTACCTGCTAGTGAGTTACACTCCATAATCAAACCTTGGCCTTTCAGAGGATGGGCTCTGGATTTAATTGGTGAGGTTAAGCCTGCTTCGTCTAAAAACCAACGATATATTTTAGTTGGAATAGACTATTTTACTAAATGGATTGAAGCAGTGCCTTTACCAAATGTCGATCAGGAGGCAGTAATTAGTTTCATTCAAAACCATATTATTTATAGGTATGGTATTCCTGAAACAATTACCACTGATCAAGGTTCAGTTTTTACTGGACGAAAGATGCAAGAATTTGCTCAAGAAACTGGCTTTCGATTATTAACCTCAACACCATATTACGCGCAAGCAAATGGTCAAGTCGAAGCAGCCAATAAAATCATCATTAACTTGATTAAAAAACATATTGCCCAAAAACCAAGAAATTGGAATAAAACGTTGGATCAAGTTTTATGGGCATGTAGAAATTCTCCTAAGGAATCAACTGGCACTACCCCATTTCGACTGACGTTTGGTCATGATACTGTACTTCCAGTCGAAATACATTTGCAATCAGCCAGAATACAAAAACAAATGGACATACCAATTGATCATTATTGGGAAATGATGTCAAACGAGTTGGTTGATTTAGATGAGGAGAGATTAAGAGCATTAGAAGTCTTGACTAGGCAAAAGGAAAGAGTTGCAAAAGCTTATAACAAGAAAGTAAAGTCAAAAACTTTTAATGTTGGAGACTTGGTGTGGAAAGTCATTCTGCCCATGGATAGAAAAGATCGAACTTTGGGCAAATGGTCCCCAAATTGGGAAGGGCGATTCAAGATAGTTCAGATTTATTCGAACGGTGCTTATGAGTTAGAGGAGTTAACTCCTGATCAATGTACTTTGAGTGTAAATGGTAAGTATTTGAAAAGATATAAACCAGCGCTTCAGGAGATTCGAATAAATCAAGAATAGTTCGAAAAACAAAATAACTAAAGTGGCAGCTTGCGAAGATGCCAATAAAATAAAATATTCGAATTAAAATGGTGGGTTTTACCCCTCATCATACAAAGGTCTTATCTTGGATTTTTTATCCATCATAAAGTGCTAAGATTTTATTCGAATTACAAAAGAAAAGTGGCACGTTGATCTTGAAGGGTCTTCATTTCGAATCCACTTCTGAATCTGATGAACGAAGGTATTCCCTGTTTTCATCATAGGTCGAAAGGAATTCTGCCCAATCAGGGTCCGTACTATCAGACTCTGAGGAGGAAACCTCTGGTTGATCCTTTGAAGGTGTTTTCCCTTCAGGAGGAGGGGGAGCTCTGCATGTTCTTGAGCTTTCACCCTGGGAAGAAGGTTTCTTGGTCTTCTTTGAGGAATCAGCAGTCTTTTTGTTGTCCTTTTTTGCAGACGTTGCTTTCTTTTTATCGGTGTTCTTCGCAATTTGTTTGCCTTTACCCATGTTTTCTTTTTTCAAAATTGGTGATGGTGGCTATATTATTATGACTTGCAGAGTAGAATAAGTAAAATGGATAGAGAATGACCATATATATAATGGTAAGATCATTAATGATTCTTCAACTGTTTCCTAATTTTTCTCAGAATTCACGCCATTTCAGCTTGACTGTTTTAAAAACGGATGTTTGACTCGTTTTGAAACTAGAGCCAGTCAGAGATATGGCTTAATAGTTACGCGTTTTGTTATAGGCACAATCTTATCCGTTACTAAAAAAGAGGTGTTCAGTGTGTATCATGAAAACCAAGTAAATCTTCGATATCTAGCGTTTTCAAATGCTAAAATAGTCAAAGTGACTCGAAGTAAAGATAAGCGCATAATAAAACTTCAAAGAGATTCGAAATGGCAGTTAAAAGAAATAGCCACAAACTGGGCATGTCTTGAACATTACAACCAAAATATACCAAAAATGTTCGAAACTGAAAATAAAAACTAAGGTATTACAAGTGCTTGACAGACTCCCAGTACAATTTGGTTAAGCTGTTGATCTCTTTATCGAAGACCTGGCGGGCACTTTCCAAGCTCTTAACCTCTTTAAGGATTGCTGCAGAAGCACTGTAAGCCTTAAGACCCTCTTGTCCCTTCTCATCAATTCGAGCCTTAATCGAATTGTTAACGTCCTCTTCGAGTTGGTTGCGTTTGGCTTCCTCTTCAGCAATTTTCTGCCTATAGTTGTCAATCTGCGACTGCAACACGATGATATGATTTTCCCAATCAGAGATGTTGTCATTACAAACCTTGATATCAGGGTGCGCTTCTTTGGCGAAATTTGCTAATCGATCAACTTCAGCTTGTGCAGTTATCGCTCTTTCGAGCAAATGGTCATGTGTTCGTTTCTGAGCAGCAAGCCTCGTGGCACTGTCCTCATCATGCTGCACAGTTTTGGCCAGTTGATCAATAATTGATTCGATTTGAATAACCTTCCCTAAGGTCTCGTCAGTGGTTAAGGGATTGTGGAGTTTCTTCAAAAAGTTGAGATGTCCAAAAGCAGTGAAGGGATTTGCTTTGATTATGCTAGGCACATCTTTCATTACAAAATCTGTAGTCAGTTTTAACAGAAGTGAGTCTTGACGCACAGATGAGTTGATTTCTTCTGCTGACTGAGTCGAATCACTGGCCCTGTCACTTGAAGTCGGAGGAGGGGTTTGCTTGGTAAGCAGAAGTCGAAGAGTAGCTGCAGGGTCTGAACTTTGCATATGCATGAATTCCTCTTCAGGCAACCCTAAGCTGGCAGAAAGCTTCGAAGTTGAAGACTCCGGCAAGATTTCTGACCCTCCTACCTCAGCCTCCTTGATAGCTTCATCATCAAATTGGTACCTCTCAGGGGAAGGCGAATAACCCTTGCTCGATTCAGTAGAAACAGCAGCCTCTGGTTGCTCAGTTTCAGATTCGACAAATGTGCCCCTCCGACCACGAGGACTCTCAGACGCAGCTGGTTGATCTGGTTGATCTTCTTTCTGTTGGTCTGCCTCAGCAGCAGTTTCCGTTCCTACAGGACTGGGAGGCTCTTCGATAAGGGGGATTGGAATTTTCTCCGTCCATGCTGGAGCACCCTCTGCAGCATGACCTTCCACCTGATTCGAAATATAAACGGAATAAAAAAAGGATGCTAGCAAAGGCAATCTAAGTCATAAAAGAAGAGGTTTGTGGAGAAACCCGTACCTCGATCTCTACAATGATGGGATTTGGATTAAGTTCTTCAGGAGTCTTAACCCCTCCAGCATCCTCTTTATCTTTATTCTCATGGTCAGCCTGATTATCAACCTCGGTCGAAGCAGGCTGAGATTCAGAAGGAGCTGCTTTTGGATGATCTCCTGAAGACTTAGAAGATTTTTTCTTTTTCTTCTTCTCAACAGGCTCTTCTGCTTTTCGATCTGCAGCAATTTCAGGCCTGATTTTCTTGTCTTTCTTCCTTTTCTTCTCTTTAGGCCCTTGAGCCTGAGAACTACCTAGACCCGTCTGTTCGACGGACTCGGTGGGTGTTGAGCTGGGGGGCGTTTTTCGTTTCCTAATAAGAGGAACTTCCTCCTCTTCCTGTTGTCAAAGAAAAAGATAAGAAAAGACAAAAGGGAGTGACATTAGATCAAGAAGTAAGGCAAGCAAAAGACATTTGAATGGACTTACTTCTTCTTCATCTATAACATAGATGACCTCGGATTTTGATTTCTTAGAGGTTGTAGTAGCCTCAGAACTACTATCTCTCTTCCGACTCTGCCATAATCGAAGTGGAAAGAAGTTAGAAAATGTTGGAAATTAAAACAAGGTAGATAAAATCAATTACCTTTTCTTGTTTTTCCTGCTTTACCTCCTGGATCTTTATGCCAGTCGATTTTTTGGGTTTTTCCCCAGCTCGAGACGATTCTACACCCTTCTTTGTCACCGGTGCTTTGCCTGAACAGATGAAATCGAAAGGCATAAATAAATAAAACTAGCATATATCAATAAGTGACAAAAATGAGTCTGATACCTCGAGCAGGGAGCTTCGAACGTATGTTCTCAATAATTGGCTGAGAAAAGCCACTTTCCAGTCTGGAGATCATAGCTTTAGTGTCTCCAACTGAGTGACTAGAAAAATACTTCCCCCACCATTTTGTGAATTCTATAGTGCAGAAGAACGAAGCAGTGTATTCGAATGGGTGTAATTCGAACAAGAGCTCTCCAGATGACTTCAGGTATTTCTTAAAAAGCTTGTCTGAGAGGTTAGCTCCCCTCAAAACATGTTTGGGGTCTGAAAACATACTCTTGGGTCGAAGTTGAGAAAGCCCAAACTGTCTTGACACTAGATTAGGTTGGTACCCTACCAAACCTAAGTAGTTCGATTTCACCCCAGTTCTGCATGAAAGTATGGAAGGATACAAGTAAGCTGACCATACTTCATTCACTTCGTCTTCGTTGTCTGGGTCGATGGTGGGGAAATCTTCCGTAAACCAAGCCGGACCAAACTGTCTTTTATGGAAAGGGGCATGTTGAGGAAGAAAATGCTTGAAGTCCAGGAAGACCTGCATATACTTGAGGAAGAGCCTCTGTGGGCTCTGATCTAAGGTCCTGGGCGTCAGTCGAAGTGCCCTTTGGCCCTCGATAGAACGATTGGCAACTTCTTCAGCATAGTCTTGTGGGATGAACAGTCCCATTTCCTTTTCAAAAGTGGCATTAAGCCACAACTGAAGAAGCCACATTGGGCCGGACACTAGGAAGGAAGAATCATCCTTCGATTTTTTCAGGTCATCGCAGGCCTCCCCGATCGAATCATAGAGAACGGCCAGCAAAAGGCGACCAAGTCCAAATATCCTGCCTTCTCCGATCTACTGGGCCATAGGAATGAATCTTTTTGCCACCTACAGAGATTTCGAACAGAAGACAAAATGTGACAGCCACAAGGTCAGAAATGCGACGTGTTCTTCGAAGGATACTTCATCGTCATGACCCCTGTTCTCCGCTATGTATTTAGCAAACGTTGCCTCTTTAAAATCAACTTTGATATCGTCATTAGTGATGGTGGGGTCATAGGTATCCCCAGTAGGCCTAAGGCCTGTAAGAGCAGCTACGTCGAAAATGGTTGGAGTAAGCATACCACAAGGGAATTGGAACGTGTTGGTTGCACTCTCGAAGAAGTGCAGAGCAGCGATGATCATCTCTGGTCGATACTCTGGACCAGTCCTGGAAAATTGGATAAGGTCGAAGATCTCATGTCTTTTCCAAAACTCTCCATAGTCACTTTCGACTCGATCTAGCCAAGAGATATAATCCAGATTACCTATGTAAGGGGCTGATCGAAATAGCTTACTTGGTTTACTTAGAAAACTGAAGTTGTATGGGTCACTTAGGAATATCCTAGGTTCACAAGTTGTGAACGAAGGAAGTACCTTATCCATGGCCTTCGACAGATTTGGCTGA
Organism: Medicago ruthenica; assembly: GCA_018208015.1. Lineage (NCBI taxonomy): Eukaryota > Viridiplantae > Streptophyta > Magnoliopsida > Fabales > Fabaceae > Medicago > Medicago ruthenica. Next base: position 3,205 of record WNNG01000301.1, on the reverse strand, counting down.
TCTGGAAGAGGCCCACCAAAGGCATAAGTCTGGCCGCCCACAGAAAATGGGATCATCACGTTCAACTCCCAAACGGCTTTCTTTGCTGCGTCCCCGTGAGGTTCAGGTACCATATCTTTGCCATCGTTATTTGTGATAGTGCTTGGCCATTTCCCAGCTGTAGGAACTTCTTGGTTTTCTTGAGACATTATCGAAGAAGAAGATGAACAGTTCTTACGAAGAGGGTTTCGATGACGAACTGGTTGAATCAATGCCGATGATTCTGATTCCAAGAAAAGGGTTTCTTTACTAGAGATTCAAGAACAAACGATTGTGAAAGAAAGCAATAGGTTGGTCTGATTCGTAAGAAGCTGTGGAGATTAAGAAGCGAGAGAGTGAAAAAAGCAAGAACTGAAAGAGCTTTCGTCTAAAAAGTGTTTCAATGGCCGTTTCTGGCCTATTTATAGGGTTTCAAAAAAAAAAAAGTATATAATAAAAAAAATCTGTCAAATCAAATTCACTTCGACTTCCCAGTGTGACACGTGTCCCACTTTTACCTAGAAAGTTGGAACTCATGATGATAGTGGGAATCGAGGTGACAGTTACGCAGTAAACGTGCAATCATGACGCCGTTTTAGTAAAATGTGTAGAGAAAGAAAAAATGTCAACTTCTCATCTTCCTTCGATCACAAATCGAAGCAGACATTTTTTGGGGGCAATTTGTTAGCCCATATTTTTTATAAACTAAAAATATGCTCTCAACACGCATTAAATGCTGAAGGGAATCTTGTAAGATTCTATCGAATCGAAGAGCAGAAAGACTCTTGGAGTTGTTCACAGGTTCAAGGGAATATTTACAAATACAAGGCTAAGACAAGAAAGAGGACTTCGAACTATAAGGCAAATCGATCTAGCGTATGATCGAATCGAAGCAACAGATTTCTGGACTTGGCACAATTCTGACAAACTTCACAAAACTCAGTTCGACTTCGAGCGATACAACCGTTCTAAGGAGCAGTTAAGTGCATGCAGGGTGTACGTGGCAGGACATTTGGCAGTAGGATAGTGTTCGACCGTTAGGACAGTTTATTTTCGAAAATCTATATATAGTAGTTTTTTAGTCAGAAACAAGGTCGCAATTCATTTATACAAAAATCCTGGTAAACTCAAAGTATCCATGCTATCGAGAGAAACGAGTGAAATGGGATCCAAGTATGAATCTGTGAACCATTCTTTTCTGTAAAGAACATTTTACAATTCTATGCAATTTACTTTTCATGTAAATTTATCTTTCAAGCACTTTAAGTTTCATGTAAAGTTTAATGCCTCATTTAAATTCTATTCATTTATCTGTTTCGATCGAAACAAGGCATTTGTTTATTAAGAACTTGTTTTCCTTGTTGCTTGCAATCCAAGTGACTTTTACGTTTAACTCTCCTAAAACTACAATAAATGTTTATGCGTAATGAACATTCAAACAATTTAAAGAATTCAAACAAAGTACTATGCTCCTGAGATTCACTAGTTGGTCTGGCAAGCAATTAACCCAGACTAGCGGTTGTTTACCAAATTTCAGTGTAAACAACGGCTTATACCACTCATCACCTGGATTAAACTCTTATGAGTTTTAGATTTATCAGTATAGAAAATATTTATGCTACGACAAGAATTCGAGAATAGTATTGACAAGAACGATAGGAGATTAGTAAACTCCCAGTATGAAGAATGAATTCCTAAGTTATTAAGATACGCGTTGACGTCGTAGACTAGCTGTAGCGGAGTACAAGTAATCTGTAAAGTTCCGCGAGCTTTTGAGAATTGCATAGTGGAAGTAATGGTTATATTTGTGATAAGTAGAACACCAGTTGTCCAGAAAGAAAGGAGCAGGTGCTAGAGGTGAAACCTACTACTTCTACTTGGAAGATTAAATGAAGTTGGAATAATCCTTGCATTTGCATGTGCGTGCACAATATCAGATGTTTTCGGAGTAAGAATGATTCTATATGGAAGGGTATGACATAGGTCTATAAGTAAGATGTCGTCGTATAAGACGAAAGATAAAGATAATAATTCATGGGAAATAGATGCAGTGCAAGAAACCCATTGAAGAGTGGGAATATTTGAGGATAATAAGAACGACCCAATGCCGTCAAAGTAAGATTACGCGGACTATGAAGAAAATTTATGAAGTTCAGTATGAGTGTCTAGGACTTAATAACTTCAATTTGAATTTGCAAGAAGAGCATGTATAAGAAGCATCGCTAAGTGAGTCGGGTAGATTGGTTCAGACAACCGCACACCCTGCTACGTAAGAATTATGTAGTGTATATCAGGCCTTTCTATTGAGGGAAAGATTGTCGAGTATATCGACTTATAGAATTGGAATTCCGATAAGCAAGTTAAGAAGGGAAAGGAATGTGAAAGGTATATTTATATATATGTGATTTCCAGAGGATTCTAAATTTCGAGGACAAAATTTCTTTAAGGGGGGTAGAGTGTAACATGCCGCTTAAGACTCGAATATTTATCAGTGTCGAGACGATGTATCAGAAATGTTTTAAGCAAAGGGAAATTTGGTAAATTGTCAGTTAATGGATTTATTTATATGGCAAGTGTAAATATCCCGCTTAGACGTGACTTTTATCGGTGATTGAGGATTAAATGGAAGCAATGGCAAAGTTGTAATATTTTTGAAAGAGAGGATTTTATAAGGGGGGAAAGCAAGATATTTTCATTCATTCCATTCCTTCCATTCTCTCCCTAAACCTTTCATTTCCTCTCCTCTCTCCCTCTAACTCACGGCCATCCCCTCCTTTGTCACTAATCCATCATTTCTCTTCATCAATTCTCGGAACACAAGCAAGCAAGTTCAAGTTGTGATTCTTGGGTCATTGGAGGGCAAGAAAAGAAGAAAATGAAAAGGAATTGGAAGCTAGGGTTTTGAGGAAAAGTGGGCAAGCAAGCAATCAAGCATTAATTAAGTTTAAGGTGAGCTCCACAGAGTTTTAGAACCCGTTTTGAGTAAGCTTGAAGTTAATTATAATTGAGTAAAGTTTAGAAAATATACCCTAATTCTTTGTTGTGTCAATTCCTTGTTCTAGTATGTTTAAATTGTTTAAATGCTAAAGAAAATACTTTTTAATACCTTTGGAAAGCTTGGGTAAGTTGGAATGGTTTGAAATGATGAAAAATGCAATTTCTGAGTTTTTCTGAACTGTCATGGTCG
>WNNG01000300.1:0-16327 GCA_018208015.1 Medicago ruthenica | reverse complement strand
AATCTGAATTCCCATAACATGGTGAATTAAAGTTTAAAATATAATTGAAAGATATGTTTACATTTAATGTTCTACAGTACCTCGAATAACATCACATCCAATTAAGAAAATCAATGGAAAAATTAGATGTTATTCAAGGTATTTTCTGAAAAATGAAGAGCATTGAGTACTCAAGTAACATGGCATAGAGTAAGAAACAAATAACTAGTTTATATATGAAAATGTTTCTACATAACAAATTTCTATATGCAAATGTTTGTACATAAAATTGAAAATAAAAAAAATAAAAAAAAAAAAAGCAAAAGAAGGAAAGTACAGGGATCCAAGAAATATAGATGGCTCTGTTAATTTTTCACGGTTTCATTCTTTTCAATTAGACATTTTACGTAGAGTAAGAAACACAGAGAATCGCGTCAAAGTCATTTACATGTGAATATGTACCCCAACAAAAGTAGTGTATATGTCAGCATGTTTCCGTTACCATATTTCTCTACATTTAAGCTATTTAAGTACCAAAAAATTTTATTTGCTTTTATGTTCGTTTAGCTCAAGAATACGACATTGAATCTCCTTGCGAAGCAGATCCTCAGTTTCTAGGCTGTTGTCTGAAATGCATTGTAGAACAGTTCAAGTTAATAGTATTTTTTTATGACTGTCATGCAGGGATGTATGAAATGTAATGTTTCATAAAATAGAATTCAAATGATAAAAATATTAGAACCTTGATTTCAATTGAGTTAGTTTTCTCACAACTGCTCTCACAAATCAGTTTTGCATTCTGGACGTGTTCTCGCAACATATCAATTAATTGTTTCTTGTCAGCCAAGTTATTTGCACAACTAAATCTAACAGCTTCAACAAATTGCTTCCTCCTGATAAGAATTTTAACAAAATCTGTAAGGTACGAGAAATTTCACTTCATCAAAACTTACCAGAAAAAAAAGACATAAAATAAGTTCTAATTAACAACAAACTTAGTAGATTGGACTGAATATTCCAAGTTTATTTCATTTTCCAAATTCCAAGCATTAGCACCAAGATGTCAATTTTCTCTAAACAAATGTGAGAACTGTTGGATGGACAAAAGTAAGTCAATTACATTTCAGTTCAATCTCGTACCAACAACTAAAATCTTAATCTTAGTATTTTTCTATATATCCTGCATAGATTTTACTTATAATTTAAAATTATTTGACTTTAGCAAATTTAAACAAGAGTTTTTCTATTTTCTTAAGAGGATTCATCCTTTAACTGATTCTTTTTTGCTCTCCAATCGAAAAATGGCATTTTAGCAAAAGAGAGAACACTTAACTGAAAATATCAGTTATTATTATTCAGAGTCAGAATATTGGACCAGGGACCATGAAAACACTGCTCAAACTGAAAATTAATAACAAATTGAAAATAAACTGGTCAAGCAACTTTTATACTGCTTCAACATGTCTATTCTCTTGCCACTCATGTCCAAGAAAATGGCACCAGTAGGTCTGTGGGTCAAATGACCTTTCTAAGTGGGACAATTTCTATCTTTATGAGTTGTATAGTTGTGCATCTCTAGCGAGCAGCAGCAAGTGAATGTTGTAGCAAAGAGGAAAATACATGTCTTAGATTCAAGCTCTTTATGCCTTCATCATTTGACTCTGCAGCTGCCACACGGTGCAGAAGTGGTAGACTCTTAGGAGATTTAAATTCACATTGCAATAATCATTGCAAATGCTCGGCACTATAACGGTTAGTGAATGCGAGTTAAATGAAACATACAAGAAAACGTGATTCAGGAATGCTTGGGCTTGTTTTGAATGTGTTTGTACTTTGTAAAGCATGTGTCTCATTCATGTCTAGGAGGGACTTTGATGTAAAAAAGAAAAAATTATGACCAAAATGTATCCAACTAATTGATGTGCTTTTACATTTGAAATGCCAACTGTCATTCTCTTAGTTGTTGGTCTTTTTTACTGACATTTCAAGAAAAACAAGTGATTTGTTTTCTACTGTTATTTCGATATGTATAGATGTGTTGATCCATAACATTGTAGGATAGAAAAACATAGCAATTTAGATTTCACAGTTCATACAACTATCTTATTATTTACATTTTCCGTCATTTCAATATAATTTGAATTTGCACTAACAAATTCCTACAAACTACATCTACCATAAATGATAAAATGAGTAAAAATTGCCATAACAACCTTATCGTAACTGCAGATAAGATATTGACACATTTCATAATCATTTGATACGATGTAACATACCAAAGCATAAAGATAAAAGAAGTGATGCTGGTCACATACCAGAAACTTTATTTGCAAAACCCAGGGTCTTAAACAGCTCCATAGCTGTCTTGTGCTGAGCAACAGATGCAAAAAGCTCCAAAATTTCATCTTCATCGAAAGAAGTAAGCAATCCATAAATTGACAAAAGCAGCAGAAAACCAAGAACTGCCGAAGAATTTTCAGTATTCTCTCTGATGTAAGCTTTCAAATCATGTGCTAGCTTCAATGCTTTTTCTCTTACGCAAGGTTTAATAGTTGGTGAGATTCTCATCAGTTCTTCTAGCAGATAGTTGTGGCTATCATCAATAACCACATCATTGTCTCCCTTCTTACACAGTGGAGTAATGGGGTTTTGTATTATATCCAAAACAAGTCTTGATGGATCTGATGATTCTAGAAGATAAACAAAAATGTCATTGCAAAGTGACTCAACTCCATCAGTTTTATCACTCATGTCCAACTGCAAACTTGTTCCATCAATGGTAGGACTTAATTGGTCATACATGTAGGATGCAACTGCATATTTAGATAGGAGAGCCAGATATTTTAGCTCCCTCATATTGATAGAAGCATCATTAAATGAAGGTAACAATAGGAATTTAAAAAAACATATACTATGAGAGAATGTAAAACCTTTCCTAGATTGAAATGTATGGGTGACATAGGAAATAATTATACTAATATTTAGAACCAATGTCCATATAGCATCTAAACTGAATAAATGGAGACAGGGTTAGATTGGTCCATACTTCATAAACAAGACTCTAAATAATTGCACAGATAGGACTATTAAGTGCCCCTCAAAGTTTGTTAGGATATCAAACCTACATTTTAACTCAGAGATTACACTATTTGCATATACTTGGAAAATTTAAACTACATTAAAATACTGATCTATCATTAGCAGTACAGTGGCATAGATTATAATTAAACCTTTGCCATGGATAAAAACGCAAGATTTTTTTGCATTTAAGAGATTCATAAAATGTTCAAGGGTGAAAATCATACAGCTTTCACATGATTTAAAAATATTTTTAAAGAATTATAAACATCATTAAAAGAAACAATTGAAATGATTTTTTTTTTTCAATAAACTAGATGAATGAGAACACTTACCTGATTCTTTTTCCTCGTCAATATTTTTTTTAATGCTTCATAGTGTTTCCCTGTTAACTCAGGCTCCTTCAGTTTTCCACCAAATTCATTCAGCTTTGACTCAAGCTCCATGACTTGTACTTCAATCTGCTCTTCTTTTAACTTGAGCTCCTTCTCTTTTGACTCGAGTTCTTTCCACCGTTCTTCAAATTGCTTACCTTTTGATTTGAAATACTCAATTTGGCTTTCCAAATGCTTATTTTTTGATTCGAGCTCCTTAACTTGACCTTCGAGTTCTTCTGCTTTCAATTCATGCTCCTTCAATTGGCTTTCAAAGTGCTGCTTTTTAAATTCCAATTCCTTCACTTGGCCTTCAATTTCTCCTCTTTTGATTCGAACTCCTTTTTCCGGACTACAAGATGCATCTCTTTTGACTCTAGCTCCATTTCTCGTCCTTCAACTTGCTTATTTTTTTTATTCAAGCTCCTTTATATGATCTTCAAAGTTCCCTCTTCTTCGATTCAAACTGTTTCACATGTCCTTCCAGCTGCTTCTCTCTTGATTCTGACGCCTTTAATCGTCCTTCTAACTGCTTCTCCTTTGACTCAAGGTCCTCCACCCGTCCTTTGCACTGCTTCTCTTTTGACTCAAGTTCCTTAACATGACCTTCAAGTCGCTTCTTCATTGACTCAAAATCCCTCATTTGAACACGATCATTCTGCCTTACTGATATTACCTTTAGTACCTTCTTTCTTTTCATTGCATCAAGCTCTTTCTCTTTGGTCTTAAGTTTCAGATTACATTCAGAAACTTTCTGGGTAAGAGCCTTGAGTTCCTCTTCCTTCCTTTCAACTTTTCTCAGCATATTGTTGTGAATTTCATTAAGTCTTCTAACACAAATGACTTGCTTCTTCTTATTTCCAAGCTCTTTCCGGCACTCTTCAGTATCTCTCTTTATGGACTGCAATCTCTTCTCTTCTACTTTCCTCTTCCTTTTGCATTTCTTAAAACAATTTTTCTACCAATTTAACTTCTTTCTTCAGCGAGGAAAATGATTTATCATCTGATTTTCCCAACCTTTCAGTTCTATTCGACGACGGAATATCATCTTTGTTTTCGTTGTGATCATAATATGGTGACATCTTCAATTTCTTAACAGAAATGTGCAAGGAATTGCTGTTATCAAACAGCCTCTTAACTGGCAGTGCAGTAATACTAATATCCCTCTTCTTAACGGAAAGATCGCGTTTACTACTACATGTTCCCAGACTCGAAATCGGAGAAAACCCTGGTGACACAGGAACATCATCAACATCCTCATGTTCAGATTCAAAGCCCTGACAAGAAACAAAACTTTTTTAATTTGCAGAAGTAAAATCTTAGCCAAATGATAAACACCTAGAAAATAGACATGTCAACTTTTAATCACACAACAATGTCAATGTAAAAAAGTTTAAACTTTTTCAAGTTTCAATATACAAATACACATTCATTAACATTGCATGATATTGATTTTCTATACAAATAGCATGAAAATATACCAAATGCATGAGAAATAAAAAAGAATGAAAAAAAAGTGAAGCTTACAATAATGCATTGAGTTATCTTCTTCTTCTTCTTCCAGTGAACTACAGAAAGATAGAGTAACTCAAGAAGAGAAAAATGGAAGAAAGAGACACAGACACGGAGAATATAGAAGGTTGTTGTTTTTGTTGCCTACGAGGTTGGTTGTATTGTGTGCGTGGGTCCACAAAACAGAATCCTAAAGGGCAAAGGGACAAATACATTTCATCTTTAACTTTTCATATTCTAAGATCTCGTGGTAGAGTACATTGTTAAAGATACACACCTCACTTGACCAAAAAAATGTCGTAGTGTCTATGCCTAAGATTATATTCAATATTAAAGAATACTCATGTCTTCAGATCTGTAATATTTATGACGTCAAAGTCCATTAATTGAATGTCCACTTGCTCAAAACTAATATTTCAACCTGATTATATTAGTAAGGGCATTCGTCACCTTACAAATCGGTTTTGTATTGAGTTTAGAGGTGACAAAATGGATGAATTGGATGTATATGCATTTAGATCCTAATGGATGATCGAAACAATCAATTAGTCTATTAATATCCACTATTTTTTTTTTTAAAATCCACTCAATCCAATCCATTAAAAATAAAATCTATTTGATCCATCCATTATTAGATTTTAATGGATGGATATACATCGATCGATATATTAAAGTGTATTATTTATTTTTATGATTTTTTCAAGAATCTAGTCAAAAGAGATTTTATGTAAAGACCTGATATTGAATTTTTTTTAGCTCAATATTTTTCTTTCGAGAAAAGCCCAATTAATTTAATAAATAAAAAATATTTAATATTATTAATAATTAATTAAGGGATTAATTAAATAATAATAAATGTGATGGGGTGGTAGTTGGTGGAGCGTTGGCCGTGGCAGAGTCTGGCAACCCCACGACGGCGGAAGGCTAAGCTCAGGTGATCCGACAGTGTTGCACGGCAAAGCTCTGGTGACCGATGGTGGTGCGCGGGTTGTCGCTGGATTTTATTTTTATTAATTCTATTTTAATATTTACTTAGACGATAAATTCCATAAAACTTAATTCAACAAGCTCCATTCTCTCTCATCATGGTTTACTTTCGGCCACCGCAGGAAAGTTTAGCTCCGCCGTAACTGTCATCGGAATCCTCTTTCCGGTGGGGTTTTGCCCCCAATTTTGGTTGTGTTCTACTCGACTCTCTGCTCTGATTTCGGTGCTCACCGTTGTTTTTGCTTATCTAGCGCCTCTCCGTCTCTTTATCGATCGTTTGTGCTGAGAAATTTCTGGTCGTTCCTCTTTGGATTCTTTCGTATCGTGCTTCGATTCTCCTTCTTTCACAGCATAGCTCGTCAGTGGGATTGCACTCCTTCTCTGGACTCGCTGATTTTCAGGCTTTGCTGGTGGTTTCCGGTGACTCGCCAACTCTCCGGTGAAGCTCTGATCTCGCTAGATCTCCTGTTTTGATGGCTTTGTCGATTTTTTGTGGTCGTTTCTTGCAGCAACAGAAACGGCGGTGCCAGAAGTTACCAGAATATCCATTGCCCAAGTTGTGGCGGTGGATTGTGATTCCGAAGTGACTCAGCTCCCTCCGCGTGTTGTTATCGGTGATACTGTTCGTATTCGAATCACCCAAGAGGTGTATGAAGCTGGGATTAAAGACTGCAGCACTCATCTACTTTGCAAAAGAATGATGTTCCTCTTACAACGCAACGCAGGCTTTGAAACACAAACTAAAGAGCGCGTGGACGAATTTGAGCAACTGGAATGTGACTCCTCTTGGTCGGGGTTGTTTCTAATTCAAGTTTAATTCGATTGCAGACATGAGGCAAGTTCTAGCGCAAGGTACCATAAATCTTAAGCCTGGCATTCTGAGACTATTTTGTTGGTCACTAGACTTTAATCCCCAATCTCAGCAGCAAACGCACGCGCAAATCTGGATTAGACTGATGCACTTGGAGGGAGAAAACACTTATTCAGATAGCATCGGGGGTTGGTACCCCTTTGTTGATAGATTATGCTACGAAGACTCGGCTTTTTGGAATTTATGCTAGAGTGCTAGTCGGTGCTAGTTGAGAGAGAAGGTTACACATTTCCTGTTGAAATTCAGTATGAGAGGCAACCCCTCTTTTGTTCACATTGCAAGACATTGGGTCATAACATTCAGCCGTGCAAGAGGCTAGGTGTTGGATAGGTCAAGGAACCATTTGCACAAAGTAAAAATAGGGTGAGTCAATATCAGGGTCCAACCCACACTACTGAAAATCTGCTTGCCAAGCATGGTCACACACCTGATTCTGAAGCAACACTGTCATTTGTCCCTCATAAACATACCTCACCCACAACTAATCATTCCACAGACTTGACATTGCAGGGAGCTACATTCGCTCAAATTGTGCAGCCAAGTACCAAGAGAAACAATGTTTCAGTATCATTCAAGGTTCCATATTTAAATTGTGTTAGTAATCATCAAGCTAAAGACAAAGCAGTTGTTAATGAACCTCCTTTTCTGGCTCCTATTTTCTCTAGCAATCAAGATGCTTTGGATGATCAAAGTCTTGATTTGCATAACTCCTTTGACACCCTGGGGGTTGAGAAAGATCAGACAGATGCTATGAACTTTACCAACACCATCCAAGATGAGGGTGCTTTTTCAGTGAGCCCCATCAATCTAGAGGTGGCTGCTTGTGAGGAAGCTAGACCCTCAAAGATTGTGGGAAGCACCACTGATCAGCAGATGAAGTTGAATGATGAGAGGTTGTCTTTCCCCATCATTCCTTCAACCTCATCACTGCAAGATGATAATGTTGGGAGGCTTTCATTCCCCAGTAGCTTGCCTGCTACCTCAGTTAGAGTTGTGGATCCAAATAGGTTGAAGGTTTGGGTAGATACTTGATAACACGCAAAATACACTATCTAAGTAACTTAATTTTTTATTTGTTTTAGGGTCTTTGTCGTGTTTTGCACGATATCTGCTGGTATTTTGATGTGTTTCAGGAACCTAAGGTGTAGAAAGCAAAAATGAAGAAAAATGGTAAAAAAGGAAAAAATGCTAAAAAAGTCAACAAGTCAAATGAGAAGTCAACACATATAGTTAGATTGAAGAATTCCTCCCCACTTTCAGAAACACTTACCTTCACTTCCTCCATTTTCTCCATCTCTTGGGACACTATCAGAAGCACTACTGATGAATTTGTTGCCTATAAATAAACTTGAAGAATCAGTTTTAAGGGATCCAATTTGTAAAAGCTAGCTACCGCACAAATAAATTTTAGTTTCAAAACCTTAGTTTCTCTGCAATTTTCCATTCAGTCGTATAAACTCATATTGTTTCAATTTCAACTGCCATTCCATTATTATTCATAGAATTCAATTTTGGGTTCCTGTTTTCCCATTATCCCTTTTCATTCCAATTTAAGATTGCTTCTTGTAATTCATATCGTACTGTTGCTACACTTATTTATATATTCAATTCAAATTCAATTCCTATATAATTTTCCAATTCCATCTCTTTACTGTTGCTGCACCTATTTATATATTCAATTCAAATTCAATTCCTATTGCTACTGCCGAGTTCAAATTGCTGTTCCAATTCAATTACGGTTGCCGTTTTGTTTTCTTCCTGTTGCAGCGTTTTAAAGCTGTGGTTCCTTTTGATCCCAATTGCTTGCAACTGCTAATGCCGCGGCTATTATTTTTATTTTAGAGTATACATCATTAACAGGTTCTTTTTACTTTGTTTATTATATTTATTCACTTTGTTTTTTTTTCTCTGTTCCAATTATAATGAATAACATGAACAATTGTGTATTTATCATTTATACCATGTTTAAGTAGATTTTTATAGAGTCCGGAATATGATAATTGTCGTACCAATGGTACTCTGTTAAGTTGTATGATTAGAAATTGTAACAGAAATTATTTTTAAGTCTGAAAATTCTGATTTTTAACGATAAATATTTACAGCGAAAGCTGAAATAACGCGATACCAGTTTCATCTTGAAAGAGTAAAACTTGTATCTGACTGTATAAAATTCAGAAATTGATTTTGAAATTCAGCGACATCGTTTTTATAATTAATTTAGAAATTACTAATTTTCAAAAACACAATTTTAAACTTGTAGTCGGAAACGCGAAAGTGGGCGTCTGTGAGTTTAAATTACGGTTCCGGCTGTGCAAAAGCAAACGGAACCTTTAAATTAAATTTCTACTAAAAATAACTTTGCGTGCGTAAATTGATTTTTTATCAAACGTGAAATTCTGGCACAATAGATTCCAGATGCTGAACGTAATGATCCAACACAGGAACAATGATGGAAAACAGAGTACAACACGAAACAATAACAGGGAAAGAAATAACAGATTGAAAGTAAAAGGCACATGATATTTGTTAACTCAGTTCGGTGACAAACACACCTACGTCTGGAGGCTACCAAGCCAGGAAGGAAATCCACTAGCGTAGTCCTAGTTCTAAGTTCTTAGCAAACTCTCAGTTTACAACTTATCACCTAGCTACTACCCGTATTGACTTCAAAACTCCTAGACCTAAGATCTCATCTCACTTCCCCTCAAACAATCACTGCCCCAATGATTTTAAACTCAAATAACAAACAAAGTAGGAGACACACTCCAAATACACAAAAAGTCACTCTTGCTTAAAAGCTCATGAGTGATACACAAATACAACTCAACTAAACACAGTCTTAAGCTTGCATGAAGATGACACAAGAAAGGCTCACAATTAACACACTAGAACCTAAGAATAATCTTTCAATGATGGCTTCTGTTCTAGTTGATTTCTCCTATAGTAGCGTCTTCTATTTATAGCCTTCAGCAGCAACATATATTTGAATCAAATATTCTTCTCAGAAATATATTGAAACAAATATTCTTCAGAAATATATATTTTCCAAAGATCTCTTTGAAAATATATCACAAATAAAGATATACAATCTTCAAAATATATCTCACGAAAATATTCTTCCTTCTAGAAACAGCTTGGTGAGAAAATAAACAGCTCCAAGGCACGAAAACAGGAGCACAATAAACCAGCTTCTGAAGGTACTTCTGAAGAAGTGCTTCTGAAGGTCTGCGTCTGAAGGTTCAGCGTCCGAAGGTCAGCGTCTGAAGGTCAGCATCTGAAGGTTCAGCTTCTGACGTACAACTTCTGATTCAGCTTCTGAAGTTCTGCTTCTGAGGTCCAGTTTCTGAGGACGCGAACTTGCTTGTATATTTGATTTTAGCAAACATGAAGCCAACAACCAAATATCCAACAATCTCCCCCTTTGGCAAATTTTTGGCTAAAATCAATCTGAGAACAAAGGCAAGTTCTTCACTCATCAAAGTACGCAACCATGAAGAATTTAAACGTAGCAACCAAAATCAACAGAGTCAGCAGCGGCACAAACAAAATCCTAACAAGGCAAATACTACGTTTCCATACATACACTCCCCCTGAAACATGTCATTCAGCAGCAGCTTCTGAAACATACACTACTCCCCCTGAAACATATCATTCAGCAACAGCTTTTGAAAACATACAGTCCCCCTGAAACAGAGACTCCCCCTGAAACACTTCAGCTCCTGAAAAACTGTATTGATTCTGAACTACTGTAGTGCTTCTGAACTACTGTAGCCACATCAAAAACACTTATACTTATCCCCCCTTTTTAGCCAAACAATTTTGACAAAACAAGCATGCAATCACCAGGAGTAGAAAGAACAAGAACATCAGAGGTTACAAACCATATGCACACAAACAAAGAGAACACGCCCTGAAATCATTTCCAACAGAGGCATAAGAAAAAGTTGTTCTTGGAAACATCAGATACAGACCAGCAGAGATAACATCAGTGACACTTCTCATAGCACATATCTTCTTCCTGCCAGGGGACATGATGTCCAGGACATCATCCTCAACATCATTCTCAGTATCACTACACACAAAGTCTTCACAGAAGAACAAACACTTCATGGCAAACCACTCAGACACACATAGTAACAGTAACCACATCTGAACATAATACTTCTGAGCATTAACATATTTGAAACTCAAAACTTCAACCCATATCAGATTGATCTTCAAACACATCAGGTTGAGAATTCTCGGGAAGCTCAACAATATCAGCATCAGTTTGGGGGATCTCAGAACTGGTTTCATCCAAATCAATTGAGAGCAACTGCTTCCTGCTGCAATATACTCAGCCTCAGTTGTAGACTTTCCAGGAGACTTTTCTTGACAGGCTTTAATAGGGTCATCAAGTTGGGTCAGGGATGTTTCAACATCTGGTACAACTTCGTGCTCATAACCATCATCAGAACCCACATCAGACTTGGATGGGGTAGACTCAGGGTTATCAACAACAACCTTAGAAGGGGACACAGTTGCATCATCATCATCCATTTCAATACCAACAACAGAATCACTTGCAGAAACATCCTCTTCTTTACTCACAAGGCATGTAGTCAAGTGTGTTTCTTCTTGAGATACCCACAAGTAACAATTGTCCTTTGATCAACTGCCCCTCATTAGCACCTCACTTTTCCCATCAGTTACTAGACATTCAGTCTTGTTGAAGTTCACTTCCATCCCTTGATCACACAACTGGCTTATGCTAATCAAATTTGAAGTTAACCCTTTTACTAATAGCACATTGTCTAACCTTGGTAGTCCATCACTGATCAAGTCTCCAATTCCAAGAAATTCTCTTGTAGCTCCATCACCAAAAGTCACAGAGCTACTGGTGTAAGGTCTTATATTTTCAAGAGATTTACTAACTCCAGTCATGTGTCTAGAGCATCTACTGTCAAAGTACCAGTCTTCCCTAGATGATGCTCTCAGAGAGGTGTGAGCTATTAGACCAACATTATCACATTTGGGTCTCCATTCCTTCTTGACATTGATTTTGTTTGCAATAGGTTCCATTTTTCTTTGCTGAAAGTGCTTAGGGTATCCATACAGCTTGAAACAGAATGGCTTTATGTGCCCCTTTTTACCACAGTAATGACATATCCAAGGACGAGATGCCCTCATGCTCTTAGATCCCAGAGGTTTGTTCTGATGTTCCAAATTAGGTTTTCCCATCATTGGATCATATGTTCCAACAGCTGCAATGAACCTTTTACCTGGATTTTGCTGTTTGTTGTTCAAGGTCCTATCATCAAACCCTATTCCTTTTGGTTTCCCTTGGTTCTGACTCTCCAATATCTCTTCTAGCATATCAGTACCAGTGTTCATCATTCTGACTTGCTTCTTCATATGTTCAAGTTGAGAGTTCAGTTGGGTTACCTCATCTTTGAGATCAGAAATTTGTCCTAAGTGATCACTTCTTTCAGCATGCAGTTGACTGATAGTCTTCTTCTGATTTTCTAATAGCTTGCAAACTTCTTCACTTCTGATGTACAGTTCTTTGTAAGAGGCAGCTAGTTCTTCAAAAGTTATTTCTCCATCACTTGATTCAGTATCAGATGATGCTTCAGAACCTGATGGTGCTTCTGAAGCCTCAGAACCTGATGGTGTTTCAGAACCTGATGGTACTTCTGAAGCCTTAACTTCATCAGACATACATTTACCAGTTAAGGCAACAACATGCCTGGCTGATTGATAAGTGCTTAAATGTTGTTATATTTTGGTACAAATTAAGGCACTTATGTTTACTTGTTGTACAAGTTACCTTAGGATTAGGGCATAAATGTGTTAGAAATGCAATAAATGTGATCCTAAGCCTTACCCCATGTGATTATGCAGGAAATACATGCTTGAACCTGATTGATGCAAAAGATTGAAGGTTTTCTTGATGCCATCGCTACAAGCGCAGGACTCATCGCTAGTAGCGAGGATAGGCAGAGATTTTCAGTGATCCATCGCTTGAAGCGCAGCATCCATCGCTAGAAGCGAGCTTAGGCAGGGATTATCAGGAGTTCATCGCTTGTAGCGATGAACTGGACGCTTGAAGCGAGCCTAGGCAGGGAATTTCAAAGGCTGGTCGCTAGTAGCGACAGACTTGGTCGCTATAGCGACCAAAGGGGCGGTTTAATGCTGATGGTGACGTGGAGCTCTATGATTGGCCAACTGAAGTCCTCGCTACAAGCGACAGGCTGGTCGCTTGTAGCGAGCGAACATTTTCTCAGCATATTTAAGGAATTTTAAGCTCATTTCTGAAATATATAGTTTTTTTATCAGTTTTAATATTTTCCAGAGCTTAGAAAACTTATTATCTTTGAGAGAGAATAGGCATAGAGGGAGAAGAACTTCAAATAGAAATTAGATTTGGATTGAAGAAGATCTTAAGAAGCTTTGAGACATCAAGCTCTCACATATCTTCATCTTCTTTTCTTATTTTGCAAGTGTTGTCATGACAATGATCAACCAATCTCCTTTGTTGGGATTGATAGGTAATCAATCACTCATGTTGTAAACTTTTGATTATTCAATATATGATTCTAGCAATTTTTATATACCATTGAATTTCTTCTTGCTTTTCAATCTTATGTTTGATTTAAATGTTGTTGAAAAAGACTTTTGAATCTAGGTTTAGAATGATTTTCTATCAAGATAAGAAATTCTAGAAATGGGATTTGGTTTTGATAATTACATTATAGTATTGGATCATAATGCTTTTGGATCGTTTAATAGATTGAGAAATCATCGATTAAACGATACAATCGATATCACGATGTCATTTGGGAAATCAATGATGTTGTGAGCAATACGTAATAATGTCATATATAAGAAAACGCTAGAATTCGTATTTGTAATCAATCGGATATAAACGATGTTTGATTGATGAAAGTTAATCCTAACACCTTCTATGTCCTATTACTCTACCATTTATTTATTATGTTTTAAAATTATGAGTAGTGTAGTAAAACAAATGATTAAACCCTAACTTAAGACGATAATCGAAGTTGAACGGTTTATGATATCACATTAATCCCTGTGGAACGATATAAAAACTAATACTTACTTTTGTTCATTCAACAAAATGGCGCCGTTGCCGGGGATTAAAGTTTTTGATGTTATAATCATTGCAACTTTAATTATGGTTTTAAGCAATTTTGCACAAAATTCTTTTATGTATATAACTAATACTTCTTATCCATCTTGTTTGCTAATCCTTTGTGGTCAGATTGTTGATATCGTTTATGCGAGGTCAAGTTTCAGAGGACCAACTTCTTTTTGATTCCGAGATTGAAAGAACAGCTAGAAGAAACAATAGTAAGAATCGGAGAAAGAAGCAACAAGCAAGGAGGAGGCAACAAGAGGAAAGTTCTGTTTCTAGTCAATCATCTAGTCCAAATCCAAGCCAAGAGTTACAAATGGCTGCAGCTGGAGATGGTTCAGGAGGTTCTGGAGTTCCATGTACTAACAGTCCACGTCGTTTTGCACAATTGGGGAAAGCAACGCGGACTACCAAGCAAACGGAGATGAAGACGGGGATCTTACAAATCTTGTATGCTAATCCATTCTCAGGATTAGACCACGAAGACCCGTTCCAACATCTCACTAAATTCTATGAGATTGCGGGAACCCTTGGTGAGACGGAAAATAATGAGGAGGCAATGTGGATGAGGATGTTTCCACATTCATTGATAGGCAAAGCTAAGGAGTGGTACTTGGACCAACCTCCTACGGTAATGACGAACTGGAATACACTTGAGGAGAAATTCCTTGAGAGGTTCTTCCCTCAGAATCGTTTCATGGAGGCGAAGACAACCATTGCGGTGTTTTCACAAGGTACAAGTGAAACACTATGTGAAGCCTGGGAGCGTTTCAAGTCAATGCTCAGAAGATGTCCGAACCATGGATTTGATGAGTTAACACAAATTCATCTCTTCCGGAACGGAATGCAACAACAATCCAAGCTTTTGCTTGACGCTGCAGCTGGTGGTTCTTTAATGGCCAAGAGCGCGGAGGATGCTGTTGCTATTATAGAAAGAATGGCATTGAACGATCACCAAGCTCATCACAACCGGAGCCAAAGCCAAAGGAAGGCGGGAATCCTTGATTTGGGAACTAATGATGTGATTCTTGCACAAAACAAGTTGCTCACGCAACAAGTGGAAGAGTTGACAAAGAAAATGGCCAACCTTCCTCAACAAATGAAGGACATCCACAACGAACAAAGAAGACAACACCAAGTCGCATCTTGCGAGCTTTGTTCGGGAGACCACCCAACCGGATTCTGTCCGCCCCCCACAGAAGAGGTAAGCTATGTTGGGAATCAACCAAGGCCTCAACAGTTTCAAAACCAATTCCAAAGCCATTCAAACAACTTCCCAAGAGGGAATAATCCGAATTATGGCCAAGGTTGGAGAGGAGAAGCTGGGCAGTACAACCGACAACCTTACCAAAATTATAACCAATATCAACCTCCACAACAAAACCGCAACCAAACCACCGATGAAACCCTCAATCTATTCATGCAACAGTCAATGGCCAACCAGAAGAACACTGATGCGTCCATTAAAAATCTGGAGACGCAAGTGGGTCAATTGGCACAACAACTTTCTCAAGCTACTCAACAAGGCGGAACCTTTACCGCCAACACACAAACCAACCCTAAGGATCATGCGTCATCATCGAAATGACAATTAAGTCATTTTGATGAGGAAGCCCTTGCAACAAGAGACAACGAAAATTGCAAGGCAATAGCTACAAGGAGCGGGAAGGTAATTGGCCAAGGTATAGGAGACAATCTTGAAGTAGAGAGAAGGGTGGTTGAGAATGAGGTGAGGAAGAAGGATGAAGATGAAGGACGTGAGGAAGAGACGGAAGATGTACATATAGAGGATGTAGAAGTAGAAAAAAAAATAATAAGGATGTAGTTGAAAATGAGAACATTGTATGGAAGAAGGATGTGGTGAAGGAGAAAGGCAAGAAGCAAGAAATAGTGAAGAATGCACCAACACCGCACCTACCTTACCCAACTACACCAGCCAAAAAAGAGAAGGAGAGGCAGTTTGCTAGGTTCCTTGAAGTTTTCAAGAGATTACAAATCAATATACCATTCTCGGAAGCCCTAGAGCAAATGCCTACCTATGCCAAGTTCATGAAGGAAATCCTTTCCAAGAAGAGGAGGTTTAATGAAGAAGAAACAATTTTGCTAGACGCAAATTGTAGTGAGATCATCCAGAACACATTGTCAAGAAAGAAGAGAGATCCGGGCAAAGTTACATTGCTCGTATCCATTGGCAATGTAGATGTCGGCAAGGCACTCATTGATTTAGGTTCAAGCATCAACCTAATACCACTATCCGTTGTCAAAAGGATAGGTGATATAGTTGTGAAGAGAACCAACTTAACCTTGCAATTGGCCGACAAATCCTACACTCGTCCATTGGGAATTGCTGAAGACGTGTTGGTGAAAGTCGACAAGTTCTTGTTCCCC
>WNNG01000299.1:0-87646 GCA_018208015.1 Medicago ruthenica | reverse complement strand
TTCTGGATATCCTTCATTTGTTGAGGAAGGTTGGCCATTTTTCTTGTCAACTCTTCCACTTGTTGCGTGAGCAATTTGTTTTGCGCTAGGATTGCATCATTCGTCCCCAAATCTAGGATTCCCGCCTTCCTTTGGCCTTGGCTTCGGTTATGATGAGCCTGGTGATCATTCAATGCCATTCTCTCAATAATAGCAACAGCATCCTCGGCGCTCTTGGCCATCAAAGAACCACCAGCAGCAGCATCAAGCAATAGCTTGGATTGTTGTTGCATCCCGTTCCGGAATAGATGAATTTGTGTTAAGTCATCAAATCCATGATTAGCACATCTTCTGAGCATTGACTTGAAACGCTCCCACGCTTCACATAACGTCTCACTAGAACCTTGTGAGAACACAGCAATAGTTGTCTTCGCCTCCATGAAACGATTCTGAGGGAAGAACCTCTCAAGGAATTTCTCCTCAAGCGTGTTCCAATTCGTCATTACCGTCGGTGGCTGGTCCAAATACCACTCCTTAGCTTTGCCAATCAATGAATGAGGAAACATCCTCATGAATATAGCCTCCTCGTTATTTTCCGTCTCACCAAGGGTACCGGCAATCTCGTAAAATTTTGTGAGATGTTGAAACGGATCTTCATGGTCCAATCCTGAGAAGGGATTAGCATAAAGTATTTGTAAGATCCCCGTCTTCATCTCGGTTTGCTTGGTAGTCCGTGGCAATTTCCCCAATTGTGCTAAACGGCGTGGACTATTATGACATGGCATCCCACGACCGCCTGAACCTCCAGGATCTCCTGCTGCAGCCATTGGTAACTCTTGGCTTGGACTTGGACTTGATAAAGGACTTGAAACAGAAGCTTCCTCTTGTTGCCTTTTCTTTGCTTGCTGCTTCTTTTTCCGATTCTTACTATTGTTTCTTCGAGCTGTTCTCTCTATCTCAGAATCAAAAAGCAGTTGGTCTTCCGAAACTTGACCTCGCATATACGATTTCAACAATCTGACCAAAAAGAATTAGCAAACTGTTGAATGAACAAAAGTAAGTATCGTTTTTATATCGTTCCACAGGGATTAATGTGATATCATAAACCGTTCAACGTCGATTATCGTCTTAAGTTAGGGTTTAACCATTTGTTTTACTACATTACTCATCATTTTAAAAACATAATAAATAAATAGTAGAGTAATAGGACATAGAAGGTGTTAGGATTAACTTTCATCAATCAAACATCGTTTATATCCGATTGATCATAAATACGGATTCTAGCTTTTTCTTATATATGACATTATTACGTATTGCTCAACAACTTCATTGATTTCCCAAATGAAGTCATGGGATCGATTGTATCGTTTAATCGATGATTTCTCAATCTGTTAAACGATTCAAAAGCTTTACGATCCAATACTATAATGTAATTATCAAAACCAAATCCCATTTCTAGAATTTCTTATCTTGATAGAAAATCATTCTAAACCTAGATTCAAAAGTCTTTTTCAACAACATTTAAATCGAACATAAGATTGAAAAGCAAGAAGAAATTCAATGGTATATAAAAATGCTAGAATCATATATTTAATAACCAAAAGTTTACAACATGGAATGATTGATTACCTATTAATCCCAACAAAGGAGATTAGTTGATCATTGTCATGACAACTATTGCAAAATAAGAAAGAAAGATGAAGATATATGAGAGCTTGATGTCTCAAAGCTTCTTAATGTCTTCTTCAATCCAAATCAAATTGCTATTTGAAGTTTTTCTCCCTCTATGCCTATTCTCTCTCAAAGATAACAAGTATTTTTAGCTCTGGAAAATATTAAAACTCAGAAAAAACTATCTCCCCAAAAAATGAGCTTAAAATTCTATAAATATGCTGAGAAAATGCACGCTCGCTACAAGCGACCAGCCTGTCGCTTGTAGCGAGGACTTCAACTGGCTAATCATAGAGTTCCACGTCACCATCAGCATTAAACCGCCCCTCTGGTCGCTGTAGCGACAAGGTCTGTCGCTACAAGCGATGGATCATTGAAATTCCCTGCCTAGGCTCGCTTCAAGCGTCCGGTTCATCGCTTCAAGCGATGAACCCTGGAAAATCCCTGCCTAAGCTCGCTTCTAGCGATGGAAGCTGCGCTTCAAGCGATGAAACCCTGGAAATCCCTGCCTATCCTTGCTACTAGCGATGGCTTCTGCGCTTGTAGCGATGGCATCAAGAAAAGCTTCATTCTTTTGCATCAATCAGGTTCAAGCATGTATTTCCTGCATAATCACATGGGGTAAGGATTAGGATCACAAATATTGCATTTTCAACACAAATATGCTCAAATCCTAAGGTAACTTGTAACACAAGTAATCATAAGTGCCCTAAAATGTATCACAATATAACAACTTTTAGGCACTTATCAAACTCTCCCCAACTTACATTTTGGTTTGTCCTCAAACCAAAGAACAAAAGGAAATTTTCATAGCTTTAAAACCACAGTATTGAGCAATTAGCAAAGGATTCAAAAGTGCGAAGAAATAAACATCAAATGAGTTATTCAAATGTGATTGCGCAAGCTAAAGTTCAGTTTCTCATTAAACAAGATACATTCTATAAATGTGAACTAGTTCTAAACACAAGGAATTAAATCATACAATCCTAAACAAGCAACATGTTTAAATTTGAACCAAACCTAACACACTTCTATATAAAGTATATGAACAATTGAAATCATTTGTAAGGGTTATGAACACTCATCCAATAAACATGATAACATACCAATTAAATTATGTGTCCATCTAATTATCATTTCCAAAAGCATAAAAGGCATTGATCAAAAGGTCTTTAAGGGTTGTAATTGGGCTAGGTTACAAAAGAATTGTCATATGTGGGATATTTGAATTCAAATGGCCAAGCAAAAGGAAACATTCAATCTAATTACACTTCCTTCTTTTTCCAATACAACACTTGGTGAATTTCCAACTTTTCTATTCTTGATTGATCTTGACAACTTTTTCTTTGAATTCTTGCAAACCTTTTCATTTTTTCTCTTTTCTTTTTCTTGGTTTGCTTTTCTTTCTTTTTTCTTTTCTTTTCTTTTTCTTGTTGTCAAGATCAAATATCATCATTCACCCTTACATTGACATAAACATAACCTCCCTTTCTCCCCAACTTATTTCAATGATACCCTAATCGAATGTTCCTTTATCGTTATGGCAAAGGTCAATAAAAACAATGGATAAGGGTTCACAAGAAAACAACAATCAGAATTCATAAAGAGTTAACTATGAACTGAATTTTTTTTACAAACTCCGGCAATTTAAATAAGCAGATGAGCTTATTAAATTGACAGTCCACAGTTAACAATTCTGATTCAATAGGCTCAGATGGGTTAACAGATACTCACACATCTCACAGGGTAGGTTTATTTGGTCAAGTATTTCACTCAATTTCAAAAAAAATTGCCTTGATCACTTCAATGCTCTTATACAATTTAAAACAACAACAGATTTAACATAAACTAACTGAGTTAAACATGATATTGGTCTCCTGCATATATATACAATGGTTGAGGATTCCTCACATTTTGGCTAGTTCTATATTGGTTCAAAACTAAACAAATGCTTGCTTAAAAACTGAATAAATTAACTTGTGTGTGTAAAGAACTTATTCACATTCACGAGTATACCTAGAAAAACAAGAAAACGAGTACCTTAGCTGCGCGCTTTAACACTCATTCTATCATTATCACTCAATTTGATTCTAAGCTCAAGCACTGGCTTTTGAATCATTCATCTTTCTTTCAACATTTGTTGGGATAATTTCAAAAATTTTTACCAAAAATAAATACTAAAGCATAAATAGAATATAAACTATACTAACATGTAATACCAAAATAAATAACATAAACATAAAAAGGTACATCATCCATGGTACAAAAGACATACTCAAAACAAAGTACAAAGCATAAAAAAAAAAATTATAAAAGTACAAAGCTGAATAAATAAAACGAAAGAGAAAACAAATCAAAATCTGCAGCTCTGCATCATCAATCTGAATCTGAATCCATGATAGAATCTGAATCTATCATGTCTGCTGCCATACGGTCTAGGCTATTAGTAGCCTCTGATGAATCATCTCCAAGATCAGCATCGACATCAGCGTCGTCGTCACCATCATCACCAGCATCCTGATCACCAGCATCCGCTGCATCTGCCCCTCCTGGAAAGAAAGGCCTGTCCCCAGGCCAAGCTATGTGCTCAGAGAAGAAAGCAGGCGTCCATGGGCTTTGGCCACTGTCATGCAGATGGCTCTGAATAGTCGTAAGTGCCCGGTGATTTGACACATTCTGCGCCAACAGAAAAGAGCTCACAGTAGCTGAGTCTCAACTCGAGAAGTCCAGTGGTGGAATGGTCGGGTGGCTAGGGTGGCTAGTATGCTGAGGTGGTGGTGGTACATGAGAAGGACCGGCTGAAGTGGATGGTCCAGCTGAGGAAGGAGGTGGGGCTATAGGTGCAGGGGTAGAGCAGTACCTATTGATGTACCTGTCATCAATAGGGTTCTTAATTTCTTCATCTACCTGTGATGGCATGTGTACCCTAGCACGCCTACAGAGTCCCATAATCAACCCGGGAAAAGTCAGTGGGCATTTGGGTTTACCCGGGGGTAAAATGCCGCTCTCAGCTACTATCCTCATCTCATTTGCTATCAGCCTAGCAACGTCAACTTGACGTTGAGTAAGGATATAATGAACAAGAGGGGTAACATCAAGGGTGGTAGAGGAGGTATGAGATTTGGGGCGGATGTTATACAAGATAAGGGTAAGAACTACCTGAGCCGGAGTGGTCATATCCTCTCTGAAGGCTCGGAAAGGCTTACCCGAAGCCCTACTCACATCATAAGATTTCCCCTCCTCGAAGATCTCTCGTGCAATAAGCTCATGATCCCAATCCCCGCTCCTCTGATGCTCACAAAAGTCACATAGCCTAGTACGTGCGAGTGGATTATCCTCTGCAACTAGCTCCAGAGGCTTGCCCAAATATGCATTGATGGACATTCGATCAAAGGTGATGGTGCGCCCTCGCACGAAGGTAGTCCATGTGAACTCGTCAGATGGGTCAGCTGGGATCGCATTCGCGTAGAATTCGCGCACGATGTCGTAATTAATCCTCCTGGGTGGCGTGCATAGAATCCCCCATTTCCTTTCGTTAATCATAGCTGTTATGCCTCCATACTCTCCCTCTTCAGAAATTTGGAACTGCTTCTCAGCCCAAATTCTTCTTGTTCTCAGCTCTTCGTACCTTTCTTGATTTCTCAGACTCAGGAAACGACTCGCGTCATGTGGTTGAATGTTGACTCTTGGTCGTGACGACGAGCTCTCAACGTTCCTTTGTCGTTTGGACGAGGTTTTGGGTGCCATACCTACAAAAGTATCAAAACAGATAAAAATTAGGTAGGATGCAAGTTAAAATCAGAACAAAAGAAAAATAAAACAAATTTCTGGTTTCGTCGCTACAGCGACAGCTTGGTCGCTTGTAGCGAGCGAACCCAGAAATTGCCTGTTTCCTGCGCTACAAGCGCTGTTCTAGCGAGGAGACCCATTTTCAAAATTCATGATTTTTCTGATTTTAACCTACTTGTAGCATGCGAAATTAAGATTAAAGCTAAAATAAATGACTAACAATCACCTAAACTTCCTAAATCCTCAAAAACCCTAATTTATTTGAATTTTTACATAGGTTTTTTTCCAAAATACGAATCCTATGAACAAGAGGATTAAAGGGGAGTTTTCCTAGTGATTCTAGGTCATTTATAACAGCTTAAACTCTATCTAATCATGGGTAATCAACAGGGTATAAGATTAAGTTCAAAAATTTTAAAACCCTAAAACCCTAAATCAGCATGCAGGCACATATAAGCAGTAAAAAGCTTCTAAATAGTAACAGACAAGGACGATATACATACCTGAAGTGTTGTTGAGTGAGATTAAACAGGTACAGAGATGGATTTGCAGAAATTATGCAGAAATGAAAAGTGACAAAGCAGAAATGAAAGCAAAATGGGAATGGAAGGTTTACTGAACAATGGGATGCGAAAATATAATATAAAACGGTTAGAATACTTAATGAAAGTGGTTGGGGGTTACTGAAGCGACAGTAGTGGCCTGGGTAATATAAAACTGTTTTCTGATACGCTCGCTACAAGCGCGCGACCTGTCGCTACAGCGACAGGCAAAAAGCCCATCGCTACAAGCGTGGAATGGCGCTACAAGCGCAAGTGTAAAACTCCATCGCTACAAGCGACAAGTGCGTCGCTACAGCGACGTAGTGCAAATTCCATCGCTACAGCGATGAATTGGTCGCTGTAGCAACCATGACAGGAAACAGAAAAATAAAATTTTGAGTTCTTGCCACTATCCCAACATGCAAAAACAACTGTACAGAACTAAAATAACACTAAAAATGCAACATACTTACAAAATTGGGGTGCCTCCCAACAAGCTCTTGTTTAACGTCATTAGATCGACGCCTGATTCGCTTATGCATAAGAATCGATGAGTGAAATCGTTGTCGTGTGCCGAACAACTTCACCTCCAAAATATGGCTTAAGCCTCTGTCCATTCTATGTCCATGTCGACTTAGTGATAGGATCCTCTAGTTCCACAGCTCCATAAGGTTTTACTTCCTTGATCATGAACGGACCGGACCACTTGGACTTCAATTTACCCGGAAATAGTCGTAGCCTTGCATTGAATAGCAACACCATTTGACCAGGTCTGAATTCCCTTTTCATGATCTTCTTGTCATGATACCGTTTAACCTTTTCCTTATAAAGCTTGCTTGACTGATAGGCTTGGTCACGCATTTCTTCTAACTCATGCATCTGAAGCTTTCTCTTCTCCCCAGCTTGCTCTTGATCAAAGTTCAAAAACTTGAGCGCCCAAAACGCTTTGTGCTCCAACTCGACCGGCAAGTGGCATGCTTTCCCATACACCAACTGGAATGGTGTGAAACCCGTAGGAGCTTTGTATGCGGTCCTATAGGCCCACAATGCTTCGTCCAGTTTCATCGCCCAATCCTTTCTCGAAGATGACACGGTCTTCTCAAGTATCCGCTTGATTTCACGGTTGGATACCTCGGCTTGACCGTTGGTCTGTGGATGGTATGGTGAAGCTACCTTGTGCTTTACTCCATAGTGCTCAAGTGCTTTTGCTAACTGTTGATTGCAGAAGTGAGAACCTCCATCACTTATTAGCACTCTTGGAGTTCCAAATCGGGAAAAGATGTTCCTTTTCAGAAACTTGACCACCGTCTTACTATCGGCTTTCTGAGATGCTATTGCTTCTACCCACTTTGACACATAGTCAACAGCCACCAGAATATACTCGTTGTTCAAAGAGGATGGAAATGGCCCTACAAAGTCAATACCCCAACAGTCGAAGACTTCGACTTCAAGGATACTTTGTAGAGGCATTTCATTCCTCTTTGAAATCCCTCCGGTTTTCTGGCAACTCTCGCATTCTTTCACATGTTCATATGAGTCTTTGAACAAGGTGGGCCAATAAAAGCCAGCTTGAAGAACTTTTGCTCCAGTTCTTTCTCCACTGTAATGACCACCATATGGCGAGTTGTGACAGTGCCACATGATATCCTTGGCTTCTTCTCTTGCAACACATCTTCTTATTAAGTGGTCTACTCCAATCTTAAAGAGATACGGGTCATCCCAAATGAATTGAGTGGCGTCTCTCAACAACCTCTTCTTCATTTACCATGTGTAATCCTCCGGTATGAACCCAGTTGCTTTGTAATTGGCCATGTCAGCGAACCATGGTCTTTCTTGCACCATAAGCAACTTCTCATCCGGGAACTCTTCAAGGATGTCCCTCTCATTCTTCGTTATCTCATTGTTCACCAATCTTGACAGATGATCAGCTACTAGGTTCTCAGTCCCCTTCTTGTCCTTAATCTCCAAATCAAACTCTTGGAGTAGCAACATCCAACGGATGAGTCTCGGCTTTGAGTCGGGTTTGGTAATTAAGTACTTGATAGCTGCATGGTCAGTCCAGATAACAATTTTTGAACCAATGAGATACGAACGAAATTTTTCTAATGCGAACACTATAGCAAGTAATTCTTTTTCAGTGGTAGCATAATTGACTTGTGCGTCATTTAAAACTTTACTTGCATAGTGTATAGCATGAAAAATCTTGTTTTTGCGTTGACCTAACACCGCGCCTACCGCATAATCACTTGCATCGCACATAAGTTCAAAATCGTATGTCCAGTTTGGTGCGGTGATTATGGGTGCGGATGTTAAGCTATCCTTTAAACTATTAAAAGCATTTAAACAATCAATATCAAAATCAAAAGACTTATCTTTGTTGAGCAAGTTGCTCAATGGCTTTGCAATTTTTGAGAAGTCTTTGATGAATCTCCGATAGAACCCGGCATGGCCTAGGAAACTTCGGATTCCATTGACATTAACTGGTGGTGGAAGTTTTCCTATCACGTCGATCTTAGCTTTATCAACTTCAATACCCTTGGAGGAGATCTTGTGGCCAAGGACTATTCCCTCGGTTACCATGAAGTGACACTTCTCCCAATTGAGCACCAAGTTGGTTTCCTTGCACCGTTTCAGTACCGTGTCCAGATTCTTCAAGCATAAATCAAATGATGACCCGAAAACTGAGAAGTCGTCCATGAACACTTCAATGCTTTTCTCTATCAAGTCTGCAAAGATGGCTTGCATGCATCGTTGAAATGTTGCTGGAGCGTTACATAAACCGAACGGCATGCGTCGATATGCAAATACCCCAAAAGGACATGTGAATGCAGTCTTCTCGTGATCGTCTGGATTCACCGATATTTGATTGTAACCCGAATACCCGTCAAGGAAACAGTAAAAAGCTTGTCCTGACAGCCTTTCTAGCATTTGATCCATAAATGGTAGAGGAAAATGATCCTTTCTAGTTGCTTTGTTCAACCTCCGGTAATCGATACACATCCTCCAACCGGTCACGGTTCTTGTCGGTATGAGCTCATTCTTCTCATTCGTGATAACCGTCATACCTCCCTTCTTAGGGACAACTTGAACCGGACTAACCCAAGTGCTATCCGAGATCGGATATATCATGCCGGCTTCAAGTAGCTTCACTACTTCTTTCCGGACTACTTCTTTCATGTTTGGGTTTAGCCGTCTTTGAGGTTGTGCTACCGGCTTATAATCCTCTTCCATCATGATCTTATGCATGCAATAGGAAGGACTTATCCCTTTTAAGTCGGATAGTGTCCAACCTATTGCTTCCTTGTTGAACTTCAAAACTTCGACCAATTTTGTTTCTTCATGGTTTGATAAGGAGCTACTAATGATGACCGGTTTGGTACCCTCTTGATCAAGAAACACATACTTCAAATGTGAGGGCAATATCTTCATCTCCGGCTTCACTTCTTCTACTTTAGCTTCATTCGTCAATTCCTCGATTTTGGCTTTGTGAGGAGGAATTTCCTTCAACGAATCGAGCTCCTTCAAACACTCTTCAAGCTCTTGCTCATCTTCTTCTCCTAGGATACTTAGTGCGTTTGTCAATACTCTCTCAAGATGTGTCAAGTCATGCAACTGGTTTCTCGTATCAACTATCAATTCTTCCATTGCATCCATCTTGAAACACGCAGCTTTATCACTAGGAAACTTCATTGCTTCATGGATGTTGAAATTGACTTCTTCATCGTCCACACGGACTTTCATTAAGCCTCCGTCAAGATCAATCATCATCCGTGCCGTTTGCATGAAAGTTCTCCCAAGAAGTAGCGGCACATCATCATCCTCCGGAATGTCCATCACTACAAAGTCAACGGGGAACAAGAACTTGTCGACTTTCACCAACACGTCTTCGGCAATTCCCAATGGACGAGTGTAGGATTTGTCGGCCAATTGCAAGGTTAAGTTGGTTCTCTTCACAACTATATCACCAATCCTTCTGACAACGGATAATGGGATTAGGTTGATACTTGAACCCAAATCAATAAGTGCCTTGCTGACATCAACATTGCCAATGGACACGAGCAGTGTAACTTTGCCCGGATCTCTCTTCTTTCTTGACAATGTATTCTGGATGATTTCACTACAATTCGCATCTAGCAGAATTGTTTCTTCTTCATTAAACCTCCTCTTCTTGGAGAGAATTTCTTTCATAAACTTGGCATACGTCGGCATTTGCTCTAGGGCTTCCGAGAACGGTATATTGATTTGTAAACGCTTGAATACTTCAAGGAACCTAGCAAACTGCCGCTCTTTCTCTTTTTTGGCTGGTGTAGTTGGGTAGGGTAGGTGTGGTGTCGGTGCATTCTTCACTATTTCTTGCTTCTTGCCCTTCTCCTTCACCACATCCTTCTTCCATACTATGTTCTCATTTTCAACTACATCCTTATTATTTTTTTCAACTACATCCTCTATATGTACATCTCCCGTTTCTTCCTCACGTCCTTCATCTTCATCCTTCTCCTTCACCTCATTCTCAACAACCCTTCTCTCTACTTCAAGATTGTCCCCTATACCTTGGCCAATTACCTTCCCGCTCCTTGTAGCAATTGCCTTGCAATTTTCGTTGTCTCTTGATGCAAGGACTTCCTCATCCAAATGACTTAATTGTCATTTCGATGATGATGCATGATCCTTTGGGTTGGTTTGTGTGTTAGCGGTAAAGCTTCCGCCTTGTTGAGTAGCTTGAGAAAGTTGTTGTGCCAACTGGCCCACTTGCGTCTCCAGATTTTTGATGGACGCATCATTGTTCTTCTGGTTGGCCATTGACATCTGCATGAATTGATTGAGGGTTTCATCGGTGGATTGGTTGCGATTTTGTTGTGGAGGTTGATATTGGTTATAATTTTGGTAAGGTTGTCGGTTATATTGCCCAGCTTCTGGTCTCCACCCTTGGCCATAATTCGGATTATTCCCTCTTGGGAAGTTGTTTGGATGGCTTTGGAATTGGTTTTGAAACTGTTGAGGCCTTGGTTGATTACCAACATAGCTTACCTCTTCTGTAGGTGGCGGACAAAATCCGGTTGGGTGGTCTCCCGAACAAAGCTCGCAAGATGCGACTTGGTGTTGTCTTCTTTGTTCGTTCTGGATGTCCTTCATTTGTTGAGGAAGGTTGGCCATTTTCTTTGTCAACTCTTCCACTTGTTGCGTGAGCAATTTATTCTGTGCAAGGATAGCATCATTTGTTCCCAAATCAAGGATTCCCGCCTTCCTTTGGCTTTGGCTTCGGTTGTGATGAGCTTGGTGATCATTCAACGCCATTCTCTCTATAATAGCAACAGCATCCTCGGCGCTCTTGGCCATCAAAGAACCACCAGCAGCAGCGTCAAGCAAAAGCTTGGATTGTTGTTGCATCCCATTCCGGAATAGATGAATTTGGGTTAACTCATCAAATCCATGATTCGGACATCTTCTGAGCATTGACTTGAAACGCTCCCAGGCTTCACATAATGTCTCACTTGTACCTAGTGAAAACACCGCAATGGCTGTCTTCGCCTCCATGAAACGATTCTGAGGGAAGAACCTCTCAAGGAATTTCTCCTCAAGCGTGTTCCAGTTCGTCATTACCGTCGGTGGCTGGTCCAAGTACCACTCCTTAGCTTTGCCAATCAATGAATGAGGAAACATCCTCATCCACATAGCCTCCTCGTTAATCTCCGTCTCACCAAGGGTTCCCGCAATCTCGTAAAATTTTGTGAGATGTTGGTACGGGTCTTCATGGTCTAATCCTGAGAATGGATTAGCATATAAAATTTGTAAGATCCCCGTCTTCATCTCGGTTTGCTTGGCAGTCCGCGTTGTTTTCCCCAATTGTGCAAAACGGCGTGGACTATTATGGCATGGCATTCCACGACCGCCTGAACCTCCAGGATCTTCTACTGCAGCCATTTGTAACTCTTGGCTTGGATTTGGACTAGATGAATGACTAGAAACAAAACTTTCCTCTTGTTGCCTTTTCTTAGCTTGTTGCTTCTTTCTCCGATTCTTGCTATTGTTTCTACGAGTTGTTCTCTCTATCTCGGAATCAAAAAGAAGTTGGTCCTCCGATACTTGACCTCGCATAAACGATATCAACAATCTGACCACAAAGAATTAGCAAACAAGATGGATAAGGAATATTAGTTATATACATAAAAGAATTTTGTGCAAAATTGCTTAAAACCATAATTAAAGTTGCAATGATTATAATATCATAACTTTAATCCCCGACAGCGGCGCCATTTTGTTGAATGAACAAAAGTAAGTATCGTTTTTATATCGTTCCACAGGGATTAATGTGATATCATAAACCGTTCAACGTCGATTATCGTCTTAAGTTAGGGTTTAACCATTTGTTTTACTACACTACTCATCATTTTAAAAACATAATAAATAAATAGTAGAGTAATAGGACATAGAAGGTGTTAGGATTAACTTTCATCAATCAAACATCGTTTATATCCGATTGATCATAAATACGGATTCTAGCTTTTTCTTATATATGACATTATTACGTATTGCTCAACAACTTCATTGATTTCCCAAATGAAGTCATGGGATCGATTGTATCGTTTAATCGATGATTTCTCAATCTGTTAAACGATTCAAAAGCTTTACGATCCAATACTATAATGTAATTATCAAAACCAAATCCCATTTCTAGAATTTCTTATCTTGATAGAAAATCATTCTAAACCTAGATTCAAAAGTCTTTTTCAACAACATTTAAATCGAACATAAGATTGAAAAGCAAGAAGAAATTCAATGGTATATAAAAATGCTAGAATCATATATTTAATAACCAAAAGTTTACAACATGGAATGATTGATTACCTATTAATCCCAACAAAGGAGATTAGTTGATCATTGTCATGACAACTATTGCAAAATAAGAAAGGAAGATGAAGATATATGAGAGCTTGATGTCTCAAAGCTTCTTAATGTCTTCTTCAATCCAAATCAAATTGCTATTTGAAGTTTTTCTCCCTCTATGCCTATTCTCTCTCAAAGATAACAAGTATTTTTAGCTCTGGAAAATATTAAAACTCAGAAAAAACTATCTCCCCAAAAAATGAGCTTAAAATTCTATAAATATGCTGAGAAAATGCACGCTCGCTACAAGCGACCAGCCTGTCGCTTGTAGCGAGGACTTCAACTGGCTAATCATAGAGTTCCACGTCACCATCATCATTAAACCGCCCCTCTGGTCGCTGTAGCGACAAGGTCTGTCGCTACAAGCGATGAAACCCTGGAAATCCCTGCCTATCCTCGCTACTAGCGATGGCTTCTGCGCTTGTAGCGATGGCATCAAGAAAAGCTTCATTCTTTTGCATCAATCAGGTTCAAGCATGTATTTCCTGCATAATCACATGGGGTAAGGATTAGGATCACAAATATTGCATTTTCAACACAAATATGCTCAAATCCTAAGGTAACTTGTAACACAAGTAATCATAAGTGCCCTAAAATGTATCACAATATAACAACTTTTAGGCACTTATCACAAACAAGATGGATAAAGAATATTAGTTATATACATAAAAAAAATTTGTGCAAAATTGCTTAAGATAATAAATTAACGTTGCCATGATTATAATATCATAACTTTAATCCCCGGCAGCGGCGCCATTTTTGATGTTAGTCAAAAGCAAGTATCATTTTTTATATCGTTCCACAGGGATTAATGTGATATCATAAACCGTTCAACGTCGATTATCGTCTTAAGTTAGGGTTTAACCTTTTTCAATACTACGCTACTCAACATTTAAAAACTTAATAAATAAAACGTAGAGTAATAGGACATAGAAGGTGTTAGGATTAACGTTCATCAATCAAACATCGTTTGTATTCGATTGATCATAAATACGGATTCTAGCTTTTTCTTATATATGACATTATTACGTATTGCTCAACAACGTCATTGATTTCTCAAATGACGTCGTGAGATCGATCGTATCGTTTAATCGATGATTTCTCAATCTATTAAACGATTCGAAAGCTTTACGATCCAATACTTTAATGTAATTATCAAAACCAAATCTCATTTCTAGAATTTCTTATCTTGATAGAATATCATTCTAAACCTAGATTCAAAAGTATTTTCCAATATCATTTAAATCAAATATAAGAGTGAAAAGCAAGAAGAAATTCAATGGTATATAAAAATGCTAGAATCATATATTTACTAAATCAAAAGTTTACAACATGGAATGATTGATTACCTATTAATCCCAACAAAGGAGATTAGTTGATCATTGTCATGATAACTATTGCAAAACAAGAAAGGAAGATGAAGATATATTAAGGCTTGATGTCTCAAAGCTTCTTAATGTATTCTTCAATCCAAATCACTTTGCTATTTGAAGTTTACCTCCTTCTATGCCTATTCTCTCTCTTAGAAAACAACTATTTTGAGCTCTGGAAAATGAAAATTCTGATAAAAAACTATCTCCTTGAAAAAATGAGCTTAAAACATATTTATATGCTGAGAAAAAGCACGCTCGCTACAAGCGACCAGCCTGTCGCTTGTAGCGAGGAAGTCAACTGGCCAATGGATGCTCTCCACGTCATCACCAAGCATTAAACCGCCCTCTGGTCGCTGTAGCGACAAGGTCTGTCGCTACAAGCGATGGATCTTTGAAATTCCCTGCCTAGGCTCGCTTCAAGCGTCCAGTTCATCGCTTCAAGCGATGAACTCTTGTAAATCCCTGCCTAAGCTCGCATCTAGCGATGGCTTCTGCGCTTCAAGCGATGACTTCCTGGAAATCCCTGCCTATCCTCGCTACTAGCGATGGCTTCTGCGCTTGTAGCGATGGCATCAATAAAAACTTCATTTCTTTGCATCAATCAGGTCCAAGCATGTATTTCCTGCATAATCACATGGGGTAAGGCTTAGGATCACAAATGTTGCATTTTTAACACAAATATGCTCTAATCCTAAGGTAACTTGTAAAACAAGTAAACATAAGTGCCCTAAAATGTATCAAAAGATAACAACTTTTAGGCACTTATCATATGTGTAAAATAATTTTACACTGTCATATTTACACCGTAAGTGTATAATACACTCTAAGTGTATATTAGTTAAATCTACACTAAAGACTTGACCAAAAAAACTCTACACTAAAGCAATATTTTTTTTGAAGGAACTAAAGCAATATTTCTTATTATTAAAAAAGTAATCAATTTCCTTACTCCAAATTTCATTACCCCGCTCGTTCATCTTTTCATTTCCCTCTCAAATCTCTTCTAACCTAATCTCCCAATTCTCCAATCCCTAAAATGACCTTACACTCCAACCCCTGGTTCTTCCTTTCCTAACCCAATCTCTCTTAACCAAATCTTCCCCAAATTCTCCAACCCCTGGTTTTTACTTTCCAATCCCTAAAATGACATACGCTCAAACTAACGGAATACCCATTTACCGAAAAGATTGAATCTCACCAATCATCACTCCACCTTCGTCCGTTCGTTCTGTTCTTTGCTGTTCGACACTCCACCAGCTCCGTAGGCTTTATCCTGGTGAGCATTTTTGTTTGTTCCTTTGTTTCCCGTCCTACTATGTACTTTTCGATTTTAGCTGATTTTGTGTTATAATCATGAAATTTGGTTTTAAAAGTAACGAGCTTTGATGTTCTTGTTTATAAATCATGTGTTTTTTTTTTTGTAGAAAACAAATGACAATTTGGGATAACCGCGTTGTACAATAGTAAACATTAGGTTATGGGTCTCATTTAAAAAGATTGGTAAATCTATCTAGCAGATTCATCTGATATTAATAATTTACGGTAAATATTAGGACATCATATTGGTAAATCTATCTAGCAGATTCATCTGATATTGATTTTGATTTTGATTTTGATATTATTGACCGATTTTTACAAATTTGGAGAAGTTTTTCCCATTATTATAATAGACCCTAAAAATAAGAAATTTGTATCCAATAAAATATATATTCCGATTTTCTTATATTAAAATTTTGGCTTATAAACAGAAATGTATTGTAATCACTTTTTTTAACAGATTTGGTTCAAAAGAATTATTGGAAGAATTCCTTAAGGAGGAAAAAAGAATTCAAATTGCAATAGAAACAATATTTCAATGATTAGCATCATTCTATGAATTCAAGCACATTCATTCCCAAGTGTGTCTGTAAATCCAAACATTTATCATGACAAACGTGTGTAAATTGGCAGGTATGCACAAAAAAAGGACAGTCTCCTAAAACTTTCTTTTCTAAATGTTGTTAGGTTCAACAAAAGAAAAACCATCGACCAGACACTATATTAATAGAAGGCTACAAGAAAACTTAACATCAACATATACGTGTACTCAATAAAAAATAAAGAAGAGAAGGAAAAAAAAACTGAAAAAAAGGATACTCTGGTTGCTTTCCCCGTTAACATTTATGTCACACAAACATTTATGCCACACTGTTAGCCTGTATTTTCGACAGGCTCAATTAAATGCAGTCAATGAAGTTTGACTTGTCATTCTTAGGAAAAGATGTCGTTTTCGACATTGAAGAGGTTGTCAAGGTTCTGTATATTAAGAAATGTTTCGACAGAATCAAGGACTTAACAAAATGGAGAAGATTAGTAGATAAAGCATTCGACAAATAAGAGATTGGGTTGATTATGGATAAAGTCAAATAATTGTTGTCGAAGGAAGAAGATTCAAATTCGAAATCAGAAGACTCTCCCGTTGAAAGACGTTGGTTGGCAGTTATAGTTTATATAGGATTGTGCAATTAGTTTTCTTAGTATAAATAAGAGTTTTCCATGAGGAAAATGGGGTTACAAATCACATGCAAAAACTTAGAAACTCATAATATCCATGATAAAGAGAGAAATGAGTAACAAGTCAATGTATGATTCTTGTGAACACTTTTACTTTTGAATCAATGCAATTTAAGTTTGTTCTTTAAGTTTTCTTGCACTTTACTTGTTTTCTGCAAATTTACGTTCAAGTTATATTTACCAGAAATTCCATTCAACAAATTCAATGAAATTGAATTTGAAGACTGTTTTCCTTTTTTCATAAAACATACTCAAGAACACCATGAATATACAGACTTTTCTGGGAAAGTTTAACACACATATGTCCTGAGATTTCTGGTTGATCTCGCAAGTAACCTTGTTTACCAAAAATCAGTGTAAACAAATTGGCACGCCCGGTAGGACGTTTGTGTGCTAAAATTCAATTTTTGGAAAAAAAATTTCCTTTGAAGTTTCTGTTTTCATTCTTGATCTTTTAAAACTTGTGAATTTATCTTCGTATGCGATTAAGAGGTGGTAAACTTCTCTCTAAAATGGTTCGTCCTAATTCATGTTCTGCTTCTACATCCAATGTGCAATCTAACGCGCAAAGTTCACAAGAAATGTCAGTTAGTAGTGCAATCCCTGCAAATGTGATGGGAGTAACAGCCCCTGTTGTAACAGCCTGATTTTTAGTATTATAATTGTTCACTATTGTTTATTATTAATTGTTTGATTATTATATCTGTTAATTGTTTATTTTGGCGGATTAGTGAATTTTGGGTTATTAAGGGTATTTTGGTCATTTGAGAAATAGTGGCATTTTTGTTATATGTTAGAAGTTAGAAATTTGGATTTTAGAGGGTTATGATAAAATAGTAATAGTGGAGGTTTAAGTATAGTAAAAGTGTAGTGTTTTATTTATGAGAGTTGGATGTAACTAAGCACACTAGTGTAAGTGACACATACCCATTATATTTAAAGAGAAGTGGTAGTGTTAAGTGAACTAGGTCAAATCATTTGTAAGAATTTTGAGAAGAGACTAAGGAGAGAGAAGAGAGAAAGAAGAGGTAAAGCACTAGAAAGTGGAGAATTGAAGCTAGGAAGCACTTTTAGGAAAGAATTGAGGTAAGGGGGAAGATTATTTTCATCATTTGGGTATTAAGAAACAAATGGGTTGTTTGGGATATTTTTAGTTTATGTTTAAATTCATGAACTTATGATTAATTGTGTTAAATTCGTGTTCCTTTTTAATGGTTGAATTAAACATGTGTTAAGTTGCTGAATTGTTGTTGCTGAATTGTCACATGTGCACGGAATGTATATAGATTCATTCATTATTCAATTGTAGCAACATTTTTTGTCAATATATAAAGATTTTATAGGGTGTTAGGTGTTTCTTTGCCCTTCCTTCACATTCACTATGGTGAAATACAAATATTTTTTCAAGCAACAATTTTTAAGCAACAATTTTGTCATTTACAATAATTGAAAATAGTGATAATTTGCTCTCTCTCTCTCTCTCTCTCTATATATATATATATATATAGAGACACACACACACACACACAAACAAACACATATACTAATCGCAATGTACACAAGGATCAAAAGATGCAATAATATTAATGTCCAATGCAGGGTCGTCTCTGACAATTCGAAGGCCCCGTTGTAATCTTGACAAATTTAATTTAAAAAGTATTGAAAAAAAATCAACACCACTTAGAGTGACAAACATCTACGTTCTAGTTAAATGTTCTAGTTAAATATACGAGCAGTGGTTCAAACATGACTTTTACCTACAGACAAATAGACATTTACCTACGGGCAATGTATAATTGACAGTAAAATAGTTGAATTCTGGACTTTTACCTACGGAAAAAGACATTTAGTGACGGATTTTGTCCGTAGGTACAAGTATTTTTTTCCTTTTTATCAAATTTTGAGGTCCCTTTAAGTTTGAAGCCCTATGCCAAGGGTCTTGATGTACTTGCATATGGCCGGCCCTGGTCCAATGCAATATTGTCAAATCGATTGGTCCCCACACCTTGTATATGTATCCTCTGATTAATCCATTGTACGTAATGTAATTTCTTAATTAAAAAGAAAAATAAAAAATTAATTGATTGTAATTTATTATTGTTTCTTGATTTGATTTATAGTTTTCACCTACTTTTGTTTCTTACTAGCATGTTTACCATGCACAGGGTATTTATAGATGGAGAATAGTGATATCTATCACATTGAAAAATTTAAATTACAATACTCTCTTGAACCTCAATTATAAGTAAAATGAATGTCTATATTTATTTGACTCAAATATAAGTAAATGTCAACTAACATATGCACATGTCAAGATTTTTAGCTGAAGATTTTCCGCAGTTACTTGAAATCTCCCCCTTTAAAAAAAAAAAAAATCTCCCCCTTGTATGTGTGTGTTTTTGGATGGTTCATCATACATGTCACTACTATCTACAGGAAAAAAAATGCACATATTTGATATCATTATTTCAAAATTGTCATTAAATATCAAAATGGGTCGATATAGGGTAGGACTATTAATCCATTGTACGTACGTGATGTAATTGGAAAGTATATCAAAACGAGTGTGATAAAAGTAGGTTTCTTTTTTGAGGGAATAAAAGTAGGTTTCTAAGAAACAAAAAAAAAATATATAAAAGTAGGAACGTTGTGACTAATTTATAATAAGGGTATTAGATATAGGCTATTGGATACTTTGTGTGTGAGACTAATTATCAATGTAGGATTAAGCCATGGGTACGTACGTAGTATAATTTAAGAGGAGTTGCTAAGTCTGAAAGGAATATATAGGCTGCACTTTTTTTATCTACTCGATGTTAGGCTATTATTAATTGTCACATGTTGTTCTCATTCAAAAATGGAATTGCCAACGAGTTGGTTACATTTTAGAACATTTCTTGATATGTGCATGAGGCCATGTGCTGATACTAATTATAAAAGTGGGATTTTAAAAAAAAAAAAACTATAAAAGTAGGTTGATGACTAATTTATTTTGAGGGTCGATAGGCTAGCTAGGACAATATTATACTGTTTGTGACACTAAGACCATTTACAATGGTAAATAACATTCAACACCCTTCAACACACACTTTTTCAATTCCCAACACTCCACATCATTTTCTCTCTCTTCCACATAATAATTCAACACATC
Organism: Medicago ruthenica; assembly: GCA_018208015.1. Classification (NCBI taxonomy): domain Eukaryota; kingdom Viridiplantae; phylum Streptophyta; class Magnoliopsida; order Fabales; family Fabaceae; genus Medicago; species Medicago ruthenica. Next base: position 67,703 of record WNNG01000299.1, on the reverse strand, counting down.
ATTCAACACATACCCTCTCCAATGGTAAATTACCTTCAACACTCTACCCCACCACTCACTCTACCCCACCACTTTTTATTTCATATTCTTATTTAATTTTATATTTTGTTTTTATAATTACATAAAATTACAAACTAATTTAATTATAATTAAATTAAAATAATAAAAACTTAACAATTTATTTTTTAGTGTTTTTGTAAAAACAAAATTTATTTAAATAATTAATATTTATTTTCTTAAATTAAAATGCAATACAATACATTAAACACGCGGCACACAAATAACTTAAAATGCAAGACAACAAATTAAGCACACGACACAAGTAACTTAATTAGTACGATACAAATCATCTTTAATCATGAAACATTCCAAACTTTTCCCATATGTGCTTCACTAGATCTGCTTGCAATTCGCGATGAACATTTGGATCACGCAATTCGGATCTAGCACGCACATGATTTGCAAAAGCGGGTAACACCTCGGTCGAGTATGGTTGCGGTGTACTAGATCCACTTGCCTCAGATTGCTCAAAATCGGTCCAACGTTGAGCATATGTATCTCGTTCATCCTCAACAATCATATTATGTAATATGATGCATGACCTCATGATGATACTCAAATCGTCTATGTCCCACAAGCGAGCTGGTTCACGGATGATTTTAAATCGAGCTTGAAGCACTCCAAATGCACGTTCGATGTCCTTCCGACATCCCTCCTGAACTTTTGCAAATAACTTATCGGGTTCACTTTGAGGAAGTCTGATCGATTTGACGAAAGTTGGATAAGAAGGGTAGATACCATCAGCTAGATAGTATGCCATGTTATAGGGACGTTGATTCACAAAAAAATTCACACTTGGAGCCTTTCCTTGTTCCACATCATCAAACACTGGTGACCGGTCTAGAACGTTTATATCGTTCAACGTTCCCGGACATCCAAAAAAGGCATGCCAAATCCATAGATCATGAGATGCAACTGCTTCAAGAATAACTGTGGTGGTTCCCTTATCCCCCCTAGCAAATTGACCTTCCCATGCTTTAGGACAATTTTTCCACTCCCAGTGCATGCAATCAATACTCCCGATCATCCCTGGGAACCCCCGCATTTCACTTACATGTAGTATTCTTTGCAGATCATCTTGGGTTGGTGCTCTCAGGTACTCTTGCTCATACAATCGTATGATTCCTTTACAGAATCTACGTAAGCACTCCAATGCTGTAGTACCTCCTATTTTGATGTATTCATCGACCGCATCTGCTGCCACACCATATGCTAGCATTCGCATTGCTGTGGTACATTTTGCTAACGGTGATATACCTTCTTTATTGGTTGCATCAACTCGTTGGGTGAAGTAGTTATCACTACTTGAAAGGTCCCCAACGATTCGAAGGAAAACATGTTTTTGCATCCGGTACCGACGACGAAACATTGCATCGTCATATGTAGGCTCATCGGCAAAGTAGTCGTCAATTAGTCTTTGGTTTGCCGCTGCATGATCTCTATTGAGATATTTTCTACTACGAGGTGCACTATCTTCCAATATTTTGTTTCGACGCTCTCTGAATCGGCTGGCCATATAAGTTTCTTCCATTTCACATTTTTGTTTGTAGGCTGCGATATCAAAAGGATATTCTGATGGATCCATTAATAGTTTTTTGTGATATTTTGAAGTAGATTGAATGAGATTTGGGATATTGGTGATTCAATGTATGTATCTATGAGTCCTTATATACAAGTACATTAAGTGGTGGACATTGACGGATTCGAAATAAGTTATTGTATTGAGTTAATACTTAGATAAGGATTGGGTGAAAAGCAAACAGTGGGGACTTGATTGAAAGTAAATTATTAAAGCCAAAAGTCACGGACAGATAAGGATTTGGATTCGGATTCCAGACAGATAAGGATTCGGATTCCAAACAGATAAGCCAAAAGTCACGGACAATTATTAAAGCAAACAGTGGGGACTTGATTGAAATTTGATTGAAATTACTTGATTGAAATTAATCAACGGACAATTTCATTACAGCCACAATTTGATTGAAATTACACAATAACTCATACATTACAGCCAAAAGCCACATACAATTTGATTGAAATTAATTATCAAACAGCTCTTGGCTCAACATATCCAACAACTTTTGCTTCCGATCATCGAGATTCTCCTCGGAACTTAGTTTTAGATACATTTTCATTTTTTTAGCATGAGTCTTTTCTTTCATCAATTGGTTAGCCTCCTGTTGCACCGACGCTATCTTGTCCAATCGTTCAAGCTTTTTCTCCTTGAATTGTTTGAATTCAGCCCACTATTTATCCACCACCTCCAAGGCAGCTTCCTTACTTTTCTTTTTACCTTTTTTCTTAGCTGCCTCCCTACCCATTGGACGAGCAGTAGATCCTACAGAGTTTGAGCCACATGCATCACTGTCGTGAGATCTCTTGGATCCACTACTGCCTGATCCAATATTTCCTACTTGACTACCATAACGTGGTTGATCACGGAGAGCGTGCCATTCTGCCATTAAAGTAAAGTGAATATTCTTCCCACTCACGTATAATTCCTGGGCTTTTGCCAAAATATCATTCTCCGACCAACCGCTTCGTTGCATACGCTTAGCGCTTTCATAAGCGCCAATCCATTTATTCAGTATTTTGTTCATATAATTAAAACGGTTTCGGCATGCAACACCATCTCGCGGATGATCGAATGAGCAATGCTCATTACAATACTCAGCAATTTTACCCCAATATGTTTCACCTTTCTGATTTCTCCCAACAACACTGCTTGTTCCATATTTAATCCACCCACTAATTAGCACCAAATTTTGTTCAGTGCTCCATGCTGGTTGCTGGGCTTTCTTGCTCTTAGGAGTTGAATCCTCTGGAATTGGAGTGACTTCGTTACCACTTGTCATGCCACCAAGAGTTATTTGTGTTGAAAATTCAGGAAATTCAGGTGCACCAACACTCGGAAAGTTTTCATTTCCCATTGGCATATAACCACCAAACGGGGGTGTTTGAGATGGATATCCCATCATAGATCCATAATATGGATTAAAGTTTGGAACAGAGGATGGGTGGTTGAAATTTGGTGCAAATCCAAAATTATGCATGTTTTGAGGACGTTGGTTTGGAAATTGATTTGGATTTTGATAATTATTGGGATTTTGGTAGCTAAATGGGTAACTAGAAGAATTCTGGGTGTTGAAATTGTTATTATTTGGATCCATTTCACTAACAACAAGTTTAAAACTTCAAAAGGATAGGTAATAGAAGGATAGTAATAAGATTAGGATACTGAAAAACTTGGTTTTTTTTTTCTGTGTCCAAATCAAATGAACCAAGTCTCTATTTATAGAGGAAAAAAAATCATGAATTTTGGTAATTTTTTTTTTTTTTTTTAAATTAATTTACATTGAAATAATTGAGTTTAAATTATTAAGATAATAAAAATCCAGCGAACCAATCACACTCTGCCACGCGTCCACCTTATCACCAACCAGCTTCCTCTCTCTCTTCCGCCTGCGCGCTCACTCGCCCCTGTCTGCGCGTGTTGTACACGCGCCAGATTGGTCCATACATCGCGTGACACGTGGCGGTTCGGACAGAGTTTCAACATGTTTAATACTTTCATCACCACACTCCTCCATGTCATCATTCAACACCAAGTAAAATACCATTGCAAGGCTTTTAAGTGTTGAATCCTTCATTCAACACCACCATTGTAGGTGGTCTAATGTGTTAGATAGTTATCAATGTAGGATTAAGCGACGGGTAGTATAATTTAAGAAGAGTAGCTAAGATTGAAAGGAATATATAGACTGCACTTTTTTTTTAGAATATGCAATAATATTTGATGAACTGCTTATTAAAAAACAAATTAAAACATGTCCGTCCGTGTTTCCCGGAAAGAAGCAACATTGATTGGTTGAATTGTGTTTCGTGATTTCGGGAAGCTTTTCCTCAGGATATATAGCATGTTTTCTAATTGTTTTTGTCTATTTATTTTACGCATTTTTTTTTTCATTCGAGTTACAAGTTTAATCATATTTTGCTAGTTCGGATACATTCATGAATGAGTTGAATAATAATTTGAATGAAAATTTGTCTGAAATTTTTTTTGAATCTCTAACTTTATATAATCAATTTTTACGCAAAATGAATTTTATACCTCTAACTATCAAAGAAGTTAAAATTCGAAACCCTAAACAATCAAACAAGTTAAATCAATTTTATACTTCAAAAGTTTTTGACCTTTTCAACAATGAAATGAAACATACACTACATCTTTAATTTATGAGGCATACAAGTTGCAATTGTGATATAGTCAAGATTATTATAATTTTTTAAATGAATTGTAATAATCTTTGATTAATCCCTCTTATTTCTCTTGGTTTGATTGGCCACGTGAGTTTTTCATTGCGAATTAAATGATTTGATGAATTCACAGGCCACAGCTAGATTGCCAAAAAGAGAGATAATATTTCTAAATTGCCTTTCAAAGAATAATGACATAGCTTGGTGGGGGTCATAGGCTCAAAGTTTGGTGTATAGGAGTATATCAATTACTCCCTCTCATTAATATGCCTATGAAGTAAAAAAAATGGACCTAGCTTTCACATTAACCTGAATAAGAAATATATAGTAAATGTGCAGATGGAGTACAGTACTAGTATTAATGGACAACGTATAAAAGAAAATTAAAAAAACAGACCATCCAATTTCAAATTTTAACCGAAACAAGTCTTGCACATTAACCTCTCAAAAAGAAAAAGACTTCCATATTAAGCACGTGCATTTACTCTAATTAATTACTACTTCTAACACTTTCTTGACTCATTGGTAGTATAAATATATCCAAATTCAAATGCAATTCTCTAAAACTGAAGCTTTTCGTTACTTGCTGGGTTTTGAAAGACAAATTGGTAGTATAAATAATTAACTTTCTTGACTCATTAATGTTAACTTTTCATATACCAAGACAAATTGGTAGTATAATTAATAAGGGGTATATTTGGAAAAATAGTAATCAATGCATCTAGATATTTGTATATGATCTTATATTTATGGACAAATTTTTTTTTGTAAACTACTCCTATAAAAAGGGACGGAGGGAGTATCAAAAAAGTGTAATTTGACTTTGACTATACAATTAAATATTATACGATATTATTATTTACATTTATTTTAACCGTTATATGATCACATGATTAATTAATTAATATTTGTAATTATGGAAACATAAAAACTGTCCCCTTCATACGGATGAGGAGCATATATATAACAAGAAATTGATCAACGATTTCAACATCCAGTTTATTGGGCAAGAAATATGGTTACAGTCTCCAAATTTATGTTATTAGTTTCTATGTTACTAACACTTCTTGTTGCTTTGCAGTTCAAGGACGGCAAAAGCTTCTCTTTTTCAAAAGTAACCGTGAAAGTTACTAACAACTTAGCCGGTGGTTTGCAGCTCGGTCTTGAATGTCAAGACAAAAATCATGATCTTGGGTTTCAAACACTAAAATCCGGATAAAGTTACAGCTTCAGTTTTGTACCTTCACTTCTTACCAAGAACCTTATATTTTTGTTCATTTTCATGGATTAACGGAGATCATCATTTTAACATTTATGTTCAATCTCGAGATGGAGGATTGCAAAACACAATGTAATTGGATAATAAAAGAACAAGGACCATGTAAAGTTCTAAATAGTGGGGTAACAAATTGCTTTCCTTGGAATCCTAAGGTTGTTAGAGGAGGAAGACAACTTGGTCATACTCTTAATTTGTAATATATATCCTTTGGAATTTATGTAGACCGAAGAATAAGCATAATGAAATAATACTTTACAACTTTCTCTGTAGTTAATAATCATATATTAACCATTACGAATTTTGAGTTTGATATTCTTTTAATTTTCAATTTGTTTCTTGGAGGTATGTACCTTGTGTCCGACATGGACTTCTCATTTTACTCTTTTCATTATATTAAGATACTTCTTGTCACTGTCAAAGAAAAAAGATACTTCTTGTCAAAGGGAATGAGCAAGTTTGTATTGGTCGAGTATCTCTACATAGTTGCTTGCATTCATTTTTATAACACCTTATGTACTCTATTTTGACAAGTATATTCCTCTATTCATCTTTATGTGTATGTGACGTATCTAACACTTATTGAGGCCTAAAGTAAATTTTTAAAGAAAATCATTGACAAAAAAATTGAGGCCTTTTTAATGTTAAAGAATAATATTCTTACTATAATTTTATCTAAGCATGCGTTTGTTTCTGCGGCAAGATATATGCAGACATGCATTTTTTCTAGAAACTACACTTTATAGCTTTATGGGAGGAAGACCTATATGCACATGCATTTTTTCTGAACCAACGTAGAACCAAACACTAAATAAATTCTGCATTTGCGGTAGAAATAATGTAAGTGAGAGGAGAGAGAATCGAAAAAATAAATAAAAAATGAGGATGAGAGCGAGGAAAATCATGAGAGATATAGAGAGGTGTAAAGAGTGTTGCAGAAAAGAAAAAAGAAAGTCTAAAGAGTGTTGCTAAACACTTACAAAATTTTGAATCATTGTATTACATTTGGTTCCATCACTATGGTAATTTATTGCAACGGTTAATAGCATGACATCTAATTCTCCAAAGTTTCAGTACACTTTGTTGGTAGGGGTGTGCAAAATATTCAGTTAACTGAACCAAACTACTAACTGAACTGCACTGAACCATATTTTAACTGAACCACTTCATACAGTTTTGAACTGAACCACTTTTTACAAACCAATTTAAATTCAGTTTAAAACCAGTTCAAAACCGGTTTATATATATGAATTGGATGATTTTTTTTCGCAACTTGGATTGGATTGATACAAAGAAAAGGGGCAAGAATCGGTTTAAAACTTGGATTGCAACTGAATTATATATGAACCGGTTTTATACTCCACTGATTTTTTTCTTTTGTCATGGATGACTTATAAAAAAAATCACAAGTCTAATGACTTATTAGTTTGTCTCACCACCAATCACATCCCAACAGATCCTTACTGTTTTTTTCCTTTCCAAAAACATTTGCATGAAAAAAAAATTCAACAAATAAAGAATTTCATTTGTAAAAAAAAAAAAACAAAGAATTTAAAAAAAGAAAAAGAAAAAGAGGAATGATGCAAGCACAATCCTTGTGGCCGCACAGATTTTCTTACACAAGCTCAAGCAACAAGAACAGAAGCAGAACTACAACAGTTAACAACACCAATAGCAAGATAAGAATTTCAAAGGCGGTGACAGTACGAGCAATGCGAGCGGTGGTTCAGCGCGTGGCCTCTGCATCCGTCGAAGTCGAAGGCCGCATCGTATCGGAAATTGGCCCCGGACTTCTCGTTCTCGTCGGAATTCATGATTCCGATTCCGATGCCGATTACATGTACTCTTCTATTTATCCGTATCGATGTGAATTGAAAGAGAGGGTTCTCTGTTTACGGCTGAATGTGGAGAGGGACTGAAATTTATATAAACCGGTTTATGTGGAGAGGGACTGAAATTTAGGTATTTATAGAACTGTGTAAACCGGTTTATTTGGACTTTTTACCAATTTAAATTCAATTTAAATTCAGTTCGAAAACCGGTTCAAAACCGGTTAAAAATAAGTAAACCGGTTTAAAACTATAAACCGGTTCTGAACCGGTTTTAAACTGGATTGAAACTGTTTTTAAGAATTAACCAGTTTTTATTGAAATGGATTTTATGAACTGAACCAAACCATTTATATGGTTCAGTTCAGTGCAGTTCATGAACCATGAACACCCCTATTTGTTGGTTGTATCCTTAAAAAAACTAAAAATCTCTAATCACGTAGATCACATTCAAAGGAAAAAGAAAGAATCAGAAACAAAGACAACTGCTTGGTTGTGCTCAAATATGGACATGTGGAAGGTGCACATTTGCTCGAATGTCCCATGATAATTTAAATCAAAATTGACATTACAATATTTACTACAATAAAATACTCCCTCCGTTCCTTTTTAATTGTCACTTTTGAAGAAAAAATTTGTTCCTTTTTAACTGTCACTTTCAAAGTTCAATGCAACTTTAAATAATGTTTTACCAATTTTATCCTTAGTTATTTATTACGGAGAGAGAAATATATGAGATGATATATTAAATGAATAAAGTTATTATAGTAAAAGTATAAATTATTGTATCAAAAGTATTGACATTTATTAATTGTCTTGGTTTGTGTAAAATGTCAAAAAGTGACAATTTAAAAGGAACGGAGGTAGTAACAATAACTTGTAAGTCATCCTCGTACTTGTCAACCTATATCTTTTTATTCCAATTCTAAAATTATTGAACAGTGATGACCGCATGAGTATAATTTTCACCTACATTTTGCTTAGCCGGCAAAACATGCTCTTCAGTAATTGCATTTGATGGATTATTGTTGTAATCTTTGCTTTTGCCCCACACAACAAGGTACAAGCCCAAACAAATGATAAAAGCACCTATCACCCTGCAATATTTCCATATTCAATGATTTCTTTTTAATCAAGTAAAAAATCTTTAGGAATGTGATTAGTTTCTTAGTAAGTTCTTGATATTTATGATTACCTTCCAAGGAACATTTGTTCTGCAAGAAGGAAGTATCCCATGATAGCAACAATCACCATACAAAAAGGATTAAATGTTGTGACAAAAACTGGACCTCTCGTTTTCATCACTACTCCTTGCATGTAATAACCTAACCCTGAGCAGAATATGCCCTGTATGTAAATATTTTTAAATTAAATTAGGTTCAATATTAAATGAGATTATACATCAGTTTGCAGAGTACTAAAAGTTGGAGCATGAGTAACTAGATATTATAATAACCATAGTTCAAATAATAACTTGTGATAGATAAATTTATTCAAAAAATGTTGTGACTAATTTTTTTTATGCATCACTGCTCCATTGAAATAACTTGAGAAGAGTGTATTATTGGTTTAGTGACTATAACCTCAATAATATAAGGAGCAAAATCATATATCCCTACCTATTATGAGTTTAGGGCATAATAGTGAGAATGTAAATACCTATACCATCATTTCAACTCTAGTCCTTTTTATAAGAGAATACATGTCAGCAAAAATTAATGTATTTGAGTCATAATATGGATCAAATACATAAACTTTTGTTGACTAATACTTCTCCTATAAAAAGGACTTGAGGTACGTAGTAAAAATTTTCATTTTTATTAATTCTTAAAATATCTCACAAAAATCAAAATAATATGATGAATGTGATATTGTTTGATAAATTGCATATCATGATTTATTAAAAAAAAATTAATATCCATTAAATTCTAGTAACATAATGTCTCTTAATAAAAATTAGCTGAAGAACTGTACCCAAAAAAAAATTAGCTGACAATTCTCTCTATTCTTGTCGTGATCTATATTTTTAATTGGATGGAATGTGTTTTTATAATTTTAGTGGTATGGTTAGGAATCTTACCGTGTAAATAGCAGACAATAGTCTCATATCCCATTTTATAGACCAAACTGCAGGGTTGTTCTTTTCCATAACCAAAGCCAGTGCTGCACCTTCAATTGCGCCCAACAGACATATCCATGATGAAAGTGAGAGTGCTGCTGGGTAGGTTTGAAGGGTAATAGCCTAGGAAAAGATACAAAGTTGTATTAGCAGCAAACAAAAAAAATCAACTTTTTTATATATACTTCTTTCCATGTTTCTTTTAAGAAAAACGAATGTATTCTTAAGGAAAAATCAATTCTACACAAAGGTTGTCAAATATAGATATGTTTCAAATGTAGACGTTGCTATTTTTAATCATTTTTAAAAAAAATTGTATCTTTTCTCAATTTTTTATTATTATAAAAATCATATTTTACTAAAAATGGTAAGGGTTCACCTTTAATCCATTTTGAAGAGATCAATATTAGACACGCCATCAAAATCGACTTAAATTTTTTTGTCTTAACTATTTGGTTATTATGAAAAGGAGACCGTAATAAGCTAATATTTGATTAATAAAGAATACAAACTTCATATTTTTAAAATCACTTTTATTTCTTCAAAAAATGGACATACCCATAATATTTTACAGTATCAAACAATGGGACAAAGTAACTCACCTGGAGGATCACAAAACAAGCCCAACTAAAGCATCCTATCGTGATCAACACAGATCCAACTATTGTATGTTGAGCACTTGTGCCACCACTATGATAGCTTTGGCTATTGCCTCCAAATGTCTCAAAAAGTATTGGACCTTTCATAAGTGTCATCACCATTGCACCTGAAACAGTTGCTATAGTTCCCAACACCTTTGCTTGACTTCGCATACTTTTAATCTTTATCTTCTCAAGTCTGAGCACAAAGAAAGAATAACAAATTAAATTCTTGATTTCTTTTTGGTAGATAAAGTTTCTGATTGATTTTTACTGCCCCTATATTAACACGTATTTCTCAAAAATTATAGTTTACTTTAATTTCTCTATTTTTCTCAGAAGAATTGTAATCTGAGAAATCATTGATATATAAAAATAATAACATATGTTATCATGTTTAATTAGAAATGTAATTTCTAGGATATCTTTTTTTTACAAGTACAATTTTTATTCAAAATATATACGGCATCAATGTAGACACATTTTACATTCTTCTACTTACTCGGAATTGTTTCAAAAGATCGAGATTCTAGTATAAAATAAATGACTAAGCCAACGGATAATTTCCAATTTTATTAGTCCACTTTGAGAGAATGTTTGTTTAATAAGGTAATCATTTAGGGAAGAACAGTATGATGTGCATTGGTTTGCAATTTATTTTGATTTTTATTTATTTAAAAAATATAATACCACCACCCTATGTTTAGGGTGCCAATCGTGCTTTGAATTCGATTCATACAAATTCATATGAAAATAGCAAGGAAAGGTGAACGCCAATGACAAAACCAATGACCAAACATAGGTGGGTACATTGTAAAAGTTCATGAGGTGGTCAAACCAAAAAGAATAAATACATGGGGTGATTAAAATACATTCCCCTTCCTAACCAATTTCTCCATGAGAAGCAAGACTAATAAATCATTTTTATATTGGTATTCAATAGAAAACATAATTTTTGTTTCGAAAAAAAGAAAAGAAAATGAAATCCTCCTTTTTTTTCCATCAATTTTAAATTACACTTTCAAATTTTAGGTGAGGTAGGGTAAAATAATAGATTTTTATTGGATTTTAGTGTATTACTCATTTACATAGATGGGTTTGCAATTTGGCGGTTACCATGAGTTCAAGAAGGATATCAAGTTTTGTTTTAAAGTGGTCTAGTTGGCGGGTATGTGGTGTATTTAAAAGGAGTGTAATGCTCGTAATTTCAGCAACAAAGAATTATCGTTAGACCAATTACTAGATCGTATTCAACTTTATTCTTGATATTGGTTGAAGTAGCACATTCCTAACTTTTTTTACAACTTCAATTCATGATGGTCTAATCCTCTGGTTTTTATGGGTTATACTCTCTTGTAATGTCTTGCTTTGGTTTTTTGGCATTGTTTTTAGCTTGCATGTAATGTATACTCTCTCCGCTTCCATTTAGGCACACTTTGTGCTTCAAAGGAAGTTTTTTAAATTATTTTGTGTTTGGCCTCTTAAAAAAAACTCATTTACATAGATGGTATATTTTTTAGATCCAAATAATTAATACTTAGTTACCTAACAATGGAAGCCAATATAAAAGTAATAGCAGGAAGCATATTGCTCATGGCAGCTGCAAAGGTTGCTGTTGTGTACTTCATCCCCAAAAAATATAAATTCTGGTCAATTACCGGTCTGTCAATGACAAAAAATAAACATTAAAGTCATATGAAAATATGTTCCATTAATTAACCAATGAGACAATGCGTTTAATTAATTAGCAATATGTATTTAAAATATTACTCTAATAAACTGAGCGCCATTATCTTAATGAAGATCGAAATTGTCATTTTTGGCCTTATTTTCCTGTTAAATAGAAATAAAATAAAATATAATGCATTAGAGTTCAATTTTTTATTCACACAAAATAAAGTTAGAAAAAGAAAAATATAGGTATCACTAAAAAAGAGACAAAAAAATCTCATAAGAATTCATAAAAACAAAAAAAAAACATGGAAGCTCTCATCTTATGAACAACCTTTTATGAAATAAACTATGCTCAATTCAAACTTAATAAAATACGATTAAGGTTTGGATCTTCAATGACGGTTATGTGATATTGTGGATAGTGTTAAATTTAGAGAGAGCTCCCTAATTCTAATGGTTCCTAAAGTTGTTGCACCTACATGTCGTTGTTGTAGGGGTCATTGTTGATATATTTAGATTTTTCTCACCCTAAATTAAAGACTTTGCAAAGAAGAACCATAGTAGTGAATTCCAAACCAAATAAAACACAAACATATAGATAGAGAGAGGATTAATACTTATCAAAATAGAGTGCAAAAGGGGTTATAACAATGAATGCAACGGCATGGCGGTACACAACGAATACATAGTTGCTCATTCCTCTGTTCAATGCAGCCTTTGATAAAACATCCATAATTGCATATCCAAATTGCAAAAACAAAACTGCTATGAACGGCTTTGCTTTTTCTATCCAATTTTGTGTATGCAGGTAGATCTCCATCTTCTTCTTGTATAGAGCTTCCAACCACCTTAATTAACGTGTCTGTTGACACAAGAATGAAATAAAATAACGTAGGGGGCTCATATTTATATTGGAGAGTGACGTGATCAAATTCTAGTATTTGGGTAGTGTGCTTTCAAAATTAATTAGTAGTAGTGGTTTCCACCAATAAACAATTATAATCGAAGGCATTTTTGTTGCCTACACATGTAAATGTTTGACAATGATACATGTAGTTGTGTTTAATTAATTTATTTTTAAATGGTTATCGGTGTTACGGGTTAGTTCGTGTCTGATGTATATTGTATATTTTATTTGTCAAATAACTTAGTAACTGAACTCACATATAAAGTAGAGAATTTGGAGTTCAAACTTTCTCCTCTACATTTTAATTATTTTATTTCACAAAAAATGAATGAAGTTTATTTCAAAGGACAAAAATAAATGATATTAAAGAGTAAAATAAAATCGAACAAGTGGAGTAGTATTTAGCTAGTGTCTACTCTCAATTATTGCTATTTTTGAATAATTAACTACTGGCAAAATTACTCTTTATATTTAGTCTTTTATCTTAATTTTCAATTTGGGTGAGTTGGGTCTCAAGAACGTATTAGTAGAAAGTAATCCTGACATGTCAAACTTGGAGCTATTTTTTGTTTTCATATATTCTTACATGCATGTTCTAAAATAGTAACAATGCGGGCCGAGTAGAAATTAATGTTTTATAACATGTGAGACTAAATAAAGAGAAAAAGATTAATGACTAACATGAAATTGAAAATTAAATAAAACCAACTAGTTTTTCCTTGAATACTTAAACAATTGGGAGAAATATTGTAATGTCTAAGGTCGAATTGTAGAAATGTCACTATAGTAGCTGTATAGCATTTTTTGACCTTTGGCTAGGCTTAATTGTCCCTTATACTACTTTTCATAATATATGCATAATCTTTGGTGTTAATAAATATGTAATTGCTCATTGTAAAGTAGCTTATTTTATCATATTTAGTTGGTATGTTTTGAAGACTTCAAATGATTTGTCCATTGTTTTTGCAATCTGCACGTAAAATAGATGTTTACAATGATTGGTCGTCTTTTGATCCTTCCCATAAGATGAGAAAATGCAAATGATAAAAGTGATTTAAGATGAAAGTGCTAGTTGATGTTTTTGAAATTCAAAGATTGAAATGAAATGAATGATTAAAAGGCAGTCTAATATCTCCATAGTCGAAGGCGACATATGAAGGATGATTAGCAAAAAGTGTTGATCATATCTTGCTATTATTAGTTTTGCTTTTCCATTACTACATTACGTTACTTATTTAAAGATTTTGTGTGCAAGACAATGGTTTCTCAAAGTATATCGCAAGCACTCAAGACCACTATATATGCAATTGGTGTCTAATTAAAGTATTCTTTTTCTCTTTGTGTATGCTTTTTGTTTGTGCAGGCACTAGAATGACCAATTGCATTTGCATACTCCATCTCCAGCATGGAACCCCATTCATTTCGCATTTAATTTTATGTGGATCAATGACCTCACTTATTGTTAAGCTTTTTTGGATCGGTTCTTTGGTATTTTTCCCGCCGGTCGCAACAATTAGGTATGGAATGGGTGGAGCAGCGGCGGATTTTGCCTCTACTCTCGACTTTTTAAAAAATTTGACTTCACTTTTGATCTTTATCAAAGTTGGAAAACATTTATTTTTCTCTATCTTTTTCGAGTATTTCTTCCCAACGCCTATGCACCCATCTATATATAAGAATTAAAATTGAAAAATCATTTTTATCTTAATCAATTCATAAAAATTATAGTACTTAAAAAAATTAATAAAATTATATATTAAACTGACGATAGTATATAAAAAAAGTTTTGGTGAGCAAATTATATTAAAATTTAAATATAAACGTATTAAATTTAATAAATGAGTATATACAAAATTAAGTTTCTCCTATAAAAATTGGAACAGGTTACGACAAGTAATAACCAGGTGTAATCCCGTCTCCATGTCTAATAACAAATTATTTAGCATGTGCATGGTATATAGGAAAGAGAATTTTTCTCTCTATTACTTCTCTCATAACCTACAAATAATTTCATCAAAAATAATATTTTAACCGTTTTTCTTGGTTTGTATAAACAACTTAAACTGAAACTTCAAATTTGTTGGTTATAGATTGAAGGCTAACCACCAATTGGTTGAACAGAAATTTGTTCCTTTTTCTCAAAATGCATTGGGATGCTAAATATGTAACCAAAAATTTGTTGTTTTTGCGTGGGTTGGTTTTTAACTAAACCAAGCGAGCGGCTTTTAGATTGTTTGGTATAGCATCAGGAAAATTGCTCTCCCCCATAGAGTTTTGCTCATTTCCACGTGATTTGATCAAAATACTCTCAGCGTGACTTAAGTCATGTTTGGTATATACTAACGTGAGTTAAGTCACGTTCGATATATACCAACGTGAGTTAAGTCACGTTTGTTTTAAGTAAATTATGTTTTCATCAATTTTGCATAAAGATAATATTTTTTTAAGACCTCAAACATACAATATGTTATGTTCATTTTTTAAAAGTATGTAAATTTTTTTAAATACAAAAAAATTAAGTGAACAACAAACCGTTAAAAATATAAACATTTGAATAACTAAAAAAGACATAACAATTTAATCGTAAAAAAACAATAATTAAAATAAATATTAAACATTTTAACATAACAATTAAATAGTAAAATTAAAATAAAATAAACAATTAAATTGACGCGCAATTAAACTGATGCGTAATTAAAATTGACGCATAATTAAAATATATGAACATAAAAGTTAAATCATAAAATTAAATTAAAATAAACATATCAATTGACGCGTAATTAAATCAAATTAAACAATTATACTTACTTCAGCGTCGTTTCAAAGCATGCATGCCACTTGTCTACCGAAATTCAGTAGAAGCGTCGAGTAAGTAGGGCCCCTGGGAAAACTCTGCGGCACGGCCTCCTCCTGAGCCTTCTCCTGGGCCTCACCCTCCTGCTGCTGAGCCTGCTCGTACTGAGGCAGATACTCCTCATGCTGCTGATGTTGCTGATGCTGAGTGAGGTCCACTATCTGGGACGCACCCGCCTGGGACAACGTCCCCACATCTTGTCTCCTAACGCTTTGTCTCCTTGGAACAGGAGGGCGCACAACCGTCTTTTTGGCCTGTGCACTCTGTGTCATGCTCTCCCTGCCTGCTCTCAGTCTGTCCAGTCTCTCAGACATATCTACACAACATTTTTAAAAGCAAAAAATCAATGATTTTCATAGGGACATTGTCATTTTTAACTAATCAACATTAGTTCAATTTCGGCAGTTTCATTTCAATCTCTAAACTATCACATTGCACTCAAACTCACTATAATCAACATTAACAATCCAATTTCTAACTAATTTCTTCACTAACAATGCAAAAATCAAACAAATTTTCATTGAGACATTTTATCAAACACCTAGAGTTCAACATAAAATCTAACAATTTCTAACTCTAACATTACTCTAACCTACCACATTTGAGTCAAACCTACTCTAATCAACATCTAAACAACATTTTCTAACTTAACAATCCTAAAAACTAACATGAAAATCAAACCCTAAAATCTTAAAATTGTGAAATTTCTCAAAAAGAACCAAAATTTAAACCATAAAAAGCCAATGCAATAGGATAATAATCACTTACTTGATGTTGGGGTAGAATTTGATGTTGCTTTGCTCAAAGGTGATGAAAATCGCACTTAGAGGTGATGAAAATCGTAACTTGTAATGTTTAGAACACAATGGTTCTGTGTTTCTGGCTTTATGTTTCTATAACTGAGCGTAGCGTGACTTAACTCACGCTGGCTCAACGTGACTTAAGTCACGCTGATGCTACCGAGCGTGACTTAAGTCACGCAGGGGGATTTTGGATACTTCTTATGCGAGGGAGTATTTATCTTTTGTGAGAAGAGCAATTTTCTAGCATCAGCATGTGAATGTTGTTTTTATCCATCTTCCATGGAAAGTGATTTCATGTGATTTTATTTTTTTGTCAAGTAGTGACTAGGAATTCATTTTTTTAACGTGAATAAGTGGAATGATCGGAGTTCGAATATCAACATTTGCATTTATTATACAATGTCCTTGGTAATTGAGTTAAGCTCACAGAGACGATTTCATATTGATATTATTGAAACTAAAATATGACACTTAAATATAATGATATTCATGTAGGTCTTGCTTACAAACAAAACTAAATAATTTCACACGTATTAAGAAATTGGGTTAAGTGTGTGTATTTTCAATTCTTTGTTTGTATTCTCAATTCTTTGTTTTGCCTGTGCAATTTGATATCATATTATATACAACATATATATAAAAAATTACATATGAATGGGAGACGAACGAACAACAAATTGCGCACTAATCTTTTTTTAATGGTAAAATCAATTCAAAAAAATATCATTTACAGAGATGGTTCATGGCAAATAAAAGAGTCCTTTTTTTGTAGTGAAATAAAAGAGTCATTGAAAAAACTATATTCAATTAAGGGGGTTTTTGGTTGAAAATTAAGGGGTATTTTACGTATATATCATTAAATAGGGTTATAGTAATGAAATTTACTTATATCTAGTACTAAATATGAATACTTTTTCTGATACTCGAAGTCCATATCAATATCCAAACGACCAAACCTATTAAATGCAAAACTACAACTTAGCCCTACGTACGCTCCATGAAATATATGTCATGACTCCCACGTAACATATATAACACAAATTTTTGTTGGATCTTTTTTACATCATTTTATAACCTTTTAAATATTCTTATTTGATTTCTATAATATATATATATATATATATGTGTGTGTGTGTGTGTGTGTGAAATTACACTACTAGAAAAGTCATGAACACCGACGGAATTTAGAGACGGATTTTATTCCATCTCTAACAGAGACGGAATTAGAGACGAAAATTTATAGTTAGAGACGGACGTTTATCTTTTTGCATTAGAGACAAAATTTAGAGACGACTTGTTCCGTCACAAGCATATTCCGTGACTAAATTCGTCTCTATCACGTCAAATTTCACTTTTACAAAGTCAGCAATTGTTCAGAGACCACATTTAGAGACATAATTGTTCCATGTCAAATGAATTCTGTCTCTAATTTCGTCTCTAATGAATAAACATGTTATTAGAGACCAAATTATTCCGTCTCTAACTAAAAGATATAACTAAAGTAATTTTTCCCGAGTGTTGGCTCCAAAGCCCTCATTTCACCAAAACTCAAAATTCCCTCCAATATTTTTCTATTAAAAAAGGCATCCCTCCAACACTTTTCCTCTCAAAATAATACACATTTATTTTAAACTAAATAATATAATTATCATGTATTGTTAATGTACAATTTTTTGTTTAAAAAAAACTGTCAATGTACAATTATTTTACGCTTATAACCAACAATGTATTAAATATGAAAACATATAAACGATTATTTTTACTCCCTCCGTCCCTATTTATAGGATTAGTTTACAAACAAGTTTTGTCCCTAAATATAAGATTATATACAAATTTCAAGATGTATTGATTACTCTTTTTTCAAATATACCCCTTATTAATATTATCAATTTGTCTTGATATATGAAAAGTTAACATTAAATATATATTTAATCAAGGGTAATCTGGTAATAGTCACACACATTTGAGACAACTTTATTACTCCAACAATTTTTCTTAATACACGTGATTTTTGTAAACTACTCATATAAAAAGAGACGGATGGAGTATTAATTAACATTACAACACATAATTGAATATATGTGTAAAATAATTTTACATTGTCATATTTACACTGTAAGTGTATAATACACTCTAAGTGTATATTAGTAAAATCTACACTAAAGACTTGACCAAAAAAAACTCTACACTAAAGCAATATTTTTTTTGAAGGAACTAAAGCAATATTTCTTATTATTAAAAAAATAATCAATTTCCTTACTCCAAATTTCATTACCCCACTCGTTCATCTTTTCAGTTCCCTCTCAAATCTCTTCTAACCTAATCTCCCAATTCTCCAATCCCTAAAATGTCCTTACACTCCAACCCCTGGCTCTTCCTTTCCTAACCCAATCTCTCTTAACAAAATCTTCCCCAAATTCTCCAACCCCTGGTTTTTACTTTCCAATCCCTAAAATGACATACGCTCAAACTCAAGGAATACCCATTTAACGAAAAGATTGAATCTCACCAATCATCACTCCACCTTCGTCCGTTCGTTCTGTTCTTTGCTGTTCGACACTCCACCGGCTCGGTAGGCTTTATCCTGGTGAGCATTTTTGTTTGTTCCTTCGTTTCCCGTCCTACTATGTACTTTTCGATTTTAGCTGATTTTGTGTTATAATCATGAAATTTGGTTTTAAAAGTAACGAGCTTTGATGTTCTTGTTTATAAATCATGTGTTTATTTTTGTAGAAAACAAATGACAATTTGGGATAACCGCGTTGTACAATAGTAAACATTAGGTTCTGGGTCTCATTTAAAAAGATTGGTAAATCTATCTAGCAGATTCATCTGATATTAATAATTTACGATAAATATTAGGACATCATATTGGTAAATCTATCTAGCAGATTCATCTGATATTGATTTTGATTTTGATATTATTAACCGATTTTTACAAATTTGGAGAAGTTTTTCCCATTATTATAATAGACCCTAAAAATAAGAAGTTTGTATCCGATAAAATATATATTCCGATTTTCTTATATTAAAATTTTGGCTTATAAACAGAAATGTATTGTAATCACTTTTTTTAACAGATTTGGTTCAAAAGAATTATTGGAAGAATTCCTTAAGGAGGAAAAAAGAATTCAAATTGCAATCGAAACAATATTTCAATGATTAGCATCATTCTATGAATTCAAGCACATTCATTCCCAAGTGTGTCTGTAAATCCAAACATTTATCATGACAAAGTGTGTAAATTGGCAGGTATGCACAAAAAAAGGACAGTCTCCTAAAACTTTCTTTTCTAAATGTTGTTAGGTTCAACAAAAGAAAAATCATCGACCAGACACTATATTAATAGAAGGCTAAAAGAAAACTTAACATCAACATATACGTGTACTCAATAAAAAATAAAGAAGAGAAGGAAAAAAAACTGAAAAAAAAGATACTCTGTTGCTTTCCCCGTTAACATTTATGTCACACAAACATTTATGCAACACTGTTAGCTTGTATTTTCGACAGGCTCAATTAAATGCAG
Organism: Medicago ruthenica; assembly: GCA_018208015.1. Classification (NCBI taxonomy): domain Eukaryota; kingdom Viridiplantae; phylum Streptophyta; class Magnoliopsida; order Fabales; family Fabaceae; genus Medicago; species Medicago ruthenica. Next base: position 47,760 of record WNNG01000299.1, on the reverse strand, counting down.
TCAATGAAGTTTGACTTGTCATTCTTAGGAAAAGATGTCGTTTTCGACATTGAAGAGGTTGTCAAGGTTCTGTATATTAAGAAATGTTTCGACATAATCAAGGACTTAACAAAATGGAGAAGATTAGTAGATAAAGCATTCGACAAATAAGAGATTGGGTTGATTATGGATAAAGTCAAATAACTGTTGTCGAAGGAAGAAGATTCAAATTCAAAATCAGAACACTCTCCCGTTGAAAGACATTGGTTGGCAGTTATAGTTTATATAGGATTGTGCAATTAGTTTTCTTAGTATAAATAAGAGTTTTCCATGAGGAAAGTGGGGTTACAAATCACATGCAAAAACTTAGAAACTCATAATATCCATGATAAAGAGAGAAATGAGTAACAAGTCAATGTATGATTCTTGTGAACACTTGTACTTTTGAATCAATGCAATTTAAGTTTGTTCTTTAAGTTTTCTTGCACTTTACTTATTTTCTGCAAATTTACGTTCAAGTTATATTTACCAGAAATTCCATTCGACAAATTCAATTTCATTGAATTTGAAGACTGTTTTCCTTTTTTCATAAAACATACTCAAGAACACCATGAATATACAGACTTTTCTGGGAAAGTTTAACACACATATGTCCTGAGATTTCTGGTTGATCTCGCAAGTAACATTTTTTGTAACCAGCGATTGTTTACCAAAAATCAGTGTAAACAAATTGGCACGCCCGGTAGGACGTTTGTGTGCTAAAATTCAATTTCTGGAAAAAAATTTCCTTTGAAGTTTCTGTTTTCATTCTTGATCTTTTAAAACTTGTGAATTTATCTTCGTATGCGATTAAGAGGTGGTAAACTTCTCTCTAAAATGGTTCGTCCTAATTCATGTTCTGCTTCTACATCCAATGTGCAATCTAACGCGCAAAGTTCACAAGAAATGTCAGTTAGTAGTGCAATCCCTGCAAATGTGGTGGGAGTAACAGCTCCTGTTGTAACAGCCTGATTTTTAGTATTATAATTGTTCACTATTGTTTATTATTAATTGTTTGATTATTATATCTGTTAATTGTTTATTTTGGCGGATTAGTGAATTTTGGGTAATTAAGGGTATTTTGGTCATTTGAGAAATAGTGGCATTTTTGTAATATGTTAGAAGTTAGAAATTTGGATTTTAGAGGGTTATGATAAAATAGTAATAGTGGAGGTTTAAGTATAGTAAAAGTGTAGTGTTTTATTTATGAGAGTTTGATGTAACTAAGCACACTAGTGTAAGTGACACATACTCATTATATTTAAAGAGAAGTGGTAGTGTTAAGTGAACTAGGTCAAATCATTTGTAAGAATTTTGAGAAGAGACTAAGGAGAAAGAAGAGAGAAAGAAGAGGTAAAGCACTAGAAAGTGGAGAATTGAAGCTAGGAAGCACTTTTAGGAAAGAATTGAGGTAAGGGGGAAGATTATTTTCATCATTTGGGTATTAAGAAACAAATGGGTTGTTTGGGATATTTTTAGTTTATGCTTAAATTCATGAACTTATGATTAATTGTGTTAAATTCGTGTTCCTTTTTAATGGTTGAATTAAACATGTGTTAAGTTGCTGAATTATTGTTGTTGTTTCGTCCAAACTCATGTTTGATATGTTGTTTTGCTAACTTTGTGAAATTTGATGAGAAACATGATAATTGGTGTTGATTATGCTTAATTGAGTTAATTATGAACATGATTATGTGATTGGTTTATGAATTCATGAGATTATGAAGTTTGGGTTGTGTTTAAGTTGTTGTTGTTGTTATGTGAAAATTGCTTAGGTTGGTGAAAATGATTAAGTTGTTGATGAAATGGATTAAGTTGATTCATGTTGGTTGATTTATGTGATTATGATCATGTTGAATTGAATGGGAAACTTGGAATGTTGTTGTTTTGCTTTGTTTGTGAAACTAAGTCGTTTTGGAAAAAAATGGATTTTTGAGACGATAATTGATTTTATGAGAATAAGTTGATGTTAAGTGATTATGTAATGAGTTGTTTAAGCTGGGTTTGAAACATAATTGATTAATTAATGTTGGGTTAATGATTGGAATCGAGTTTGGAGTGTTTGGGATCGAACGGTGTCGTCAAGAAATGAGAAAATGGTTGTTTTGTTGTGCTGAGCAAAACGCACGGTCTGGCTGTGCAAAACGCACGGACCGTGCGTTTACTTCGAAATTGGCAATTGAAATAACACACGACCGTGCATTTTTAATGCAAGACCGTGCGTTTTTCCCAGGCTTGTAAAAATCCAATTTTTTACTTTTAAAGTAACTAAGATGCACATACATGCATTCATAAGTCAGTCTTATGCAAAGATGATTATGTAAAGACGAGTGGATTGATCGGTAACATAGTTCTGACTTTCCAATTATGTAAAGACGAGGGATCAATCGGTAAAATAACTCTGACATCCAACCCGGTACCACATGCATGTAGAGTCATTAGGCGCATTGGATACACATGAAGCGTCATATGTGGCAATGTTTTGGCGTGAACTTGTGCATCTAATTGGTAATTGGATACTTGGCGATTGTGACGAGATCGAATTGATTTAACTTGAGTTGATGATTACATACGAACATGATTTGGTGTGAGTTCTTGATATGTATATAACTGTGGGGTAACCCGGATGATGATTGTATGTGAATATGTTATGAATATACACTAATGTAACTAGGCTTCTTGTGATGTATGTGGATGTATTGATGATGATATTATTGTCGCCTGGACTTACATGTGTTTATTAATCTCTTATGTTGAACGTATATCTTACCCCCCAATGACTTTTGTCGCCTCACCCTTGTGGTGCAGACGTCGTGCAGGTTGAGGAGTAGCATCTTGCTTGTGAGTTGATGACGACGGCTTGAGGCCTACTCATATTTATCTGCTTTTCTCGAGGCGTCTAGATTTAGGTGCTCTGATCTAGGATATCGGGATTTTCTTTGTTGGATTATATGTTATGAGATTTTATGAATCAAACTATTGTTGCTATATATTCTGATGAGTTGTATGTTATGACCGAGACATGACATTTATTTGACGTTGATTATGATTTTATTCCGCTGTGATATGAATATGTTTGGTGAAATTTTTATATTGAATATTTGATATGAGTTATGTTGAAGTAGTAAGACCCTAATGTGTGATAAATATATGTTTATATCTTTTATTTACGTTCTCGGGGATTGGGGATTTACACCTATACCATCTTCGACGAATATGGGAGTAACTACTCCTGCAGTTGTTTCGACAACTGCAGCGTCAATGTCGGCTAGCCCAATGGCTTCTAGGCCACTAACCCAAGGATTTGACATAAATCCTCTGATTGGTCCAATTGGTACCTCTATGCCTTCTATGCCTCGATTCACGTTGGCAATGGCAAATAGGGATAATCCTTATGGTATGCCAACATCATTGATGGCTGGCCTTCAGACGAAGGCATCTGTGTATGCAGATAATGCAAATACATCACTATCTCCATTACATGGGTCTGCAATAAGCGTTCATGGTCGAAACACGAAATGGTAAAGATGTTAACACAACAAATTGGAACAGTGTTTAATCATATGATTCATAACACGAACTAAAGTTACCAAATGTTGGCTACACAAATAGGGAGGATTGCAGATTTATTTGCCCCTGTCCAACCCCAAAATCATAGACCTCTACAAATAGGCGAAGGGATAAACAATGAGGGAAATCAAAGACAACAACCTATTCCCTAAGTAGTCGAACAACCTGCTTTAGGGGCAGTCGAACGAGCCCCTGAAGTTGTTCTGGTTAATAGGAACCAAAATGCTGATGAGGTGGTTAGGCAAGTCCAACAAAATAATTTTGGGGCCCAAAATAACATAGCCAACCTTGCTGAAATAATTCTAGTCCAAAATGGCCTCGATGTAGGCCTGCACAGGCCAAACTTTGTGTCGGCCTTGTCTGAATATGTTTTGAAAACTGAACTCCCAAGGGGATGGAAAGTCCCCAAGTTCACAAAATTCACTGGTGATACCAGTGAATCCACTGTCGAACATGTTGCTCGTTATTTAACTGAGGTTGGGGACATAGCAAATAATGAAAATCTAAGAATGAAATATTTCTCAAGTTCCCTAACAAAAAATGCCTTCACTTGGTTTACAACCTTGCCTCCACATTCCATGTTTAGTTGGAATCAGATGGAGAAGGTTTTTCATGAGCAATTTTACATGGGGCAATCTAAAATTAGCCTTAAAGAATTGGCTACCGTTCGATGCAAAGCCCCTGAAACTATTGATGATTATTTGAATAGATTCAGACTTCTCAAAGCAAGGTGCTTTACTCAAGTGCCTGAACATGAGTTAGTCGAAATGGTCGCTGGTGGTCTAGATTATTCTATTCGAAAGAAATTAGATACCCAACACCTAAGGGATATGGCCCAACTTGCTGACAGAGTTCGACAAGTCGAAAGGCTCAAAGCAGAAAAGGCTAGAACTAGTAGGTTCCATAAGAAAGAAAAGGTTGCATATGTCGACACTAACGACAGCGACCAAGAATTCGACGTTGAATATAATTATGTTGAAGAAAGTGAAATTAACGTGGTTGAGCTAAAACCATCAGACGGAAAGAATCTCGTCGAACCTAACAATGATAAATTCGTTGCAAAAACTTACACTTTTGATATTACTAAATGCGACGAAATCTTTGATCTTTTGGTCACTGATAGCCAGATTTTAGTGCCTAAGGGCCTGAAAACTCCACCAGTTGAGCAAAGAAAGAAAAGAGGTTTTTGCAAATTTCATAACTTTTTGGGGCATAATACATCTCGTTGTGTTCTTTTCAGGGATTTAGTTTAGAAAGCACCCAACGAAAGAAGGTTGAAGTTCAGTGACAAGACAAAACCTCCCATGCAGATAGATGATAATCCTCTCCAAGTAACTGACGCAATGTACGTTGAACCAGTGGACATCAATGTTGTCGAAGCTACTCGAGAAATTAGTGCTGGAAATTTTGTCGAGCATAAAGAGGCTATTGAAGGCCTCAAAGTTGGAATTGAAAGGATCATTGAAGATTAGTACAATGTCGAGCATAAAGAGGCTACTGAAGGCCTCAAAGTTGGAAATTTTGTCGAGCATAAAGAGGCTACATGCATATAAAATTTAACTAATGTCCAAATAAATTGAATGTTAAAAAGTCTCACATCAGATAAAATATGGTCTGACAATGTGTTTACAAATGAGGGTATTTCTCACCTCACAAGCCGGTTTTGTGGGGTTATGTGAGGCCCAACCACAATTTATAAGATGGTATCAGAGCCTTCTCCAAGATCTGTTGCTGCTATCAGGTTTCCGTTATCGGGTCACCCACCATTTATGTTCACGCTCCAGATGTCCAGTCTTGGGAGTGAGGGGGTGTGTCAACCGGTTTTATGGGGTTGTGTTAGGTCCAATCACGATTTCTATGACTGAACACTTAAATAAAATTTAATTAAGGCTAAGAATTATCCAATGTGTTTTTCAATTGAAGCAAGTAATCTCTAAGTACTACTGATCACACGCATAAAATTCTGCTTTAAACCCTATTTTGATTTTTGTCTAACTTTTAAATTGCTTTAGCAAGGATTTACATGTTTCCCAGCAAAAAAAGTTACCAAAAAAAGAACTATGAAAACAGAACGAAACAATGAAAGAATCTTATTGGTTGCGTTGGCAAAAGCAACACGTTCCTCAGTCAATTGGCTATATATGAAACTAGTAATCATCAGCTTAGGAATTAATCATATTTATAGCTCATTTACCCTATGCTTTGTGGGAGTTGTTTGTTGAAGATAAAACTCTTGAACAAGCAAAGTTAAATTTTCAAGTGTTCAATCTTCAAGTGCTTGTGACTTGTGGTGAATGATTTAAAGAGTAGGATCAGATGATAAAAAGTTTCACCCCAACACATACTTTCTCCGTCTCTTTTTATAATCAAGTTTTGCACTCACAAAAATGTGATTATAAAATAAAGGGGTTAATTATGTTTTTTGTCCCTATAAATATTCTAACTTTTTGTTTTAGTTCCCTAATATTTTTCTTAAACTTTTAGTCTCCCAAAAGTCTTTTTTTTAGGTAAATCCTCAAAAAGTTTTTCATTATCACTTTTGGTCTCTGCTTTTAAGTCAACTTATGTGTATCATTCGATTTTTTTTTTTTTTGCAATCATGTTTAGTACTTATAGAATTCTCTCATACAAAGTTTAAATTTTTTAACATATGATTAATTAAATATGAATTTTATGTTTTTGACACTTAAACATTAATGCAAAAACTCGTTCAAAAATCTAAAAGATACACATGACTTGACTTAAAAGTAATAACCAAAAACATGGACGAAAAAATTTTGGGCATTAAAAGTCAAAATAAAATTAAGAGAAAAAAAAATTGAAATATTTATAGAGATCAAAAATATATTTAAAATAAAATGGAAGGAGTATAATACTAACTATGCAAAAATTTGCCTTTTAAAAAGATGTTAATTTAAGTTGGAAGGATGTATTTTGACTCTTGAAGATATCAAGTATTACTATAATATTCTTTCAAAAAAAAAGTATTACTATAATTTATCAAATAAAAACACACACACACACACACACACACATATATATATATATATATATATATATATATATATATATAAGTTGTCTTTTCTCAAAAAATATATATATAAGTTGTCTTGAGACTTTTTGTATCCTGTAGAAAATGAAAAAAAAAAGGATCCATTGTTAAATATTTGTACATTATCATCATTTCTTGTATATTATCTCTTCAAAACAAAAAATTGTATCCATTAAAAAATTGTATATTATCATCATTTCTTGTAAGATCATTAATAATTTGTTCGTAATTAAGATTATTAAAAAAAATTGATAAAAATCAAAATACGATTTTTTGACATCCTAGTTGCATAATTTATGCAGGGGCCGGGGTTCGAACCCCGCACACCCCACTTCTCCACATTTAAATGTGTGAGCTCCAGCCACTAGGCTACTGGACCAAAAAAAAAATTATTAAAAAAAATCGATAAAAATCAAAATACGATTTTTTTAAGAAGCCAAAATCAAAATACTATTATTTAATTTATCTTTGTATATGATGTTTATTTTTTTAAGGAAAAAAATTAGAGTGCTAAGACACATATTGTAAATTTCTTGACATCCTAAGTATGTTAGCATCTTCATGCAACCACCTAACACTTGCAGCGCCTTAATAAAATTTATCTTTATCTTTTGAAAAAAACTTATTCATAAAAACTCCAGGTGGGAATCGAACAAGGTGCCACATACTTCCAATTCACAACTCCACCACAAATGTACTGATGTTTTTTATGAAATGCAATTGCTTCAATGTTATCTATTCAACACAAATCTCGGGTCCTCTTTCTTTCAATCTCACAATGCCTAAATCATTTCTCACTCACTTTCATCTCTCTCATCATCATGCAATTGAACCTAATAACCATAACATCGCCCTTTTTGACGGACCTAATTAATTTTTATGAAAAAAAGGTCCGCAAAGAATTGAATCATGTAGCACATGAAAATGTTATTTTTTTAAAAGCCACTAACTTGTAATACCTTTTTTGATAGCAGTTCATTTTCATTATTAGCGGTTCCTTTTAATTATTATTTTTTCTTTCAATTACCACATAACGGTTCCTTTTAATTTTTTTCTTTCGGTTACCACAAAGTTGTTCATTTTCATTATTATTTTTTCTTTCGATTACCACATACCAGTTTCTTTTCCTTTTCATTTTTATAGATTTAACAGTTTTTGCGGTTATGACCAATTTCTTGGTGCATGCTTTTGTATATATTTTTTCTTTTGATTTGTCATTTTTATTGCAGTCCATCTTTTGTTTTTGTTGCTTCTTGAGGTAGTTTGATAACATAATACTAAATGTAACTATAAAAGTAATAATATAGCCAATTTGATAGTTATATATGAAGCTCTACAAAACCCGTGCATCGCACAGGTTAGAGTCTAGTTAAAATAAAATCAAGAAAACTTAGTAGCTTAGGAGATTAGGTTAAAACCCAAGAAAACAAAGATGATGTAGTACAATAACTTTGTCGTTGAAAATCTTATTCGAAAAAACTCAAAGGGATAAAATTATGGGGAAAGGGAAAAGAGTGTAGTTCAAGTAGGCATGGCAATGGGGCGGGGTGGGGACGAGTTTTACCTTCCCCGTCCCCATACTCTGCTCTCACATATTTACTCGTTCCCTACCCATACGTAGCGGGGATGAGAAATTGAATCACATCCCGTCCTTGACGGATTCGGGTATCCTTGGCCCATCTCTGCAGTGATCATTTTTTAATAAAAATAAAAGTATTTTTTAGCCCCGAGCGCAATGTTGTAATGCATTATTCAGCAAAGAGATGATGACTATATTATCTTTGGTTTATAATACCATATATTCAAATGATGAAAAAAAAATTGCATAATTGAAGAACGCTAGGAAGTTGAACCCAGGACATGTACAAAATATAAAAATGTCTTTGCCACTAGACCATAGAATAAAATATGATATATGTACAACATGCATAGTATATAATCAATATTTTGAGGACTAGTAAAAAAATTAAAAATTGGGTAATAATCATGTGTGGCTATAGCCACACATAGCTATAGTGTGGATCCGCCCCTGGAGGAGAGTGTGTGATATGGAAGGAGAAAAGAGAGAACTATAATAAGTGAGCGTCATTTAAAAGACTAAGACTCTGACTGTATTAGTGAAATTATTTAGGGTTTGGGTTTCTATGTATATAAAAGGGGTAGTAAATTGATTGCCTACATTCGGGACGGGTATGGGTTTGGGTTGCGTACCTATATCATTGTTACCCGTCTCGTACCCGTGTTTTGTAATCGGAAAAAACTCAAACTCATACTCAAACCCAGTCAAAACTGTCAAATTGGTTGGTTCGGACGGATACCCGCGAGTATGAGTTTTGTTGTCATGCCTAAGTGCAAGGAAGCATAATCTAAAAGGACTACATTAAACAAACTAAACAAAAGCAGAAACAATTTTAACAAATTTGGAAAATTTGAAAAATGGAAGATTTTGCTTCTAACAAATTAGAAACCATCCTAAAGAGGGGAGAGAGAGTGTGTGTGTTCAACACTCTTATTAAAATCATCTTTAATATAGTTCGGCAAATGATCCCACCAAATGAATTCAGACACACAAAAAACAGCATTAGTCGATCTGTCAGCACATGTGTTACGCTCTCTATAGATATGATGACAAATGTGGAATCTAAAACTTCTAATGATGGACAAATAATTAATCCATCTATTTAGGAGTTGCCAGGGAACAATGAGGATGTTACTAAAAGCTTTCACAACAAGGATAGAATCACACTCAAAACAAAAGGAGATCCAACCTCTTTGGTGAGCAATTTCAATAGCAAGCATAGTAACAGTGTCAGTAATCCAACCTTCAAAGTAGTAGAGACACCCAAATTATGAGTAAAACCTCATCCGTAGATAATCTCTAAATAACCCTTAACAAATAGAATAGACGGAGGAGTCATTAGTGTTGGATTTAATCCAAGGAGAAGGTTGCGTAATCCAATTGTCTTGATTAGAACATAACAAAAATAATAATAAAAAACTTCAGAATTTTGAACTCTAAATTAATTGATGAAAAATGAGGCCTTTAGAATGAGAATCTTAGAAAGCTATAAAGTCTTTGATGATATTAATTTCACTAGGTAAACCTGTTGGGTGGGGTCACTCCCCAAGTGGGACCCACCAATTAATAAAAGAAAAAAAAAATACAAAAGAAACAAAAGCAAATGGGCTTGGCCCATGTGTCCACGTGAAAAAAGAAAGGGTTTTGAATCCCTAGTTACAACAACAGTAGCATTGTAGCTGAAAAAACAACAACAACAGCAGCGGCGTGAACCTGGGAGAGGAGAAGAAGAGATTTTGGTTCTAAGTGATAAAGAGTGTGTAGCAAAGTTACTTGGTTTGAGCTACAACTTGAGTATGTGTTTTCTATCACTTAGTTAATTTTTACTATTAGTTTAAATCTATCTCTAGGTTGTGCTAGTTTACCCATTTATGTGGAAGTTGTGTTGTTGATTAGTTTCCACCTTTGGTGATGATTATTGTTGCTCCCTAGTGTTTACTAGAAGACTATTGTGTACCCATTATTTATTCATAGTGGAAGATTTATCTGGCTTGGTCCCGTGGTTTTTTATTCTCTCACATTGAGAGGATTTTCCACGTTAAAATTCTGGTGTCTGATATTTATTTTGCTGCTATTATTATTCTGTTCTGGAATTGGATTTTTCTGGTTGTCCATTTAATTGCACAGGTGGTTGGGAGAATTATTTCCGCATTTTAAAGAGACTCATAAGTCTGTTTTTCCCAACAAAGTGGTATCTAGAGCCCGGTTGGTTTGTTTTGTGCATTTTAAATGGAGAAAAATTCTGAGCCAAATATGATTAAGTTGAACTCTTCCAATTACACACTTTGGAAGACTCTCATGGAAGATTTGTTATACACCAAAGACTTGTATGATCCTATTGAGGGTGACTCTGCTAAAGCCAAGGATACTTCTGATGCTGATTGGAAGAAGATGAATAGAAAGGCAGTTGCTATAATCAGACAGTGGCTGGATTTAAGTGTGTATCCTCATGTTGAAGCTGAAACGAATGCTCATACAATGTGGAATAAATTAAAGGAGTTGTATGAACGCAAGAACGTGCAAAATAAAGCATGTTTGATCCGAAAGCTAGTTAATATGAAATACAAAGATGGGGAGTCGATGGCAGAGCATATGAGTGTGTTTCAGAACACTGTGAATCAGTTGGCAGCTACTGATATTAAGCTTGATGAAGAGTTGCAAGCTTTATTATTGCTTAGTTCCTTGCCTGATAATTGGGAAGTTCTTGTTGTGACACTGACGAACTCAGCTCCAAGTGGGAAGTTGGTAATGTCGACGGTTAAAGAAAGCATGCTTAATGAAGAAGCTCGAAGAAAGGAGCGTGGTTTGATTGGTACTCCTACTCAGTCAGAAGCTCTTGTTACAGAGTCACGGGGGAGAAGCCAAACTAGAAATTTCCATAAGCGTGAAAAATCTGAAAGTCACAACAAGTCAAGAAGCAAGTCAAAAACTAGAAAAGAAATTACATGCTTCCATTGTTGCAAGGTGGGACATATGAAAAGAAATTGCAGGATACTCAAGAGAGATCAATCAAGGGAAAGAGATGAAGGTAGTGAGAAGAAAAATGATAAAGACACTACTGCAGTTGCACATGATAGTGCTACCGATGTCTACATTATTTGTGATGATGATGATGATTCCATAAATCTTGTCAGCCATGACTCAACTTGGATTATTGATTCGGGAGCCTCATACCATGTTACTCCTAGGCGTGATTTCTTCTCATCTTATACCATTGGTGATTTTGGCACGGTAAAAATGGGAAATGAAGGAGTTTGTGAAATTGTTGGTATGGGAGATGTTTGGGTTGAAACTAGTAGTGGTTGCAAGCTTCAGTTGAAGAATGTTAGACATGTTCCTGATATTCGTCTCAACTTGATTTCGGTCAAAGCCTTGGATATTGAGGGCTATCACACTTACTTTGGTGGCGGTGGCATTTGTAAGATCACCAAAGGGTCTCTAGTGGTAGCAAAGGAGCAAAGTCACACTTCTCTTTACAGGATGCCTATAAAGTTATGCAAGGAGGAGGTGAATGCAGTTGAAGATGTATCGACTGATTTGTGGCATACACGGCTTGGTCACTTGAGTGAGAAAGGACTCAACATTCTTGTGAAGAAAAATTTTCTTCTGGTAAAAGGTACACCTCTAAAAACTTGTACTCATTGTTTTTCTGGTAAACAACATAGAGTTTCCTTTCATAGTTCTGGTCCTCATAGGAGGCCAAATATTCTAGATTTAGTTCACACTGATGTCTGCATGATGGATAGTAAATCTCTTGGTGGTGCATTATATTTTGTTACTTTTATTGACGACCACTCTAGAAAAGTGTGGGCTTTTGCTTTGAAATCTAAAGACCAGGTACTCGGTGTGTTCAAGCACTTTCATGCAAGTGTTGAAAGAGAGAAAGGAAGGAAACTGAAATGTGTCAGAGCAGATAATGGTGGTGAATACAGAGGTCCATTTGAAGAGTATTGCAAAGAGCATGGAATCAAGCTTGAGAAGACAGTTCCAAAGACTCCTCAGCATAATGGAGTTGCAGAGAGAATGAACCGTACTATTAATGAGAGAATCAGGTGTATACTTTCTCATGCAAAATTATCAAAAGCCTTTTGGGGTGAAGCAATGACGACTGCAGTGGATTTGATCAATCTTTCTCCTTCTATTCCACTTGATGGTGATGTTCCAAATAGAGTATGGTCAGGAAAAGATGTCTCTTATGGTTATTTGAGAGTGTTTGGCTGCAGAGCTTTTGTTCACATTCCAAGAGATGAGAGGTCCAAGCTTGATAAGAAATCGAAACAGTGTTTGTTCATGGGTTATGGTCATGAACAGTTTGGTTATAGATTGTGGGATCCTGTTGACAAGAAAATTATCAGAAGCCGTGATGTGATATTTCTTGAAGACCAAACCATTGAAGACTTTGACAAAGCTGAGAAACAGAAATCTGATGCTAAAAGTTACAATGATGTTGCGCCTAAACCTCCTAGTGAAACTCCTGTTGATGAGGGAGATATACATGTAGATGATGAGAATGTAACTGATAATCATGTTCCTCACCATGATGAGCCAGTTGAAGAGGAACCTCCTGAGCCACCAGTTGAGCCTGAATTGAGAAGGTCTAGTAGAGAGCGTCAAGTTTCTCAGAGATATCCTCCACATGACTATGTGACGATTACTAATAGTGGAGAGCCAGAGCACTACCAAGAGGCCATTGCAAATGTTGACAAAGAAAAGTGGTTGAAGGCCATGCAAGAAGAGATGAATTCCTTGCATGAGAATCACACATTTGAGTTGGTGAAGTTGCCTAAGGGCAAGAGAGCACTCAAGAACAAATGGGTATACAAGATAAAATCTGAAGACAATAAATCCCAACCAAGATACAAAGCAAGATTGGTTGTGAAAGGATTTAATCAGAGGAAAGGTGTTGACTTTGAAGAGATTTTTTCACCTGTGGTGAAGATGACTTCTATTCGAGTTGTGCTTGGATTAGCGGCTAGCTTGAATCTAGAGGTTGAACAACTTGATGTGAAGACGGCGTTCCTTCATGGTGATTTGGAGGAAGAGCTCTATATGGAGCAACCTGAGGGCTTCGAAGTCAAAGGCAAAGAAAAGCTTGTTTGTAGATTGAAGAAAAGTTTGTATGGTCTCAAGCAAGCACCACGACAATGGTACAAGAAATTTGATTCATTCATGGAGAAGCATGGATATGGTAAAACTACAGCTGACCATTGTGTGTTTGTCAAGAAATTCTCTGATGGTGATTTTATTATTCTTTTGCTATATGTGGATGACATGTTGATTGTTGGTCATGACACTAAGAAGATTCAAAGCTTGAAGAAAAAGTTAAGCAAGTCTTTTGCAATGAAAGACTTGGGTCCTACGAAGCAAATCCTTGGCATGAGAATTTCTCGTGACAGGAAGAATGGTAAATTGTGGTTGTCTCAACACAATTACATTGAGAAAGTGTTAGAGAGGTTTAACATGAGCAAAGCAAAACCTGTGAGTACTCCACTTGCTGGTCATTTCAAATTGAGTTCAGAACAATGCCCTACAAGTGAGAATGACAAAGAAGATATGAAGAAGGTTCCTTATGCATCCGTAGTTGGTAGTTTGATGTATGCTATGGTATGCACAAGACCTGATATTGCTCATGCAGTTGGTGTTGTTAGCCGGTTTCTCTCTAATCCTGGTAAAGACCATTGGCAAGCAGTGAAGTGGATTCTCAGATACCTTCGAGACACTTCTAAAGTATGTTTATGCTTTGGAGGTGGTGATCCTGTGTTAGATGGCTACACAGATGCAGATATGGCTGGTGATCTTGATTGTAGAAAATCTACTTCTGGTTACATGATGACTTTTGCAGGGGGAGCAGTGTCTTGGCAATCAAGGTTACAAAAATGTGTTGCTTTATCCACTACTGAAGCTGAGTATATTGCAGCTACTGAAGCGGCCAAAGAACTTTTGTGGATGAAGAAATTCCTACAAGAGTTAGGCGTTGAGCAAGAGAAGTTTGTGTTGTTTTGTGACAGTCAGAGTGCAATCCATCTTGGGAAGAATCCGACATTTCATTACAGGTCGAAGCATATTGATGTGCGGTATCATTGGATACGAGAAGCATTGGAGTTGAAGTCGTTTTCACTTGAGAAGATCCATACTAACGAGAATGGTTCAGATATGATGACAAAGACCTTGCCTGTGACGAAGATGATCTACTGCAGAAAGAAGGCGGGCATGGTGGAGCAGCTCCTTCCCACTTGAGTCGTGAGGGGGAGATTTGTTGGGTGGGGTCACTCCCCAAGTGGGACCCACCAATTAATAAAAGAAAAAAAAATACAAAAGAAACAAAAGCAAATGGGCTTGGCCCATGTGTCCACGTGAAAAAAGAAAGGGTTTTGAATCCCTAGTTACAACAACAGTAGCATTGTAGCTGAAAAAACAACAACAACAGCAGCCGCGTGAACCTGGGAGAGGAGAAGAAGAGATTTTGGTTCTAAGTGATAAAGAGTGTGTAGCAAAGTTACTTGGTTTGAGCTACAACTTGAGTATGTGTTTTCTATCACTTAGTTAATTTTTACTATTAGTTTAAATCTATCTCTAGGTTGTGCTAGTTTACCCATTTGTGTGGAAGTTGTGTTGTTGATTAGTTTCCACCTTTGGTGATGATTATTGTTGCTCCCTAGTGTTTACTAGAAGACTATTGTGTACCCATTATTTATTCATAGTGGAAGATTTACCTGGCTTGGTCCCGTGGTTTTTTATTCTCTCACATTGAGAGGATTTTCCACGTTAAAATTCTGGTGTCTGATATTTATTTTGCTGCTATTATTATTCTGTTCTGGAATTGGATTTTTCTGGTTGTCCATTTAATTGCACAGGTGGTTGGGAGAATTATTTCCGCATTTTAAAGAGACTCATAAGTCTGTTTTTCCCAACAAAACCAATCATTATTATTGAGAAAATTGCTCATCTCCCTTTGGTTTTTCTCATTTCCACCTTGATTTTCTCTAAATAATCTCAGCGTGAGTTAATTCTTGTTTGGTATCCAACGTGAGTTAACTTTCGTTGGTACCCAGCGTGAGTTAAGTACCGTTACCTTATTATATAGCAGAGACAGCAGCTCATTTCTTCTATTTCACAAAACTCAATCTCTAAAACTCTCTCAAATCATCCAACACCAAATTTCTTCAAATTCAAATCAGTCACCACTGCAATAACAAGTAAGTTTTCATAATCCATTACCATTGAAATTTTATGTTTATATGTTACATTTTTCCTCTTAAATTAGAAATGTTTAAGTTTTTGCGTTTATGTAAATTTTGGTTGTTTTGGTAGGAAATGATTAAATGTTTACATGTAAATGTTATGAATCCTTGTTAGACTAGATTTAAGTTGATTAAATGTTTAGATGTTTACATGTTTATGTTTTAGTTTTTAGTTTTAGGGTATATGTATATTTTGCACTCAAAGTGTTTGATGAAATGTTTGAATGAGTTTTTCATTGATTGTTTTAAATTTCTTTTGGTGTAGATCTAAATCAATGGACATTTATGCAGTAGATACGAACATGATGTTAGCTGCAGTCTGCTTCAATGGTGGAAAGTCAAATTTGTTCAGGGTTCAGGTTGATGCCACGTTAGTAGATCTGAAGGACCAACTAGATCAAATCAACAGACGACTCAACCACTGAGACACAAGGAGGATGGACGGTGTTGCGTATCGACGTCCATCGATCGACTCAGCCGGGAGATTGCAGTTCAGCCAGATGATGCTCACGAACGACGACGATGTGAAGAGCATGTTCTCGATATTTGGTCAACACAGCATGTTCTCGACGATCGAGTTGGATGTTTCGTTACTGAGATCTTCTGAAGATATTCTCAAGAGTTTGATTCGGTCAGATGAAGATTAGGTTGTATTATTATGTTGAGCCATTATTTTGTTGGATTTTAGTTTAATTCTTGTTAGTTTGCTGAAGAAGTTTGCATTAAAATGTCTTATACTTAGTGTAAAGGTTTGCAAGTCTCTTTAAAAACTCGAAAGAATTGAGAGAACACATGTTGTATTCTGCCGAATCAACTATATATGTTCTCACATCGAATCTCTTCGTATAAGATGAGTGTGACAAACCGGAATGCATTTCTAAGATGTTGTTTTGAGCTTGATCATGCTCCTCTGTCAAGTGAAACTTGTCAGTTGGCAAAGTAGTTGAATTAAGTTCAAACGAATATATTGGAATGCATTCGTGTTTGTCACTACTCGTCTTATATGAAGGAACTCTATGTGAGAATCTATATAGTTGATTCGGTAGAATACAAAATGTGTTCTCTTCATTCTTTTGAGTTTTCAAATAGACTTGCAAATTTTTGCACTAAATATAAGACACTTTAATGCCAACATTTTGAGCAAACTACTATGAATTTAATTTTAATCCAACATCATGATGATACAACATCCTTAAAGAGAATGTAATGTAACGCAACGCTTCGTTTATTGCCCGATTTGAACGGAGATGAAATTAAAAATAAATAAATTTGTCATATTATATTGTTTTAGAATAGATTTTGCGTACTTGTGTATTTTTAGTTATGAGTTATTTTGGAAATGAATGAATTGGTCTTTCTAAGACATTTACCATTGAGCAAATGAATGTTTTTAAAAAATATAATGAATGATTGGAAATTAAAAAAATGAACATAAGGTATTGTGAATAAATAAATGTATGAATGTGGTAAATGAATGTAGTGGTAGCCAATGATGGATATTGTGAAAAATGCATGTTTAGGGGCTTAAAAAAACAGCATCTCTATCAAGAAATGATGTTCTGTTAACTTGCCTAAAACCGGCGCATGTTAACTCACGCTAGGTATCATTGCATGTTAACTCACGTTGGGTACCAACGCAAGCTAACTCATGTTGGCTACCGAGCAGGAGTTAACTCACGTTGGGGTTATTTAGGGAAAATCGGGGTGGGAATGAGCAAAAACCAATGGAAGAAGAGCAATTTTCTATTATTAAATCTAATTTGATTTCTTCAGTTCAAGTGATTCAGAAAATATTGGTCAAAGCAGCCTTTAAGATGAGAACTCTAAGATTGATTTAAAATAGTGAGCATGGAAGTAGGAGAAGAGAGATCAATGGTTCTTTCAATGATAGCACTAAACCAAGACCAAAGATGTAAAGTAAAGGGGAAATCAAAGAAGAGATAGTGTGAAGATTCAAAATTATTGTCCACACAAACTGCTGCATGAAACCCATATCACGCTTCTTAATATTTAAGATCACTTGAGTGAGAAGAGCTCCAAACAATATTATCCTCCACATGATTTGAGGGTAACAACATATTATCAATATTAGAAACAATATAAGAAAAAATGTTGGTAGAAAAAGAAGGCAAGTTTTGATTACCATTTTCAATAGGTCAGCTACTTGACATTGAAGTTAAGATCTACGAGAATCCGACGTATCACTAATGACATAACCAAGAAAATATCAAGAAAAATATTCATTTAGAAAGGAATTATGGTAGGAGGAATGATATTTGTACAACTAATTTTAGACAACTTTTGTGACTACTATTTTTCTCCTTTTTATTGGACAAAAACAATAAAGAGAAAGAAGAAGAGAGAGAATAAAAACACATGTGAGTATGAGAGAGAGGGTTGTTCCAAAAGTTATCAAAAAGTGGTTGTACAAATATCATTTCTCTTATGGTAGTGGGAGTTAAGGAATCATTGTACTTATCCGCTAGGTATCGGGTTCAACTTCCACAAAGCCAAAAACTAACTAATTTGTCGCTAGAGGAGAAAAGGGGGGGCGAGAAGTCTGTGAGTAATAGCGCCGATTGTTGATTGACCCGGATTGTTACATATACGGTTGTTTTTTAGTTTTAATTGTATTTCACATTTTGACATTTGATATTGCATTGATGGAAGAAAAAAATTTGGTTTCATTGAATTTGTTAGGATTGCTCCGAAATATGGTCAGAAAATCTAAAAAATTAAGGATTTGTAATCCATAATTAAGAATTGATTAAGAGTGTGTTTGAATGGGGGAATTGTAACATCCGGGATTTGGCCTATCTGGCGACCCCCGCGATGCACTCATGGTCTTCTCCACAGCCCCTATGTGGAGTTTCACGCCTTCCGTGGGAATCGAACCGTGTACCTGGGACCTATAAGTACACACTCAATGCTTTTCCATTCTATTTTATTATCTTTTATTTTTTATTTTTGTATCTGATATAAAAAACATTTCAAAAAAAAAAACGAGAGAATCATTGAACTAATTGGTTTATCTTATTATTCTGATGATAGCAGAGCAACAACAACCATGCTTAGGTAGTTTGTATAAGGATCTTGATGTTTGATTTTTATGTCTAAATCGTTTTTGTGATTCTTTTTTTCTTCTTCTTTTTAATCTTCTCTATTTGCAAATTTGTTTTAGGTATTGATGCTTAGTCATGCCATATTCATTTTTGTTCTTTAATTCATTAAAAATATGATTAGAGATTATTTTAAGGAAAAAATTGAACGCTCAAGTTTATTTCGAATAGAGGTTGATAGGATCTACAACAACCATTAGTTATAGATTTTGATTGAATTCAGTTATCAGATCAATTTTGTTCTTGTGATGTTTAATCAAATTTTGTGATGCCAATAGGATTCATATAAAACTAATTGACATTTGATTGGTTAAATTTATGATCAAACAAGAATAGAATAACAAAAAAGAATAACTTTTTCTTGCACAAGATAGATTCAAGTACTGAACCATACTTGTTGCAGCTGACTCTTAAATTTGCTTTCCAATCTTTGCAACATATTTCTCATTAAGCTTTCATTATGCTTTTTACATTTTATTGTTAGTTGTGTTTTGTTTTACATTTTCTCTCAATGTTTTTTTTATAAAAAAAATTCCAAAATAACATTATATTAATTGAATCAATAATAAATATTAAATACGTTTTTTTTGTCAAACATCCCTGCAACTACCAATTACATGTATTTATGAGACAATAAAAGATCAAATTTTTGGTTAGGGGAATAAACGATCCCGTTAATATTGTCAATAATTGTTAGCATCATAGTGCGAGCAAAGATCAATCAAACCCTCTACTTCCTTATCACTTCCCTCTTAACACCTCACCCCAACCACCAAACCAACATTATACCTCCTTAAATACATTCTAATTCCTTGTCATTTTAAAGATTATCCAAAGCTGAGATAGAGTGTGATGTTGTCTTTTTCTTTTATTTTGTCTACTTTGATATATATTAGTGGAGCTTAGCTTTAGTGTTTTGGTCTCATTGAAATGAAATACAATCCTGCTTTCTGTATCAGCAGACACAACCTAAGTAAAGTTCACGAGTTGTGACTCTCATTGTCATCCAATTCAATCAAGGGAAATGTTAATCGGTGCCCCCGGAGCACGGGTTAAGGAATTATAAAAGAAAATATTTTCTTGGAAATTGTGTATTCTATTTTTTAAAAATTGAAAAATTACTGTTTTCAATACAAATCATGTCTTTTCTTTCTATTTTTAATTTCTTAACCAGTGTCCCGTGAGCACCGGTTAACAAGACCCTTCAATCAAATACATAGAAGAGATCATCAAGCTGAATGAAAACCAATGTCTTTGTCTTAGTTTGGATGGCATTTGTTTTAAAAGGCTCAATAATGCATCACCAATGAGCTTGCTGTTAGATTAATAATCAATCAATTATGGATTGACGGAATCATTTATTATGAAATAAAATATATTTTTGAGAGGATCCCTCCGGTCCTAAATATAAGAAAAACTTTTTTTTTATGTTTATTGAATAATTAATGTATTTAGACTATAATATTTTTTTTGTTACATATTTAAATTATAATATAAACTAAATACATTATTTATTAAAGGTTAAAATGTGATTTTGGTCCCTGCAAATATGTTCAGTTTTAATTTTGATCCTAGTAAAAAAAATTGAAGAATGTCTTTGCAAAATATTTTGTTTTTAAAAATGATCTATGACCCCGCTTTTGTGGTGACTTTGCAGGTTTTTGTTTAGGTGTCACTTACCGACTTGAACATGCGGCACACACATGGCATTTAACTTATTTTAAATAATTTATAAATCATTTTAATAAAACTAAAAATATTTTTTAAAAATTACAAAAAGATTTAACCATATTGCTGTCCAGAAATTCATCAGTTCATCATCTTTTTGCCCAGAATTCATCGGTTCATCATCTTGGAGTCCAGAAATTCATCATCTTGCAGCCCAGAAATTCATCTACCTCTTCACCACTCACTCATACTCTTTATCTCAAAACTCAAACCCAAAGCCACTCAACAACACATTCACACCTAACCTTCATCATCATCTCTCTTAATTCATACTCCCTTTTCTTCTTCTTTAAAAATTCACAGAAACAAAGCATCAATTTATCTCTCTATGATTCTTGAACAAATCATTCATATTTTCTTTTCTTCTTCTTTAGATACAAAATCTATCTTCACCACCGAAGCTGATTCTCACCTCTTCCCCTTTTAGCTCCAAACCCGAGCTTTTCTCAACACCTCAAAAGCTTTGACAAATAAAGCCCAACATAAAGACAAAGAGATTAGTCATCAATATTCACTATACACCTTCAAATCTCATGATCTGGACAACCCAAAATAATCCCAAATTAAATGGCTTACAAATTGTATCTTTTTTAGGTTTGACATGAAACAAATAACAATAAAAGTAGAAAAGCCATAAAAGTCACAAGTGAAAAGTGAGATTTTTGAAGTAAAATCATGGAAAACTATATACGGAGATGAAGGCACAAACTCATATAGTGCAACCATCGCTGTCGTTTGTGAGTGTATGTGGACAACAACCGTGTCGTGACCTCAAGCTCTCATCGGAATCAGACACGTACACTAGATCTCACCGGAATCCGACACATACACTAGATCTGCTGCGTTTGGCATGTCTCCGGCACCAAGTGGGCTTCCTCAGCCATCTTTTCTGATGAAGAAGCTGTTGGCAACAACAATGGAGATTAGTTGGGTTTTTGGGGTGTTAGTTTTTGATGTGGTGATGATATAGTGGTGGTGGAAATTGGAATAGGGTTAAGAGTTGTTTGCAATCTGGACAAGTTTGCTTTGAATTTCATTCCCAATTTCTCAATGATATTGTTGATCGCTTTTCTGGATTTCTTCTTTTAATTAATTAAACTAATAAATCAGAACTTTTTTTTTTACTTTCTAAATTTTATAATAATTTGGAATTGCCACGTGTACAACTCATACACAGTCAACAAGTAACACCTAAGCAAAAACCTGCCAAATCATTCAAAAAGTGGGCTCATAGACTATTTTAAAAAACAAAAAATTTTGCAAGGACATTTTTCAAAAAAAATTTTGTAGAGACCAAAACTCAAACTCGTCATATTTGCAGGGACGAAAAACACATTTTAGTCTTTAGTACATGAACCTAAAAAAATAATTTTTTCTTATATTTAAGACCGGAAGGAGTATTAAATATAAATTATGAAGAATTAATATGTGTGGGAGGTGGGACTTGTAATTTTGAATAAGTCGTGATGGGTTAGGTTATAATGCAATGATCAACGACATGTTTTCCCTCTTGTCAAAAAAAAAACGACATGTTTTCCCCAGTTGTTTAGATATTTTATCTTAGGGAAATGCTAACAAGTGCCATAAGGGCACTTGATAAGAAGTTTAGGAAACATATGGTTGAAAGTAACCCATTTTAGTTGATCTGATGATGTTGGCTTGAGATCTTGGAGTATGCGCCTCTCAAGGTCTCAGGTTCAATTCTCTCTGATGTCAGTTTCGATTGGCTAGTTTAACTTCATCAAAAACAACATATAGTTGAAAATTTAAACGGCAAAAAAATCGTAGTTTACTCTCGTAGTTGTTCTCTCTCTCAAGAACCATCAACCCTAGGTTCTCGTGGATTCCAAAGTATATATTCTTGATCTTTGTTTTATAACAATATCTTGTGATTTTTTATCTATGATTGACATGGTTATATTCAAATACTTCAATTGGTATTAGAAGCAGATAGATGTGTATTATACCTATTGTGCAAAATCTTAATATATGATTTTTCTTTCAATACAATGTTAAAATTGATATATGGATTTATTCCATGATGATCTTATGTGGATTATGATTGATTTTTCATGTATGCGATTTTTATCTGGTGTTGAATTGGAAAAAGTTAGTTGAGGATTCGACAAGGAATGAACTTTATCTCTCGGTTGTGGATTTATTAACTTCTTCAAAGAGTGTTATAAGTGCGGATGTTTTGTGTTTATGAGAACTACTAAGATAAGAAAAACATAAGTAAATGAAAAGCAAAATGACAAATGTAAAATGCAAGTGAAATTGATAATTTAATTAATTGAGTGTCTGAAATAAAATCTAAATGTGTTATTTATAGACAATGGGACAGAGCACGTAATCCTATTGACTATGAATCCTGACTGCCGTTATTCGGCTAAGCTCGCAGGTCATGCGTATGGTTTGTGACTATTGTTGTGTGTACATGGCACCCCCATATTTTGCCATGTTCACCATGTTTCATGGCCTTTCTGGTACTTGTTGAACCCGAAACATTTGTCACCTTGTGTTAAGAGTCCCACATCTAGAGAATGATATGCTCAAACATCTAGAGATGCAAAAGGTGTGTGTAATACTGTGAATGAAAACCTAAAGCTTGGCTTCGATGCTCAAACACACATAGTCTGGATGCCAAAGATGTTTCTGGACAAAGTCTGGGTGCATGGTTTCAATGCCCAACACCTTGGCTTCAAAGCCGACTTGCGTTTTTTCAATATTCAATTGTTTCAAAACTAATTTTTGAGTTAATGATTTCAAAAACTTATTTCAAAGGTATAAGATGATTTATGCATGATTAAAAGACTTACTTACATATAATTTCCAGTACATGTCTTAAGAATGAGAAAGGAAGATCAACGACCTAAATTTCTTTCTAATAATCATCAAAACACATAGGACTATGCAATCACAAATTGGTGCACTGCTTAAAATTGATGGGGTATGAGGGATAAGTGTACTGCCTAAACAACACAATTTGAGTTCATCATTTGATGTCCCTAGTTCAAAATTTCATATGACACAATATGATTTAAGATAATATTTTCTACACTTGCTTTAAAAAATAAAAATAAATAAATCATGATTTTAGATGTAAACCTTTGAGGGATAATAAAAATCATTTCAACTTTCGTCATATAATACAAACAAAATTCCTCATACGATATTTAATAACAAACAAAAAATAGTATTCATAAAAAATCTGTGTTTGGCCCATTTAACGAAAATAGTTTAACTACAAACTAATATATCTTCAGTAATTAACATTCATCTTCAATGATCTGTAGATGAGCCATTTAACGACAAACTAAACTCAAACAGCTCATGAATAGCAAAGTTAGCAAAGAATAAAGTTTAAAATAATTTTATTAATTCAATTCATTATACAGATTTCGAGTGAATAACAGCGTTTTGAGAAGTATGAAGAAATGACATATGGCTTAATTAGCTTAGCCTATATTGAACAAAATTCAAAATAACTATAATATATCCAAGTATTTGATCAATTTAAGCCGAGAAACATCAAATGTATAAAGTATTCTGAAATACGAAGCTTAGCAAAATATCGGAGCACCAAGTAGGCGAAGGATGTTGTTGGTTTTAGCAAACATTTTGTATGGTCAGGCTCCTGAAAAAAAGAAATGAAAAATAAAACAGATATGCAGCAATAAATAGATATGTGATTAATTTCCCACATAGGAAGGATCTAGTCTACCATTAACACCCAATAAGTAGCAACTGTAAAATAGTCAAAGATCAATACAAGCACTGATAAAAGTCATTAACCAAATTAACTTCCTCGGTCAAATGTAGCTGCAAGAGCTTTCTCCTAAGAACCACAGCAAGACGATGTTTGTGATGCTTGAGCAGAGCCAGCTCCCTGGTCTGGTTGGTTAATCTTGAGTGTCTGGGGCTGCAATGAGCCAAATAAAAATTTAGCGCGAAGATGATGAGGCAATTAAATCTGGTATAGATTTTCTTATTCAACCAAACATGCAACATAATAGTTGTCTAAAAAAGAAAACCAGCAATGGCAAGGAAGAGTCTTGCATTAACTTCAAATAAATCAAAAAATGAAGCAATTATAAACTGTTGCAACTTGCAAGATAATGATTCCATCGTAACAAAAGAAAGGTCGAAATAAAAACCTCAGTCTTTGAGTCACTTTCTGCAAGTCTTTGTTTGATGTCCCGGGCTATTGAAAAGAAAACCTCATCCACATTCATATTAGTTTTTGCACTCTGCATAAACATAATCTCGGCATTAAAAACAGCACAGCAATTTCGGAATGTTTTTCCAACAAGAGCAATAAGTGCTGCTTACAGTTTCGAAAAATTTGATGCCGTATTCATCTGCCAGAGCTTGACCCTTTGAAGTTGGAACAGCCTAAGGAGAATAATTTCCAGCATCAAGTGTAGCATAGTAATCACAGGAGATACGTGTACATGGAAAACCAAAAGGATGGACAAAGAGTGAGTGTGTGGGGCAAACCCTTTTGCTTTCATCCATGTCAGCCTTGTTCCCCACTAATATTTTGTTGACATTATCAGAAGCATGCTGCTCAATGTTGCGAATCCAATTCTTGATGTCTGGATATGAGATGAAACAGAAATAGCAATCAGTTCCATCTAAACACACATTTAAGTACTGGAATCTCCCCAAAATACAAAGTTGAAAAGTAGAGTTTGCCAACAAAAATACTTGTTCCAATGATGCATGTGGATTTAAAGAAACATGCATTGTAGAAGATTAAGAATGTGGAGGAAATAATGGTGCAAAACTAAAACAAGGAGGAGAAAGGAGAACTTACTGTTAAAAGACGACTCATCGGTGACATCATACACAAGTAAAATACCCATTGCTCCACGGTAATAAGCTGCCCAAGAAAAAGATTAAACACATCGTCAGAGTAGAAATAGTGACAGTTGTCAATCGATATCACAATATGTACTGATATTGACAAACAGAGCAACATCTTATCTTACAATACATAATCACATTAGTATATAGAGTAGAACCTATAAAGCTATGATACTCTAAAATTGCTAAAGTATAGGTGTCATAGCCGTATTCCCGTATGCATATAATACTCCTAGATCAGTATCCAAAAAGTACCATCCACCTTTTTAAAATTTTAGAAGATAATATTTGACAGATAAATTAGGGATGCCTCTTCAACACTTTGGGATACAGCTCCAGTAACTTGAGCCTTGTTCTCCCTCAAATTGTGAGCATAATTGGAGTACATACTTCTTTATTCATGTTTTGAGGATATGAAAAGAGGGAGAGGGATGCTTGTGGGATATTAGTAGTGATGTCCGTGATTCATTTGATGATGAAGGTGACCAACTTCTTGAATTGGCAAATTAAATTTAGAAGCTATGCTGTTTTGGATGATGATAATGGGAAGATGAAGATCCCTTGGACACATGTCAGACACCTTTTAACATTGTCCAATTAAATAAATAAAACTGGTTCGGACACCTATTAGACAAGTCTTGGACACGCGAGCAAAGACTGAGCCAACGCATGCTCTTGGCCAGACACTTGTCTGACACTTCTAATTCTAGATTAGATCTTTTCCTTTTTATGAGAACTAAAACAATGATGTCTTATCATTTTTTGTGAGGATCATTATCGTAGGATTAACTTGTTATAATAGACATGATTTATATTCTTATCTTATGTCATATAGATAAGGATTGCATTGTAAATGATTCCCCTTAGTCTTATTTATTAGGAATATATTTTATGCTGTTATAATTGTATCAGAGGATCAATACTCGGAATTTTTTGTAGAACAGCATATTTCACCATGTTTGTTCCTCAACGAACACCTTTAACTTGTTACTTTCATTGAAGATAGTTTTTATCATCAAGTTTAACACAGATCTTTTGCTTCAATGTTGTTGGTGCTGCTGCCGCAGTAACTCGATCAGTGACATGAGAAGAGGTAGGAGGAGTGGCCGATAGCCATGGCTAAGGATTGAATAGAAGCTCTAAGATACCGTGTTAGAAGTTGAGGATTCAGAGAAATGAGAGAAAGAGAAGGAAAGTTCTAGATAGTTTTGAAATGAGATACAATCAAGTATTTATCGAGTAGCTAGATCCTAACTAACTCTAACACAAGTGTCAGTTGTCGTAGGTTAGGACAGCTGTCCTAACAGAACTCTGGTGGAAGAGAAGAGGATTGATCCTCTGATACAATTATAACAGCATAAGGTATATTCCTAATACAATATTAGTATTCTTTTTTGTGAGTTATATCATTAACATGAATTTATTTTTAGAAGGTTAATATATGAATCTAAATTCTTAATTTAGAATTTTGCTGAGTCAATTATATACACACACATACACATAAATAAAAATATACATAAGTATGAGGTGTCCCAGTGTCCTATATTTTGGACACTACTTGTGTCTCAATGTGTGTCGTGTCCGTATGTCAGGGTCTATGCTTCATAGGTCTAGACTTAGTTTAAATAGGAGCAGTGGTACTTTGTGACATTTTGACAGTGGTTAGGGAAAAAGAATACATTTATGACATGTCACAAGGAAAATAATAAATATTTGATATGGGTAAGAGGAAAAATATGCCTCTATGTTTTATGTAATGATTTTGTAAGGAGTAGAGTGATAAGGAGATAGAGATCTTGATCCCCGCTCCCAACAAACAACTAACAATACTAACATTTGTTGTTTCAAAAAAACAAGTATTTTTGTGAGTTGTGAACTTGTGATCATCATATGCAAATAAACATAGTTATATATTGATGAAAAAAACATCAATGTTTCTTTACAAATATTATTGCATTTCTGTAAAATAATAATAAAGTAAATTTTTCATAAATTTGTGTAAATGAATTTAGGCCATCTAATATCTCCAGTTTTCAAGAATTTCCATATCTGTGTCATATTGTTCTCATGTTTTTATCAAGTATCCGAGCTTCATATAGTAAAACTAAACCTCAATCATGTGTAAGGTGATAATCAGTGGGCACAACACTGGAGATCCAACTACTTCACAGGTTTGATAATATTTAGAATTTTTAGATAAAGTCTAAACCAATCTAATGAAGAGATCCAGCCCATACAATGTAGTAAAAAAGCATATCGTCTCAAACAGTCAGCACTCTTAGAAGATCTATAATAGGCCGCCAATCAAAACAGGATGGTTTTCAATAAAAAACGGTTTAGCAAGTTAGAGAAGAAAGGGAAATCTATTTGCCTCAATCAAAAAATAATATCGGAATATACTATTTAATATTTATGGTAGTTCCTATCCAATGTGCAAGAACAGAAGGAGCGATAAATAAGTAGCAACTGATTAATATCATGAGAAGCACACATTGCATAAGAAGTGTACATAAGTTGAATATAAAGAACCACAGTTAAGATCTCACTTATTATTCTAGTTATATTGGGAGGGAAAGAGAACAAAACAAATCAATTCAATAACTGAAACTAACCGGTTGTAATGGTTCGAAACCGCTCTTGACCAGCCGTGTCCCATATTTGCAATTTGATTCGCTTACCATCAAGCTCTATGGTCCTTATTTTGAAATCAATGCTAAAGAAAAATAACACATTCTAGTAAGTACAGGGCCATCTCCTCAAGATAGAGACTAAAGAAGAACAACGAAAAACATAAAATAAGCAAGTTCACACAAAGATAACCTACCCGATGGTTGTGATAAAACTAGTTGTGAATGAACCATCTGAAAAACGCAATAGAAGGCAACTTTTACCCACACCTGCCAATGTGAAAAAAGAATGTAATGTAATACAAACAAAACCCAATAAGATACATTCCATACACTAATAATAAAAAAGAGGAGATAGAGAGGCATGTTTGGATTGGCTTATTTGCTGGCATACGCACTTATGATAATTTTGGTGAGAGCTTATGGAAACAGCTTTTAGCATGCCCATAATTTGTTTTCAACTTATTTCCATAAGCTCCCCAGAATAGCTATATGAAAACCGAACCCGCAGGAGCACCTCCTGAACAACGCAACAAATGGGGACAAAAAAAAAACACCCCTAACCCCTACAAAAAAGAGGAAAACACGTCAAAACAACTACCCAGTATTCGGTTACCCCCAACACACGCCAATCAACAGACACGTACACCGCCCAGCAACCCCAAAACAGCGCTGAAAAAGAACCCTGCACAGCAATCCCAACTTCCTACCTACCAAAGCAATCTCCCATACACCAATTCCATTCATAGAACATACATGGTGATGCTTTCAATCTACTCAAGCTTCGCTTCCATAAGAACACTTTGATTTCCTCCACCATTGCATCAACCTCAAAATCTTGATTCTTGAAAATCTTCCTATTTTTTGCACTCACCGCAAAAAATCTAAAATCTAAAATATAAAGAGCGAAAAGAAAAAGAATTAAAAAAGTACGGACCGCTATCACCGATGAGGAGAAGCTTGATGAGATAATCGTAATCGGATCGAGCTCTTGCAGGTGGAGCAGCCATCGCGATTATTCAAAAACCTAAAACCTAATCTGATTGATCCACGATAGTTGCTGTAGTAGATGGGACTAATTAATTTAATTAAGACAAAAATTAAGTTATTTTGATTTTATCGGAAAGAAAAAGTGGAGAGTGAGGTGTGATTAGTAATAACGAAGTGAAGTGAGTGAAAATGAAAATGAAAATGGTGGAAAAGAACAAAGTCGAGATCTGAAAAGGAAATGGAGATTGATTGGATGGAGAGTTTCTTGTTGGTCGAGAGTTGAAATCTGTTGTTTTTACTTTTTAGATTAACTAGGCTCGAACAATGGGATGCACGGGTTTATTTATTTTAGTTTCATATATAAATAAATTTTAAATTGATTATATTATTACTTGTTGACATCGTTAAGTTTTTTAAAATTTTCTTTATTTTCAATTTTTATCATTAAAATACGACAACCACTTTTTATTATAATTTAATTTTTATTTTCTTTCTCATGTTTGATCGTTGAAATTTCACTTAAAAAAATTTAAAAGAACTTTTAATAGAGAAAATCTAAATCCATAGCTATATAAAGTTTTTGTGGATCCAAATGCGCGCAAGACTTGATTCTAATGCAAGATAGATTGAAATAAGCGTCATAGCAAAGTGCAATTACGTAAAACACCACATTTAAGATTGGATCATGAAGATTTGTTCCATTTATGGCTCTTAGAATGATCATGACAACAACATTAACTAACATGCTTATTTTTCAAGAATAGTACATTATATATATATATATATATATATATATATTCTAAGCTACACTTTGCTGACGTGTCTTTCTAACAAAGCTCACAATTTTTTTTGACTTTTATTCTAAGTTTGACACTTGCTCTTACATGTTTCTTTTACATATAATTTTTTATTTAAGTTTTTTTATTTTTATTCTAAGATTGACACTTGCTCTTACATGTTTCATTCACATGTAATTTTTTTTTTATTTTCATTTCCATATAAGTTACGAATTAACTCTCCATTAATTTGACTTTATGCATGTTGCAAGATTAATACATCATGGGTCTATTTTTAAAAAAAAAAATCCATCTTTCTTTCAAAAAAATTAAAATCCATCGGTTACATTTTCTTTTTGAGATGATTGGTTACATTTCTTTTTTTTTTAAGATCGATTACATTTCTTAGTTGTTGGTATTCTAATCATTTTTAATTGCATATAGAAAACTTCTATTGACTTGACCAAAAAAAAACCTCTATTGATCATTTTACAGGACAAATGTATTTGTTAAAGCAATTTCAATTTTATACTTATTGATTGATTGTAACACTCATACTAATTTTATCTAGAATATTAGCATGTGTATTAGACTGATACTGGATACATTAAATTTTCAATAATAACAATAAATAATACAACTGAATGAGTACAATTTTCTCGTTATACAATTGTTCAAGTACCACTATAATTACTTATACAAAGACTGATAAACTCCTGAGCTGGTACTTGACGAACAACTGCACTCCATCCAGCGTCTTCCTGAAGAACTTCATCACGTACATCCTGCTAACCTGTAAACCTGTATCATTCAAGATAATCCTTAGTCGTATCGGGGTGAGTAAAACTGGCCTCATGAATCCCGTCTACAACTTAACTTATTTCGTTCCAAGATATTCCTTGTTTTCGAAAAGAAAACTCCATTCTGATTGCTACCAAAATAGCACACTTATCTTTAATCCTTTAATCATAACCTGAACTTACGTAGCCCTTTTCTGTAGACTACAAGTAACTTTTAATCTGCATAGAAAGTTCTTCTTCCTTTACTGGTGAACATTAAGTTCAAGAATTTCCGAACTCTTCAGCTAAGATACGTTTGATATCAACAAACATGTTCTGGTCAAAACCTTCCTACTTAAACATTCCTGACTGCGTACCATTATTGCCAAAACATGTCACATAACTGAAAATTTGCTACACTACTATCTGAGTAGTTTAAGCACTGCCTGATAAGTATACATAATACTAAACATAACCTGATTCATGTGACATGTTGACATAACGTGGGTACAACGTGGATTAAACTCATATGCCACTGCATTGTCGTTTCTGATCAATGCTTCAATTTCGAAAATATCATCTTACAAGTACATCATTTACTAATGTTGTCTTATGCTTAATCCTTTTGACTAAACTTACTCTTCAAGTCCACTTGAAGTTACTGAGCTAAAATAGTTAAATTACTGTATTAACGGTGACTTCCCCTGCTCTAGACTTATTATGCTAGAAACATATCCTTCTTATTCTTATCACAGAATCTTAAACTGCTTCGATTTCCATTCCTTATGAGTTTCGAAGTTCATAGTATTCCTCAGCTTAACTTTTAAAATTTCCTATTAGAACTTATGATAAGTTCGAGTCGTCATTGTTCACTGATATTCTGTGGTTCGATAATTGGGCACTTATTGCCTTTCCTGCGGTACACCTGATAAGGACTTCACAAGCATCCTTGTTCCCTAAGCTTCAGCTTAGAATTGTTCGTTAACCCATCCTTGGATTACTTCTCCGCTGCGCGACTCTGATGTTAACAACACACCTTGGAATAGGGTAATACACTACTATTAAATTTCCTGGCTAACCTCGTTCCTTAATGACTCGCAGCTATCATAGCGGAACCATCTTACGTTTGTTGATTCTCTTGTGGCTTAAACCACCTGTTTAACTTACTGATTGATCGTCATCTGACTTTGTGTTTCCTTTTGGACATAAACCATATACTTACTTTCACGAAAATACGCCAAAACCTGTAAACAGTTTTCAGCAACTGTTACGAGCCCAAGAGTGCTTCTGTCAAAACAGATAATACACTGGTTCTAACTTTACTCTCCATATTCTGAATTCTGTAACCATCTCAAGGTCAGCTCAACATGTATAATCATTGAAACATTGCAGAAACCCTACTGAAAGCATACCTGAAGCAACTTAAGTTCGTACATTAATCACTTGTGGCAACTTCTTAAAACATTCCATGACTTCTGGAAATTCACGTCTTTCATATACTGAATCCACTGATGGATCGAGTCTCGTTCTATAATTATCCGTAAGGATTTCATATCCATAACCTTCTCCAAGACAACTTAGGTCCACATAACTTTACCATATCTCTTAGGTTACTCCTCGGGTTTCTCCGGAAACAATCCGTCTGGATTAGATTCAAACTTTTACCGACTCTCCTGTAAGCCCAAACATATGTTACGCCTCTTCGAGTACCCGATTAATTGATCTTACACTTCAACACTTATCATTTCCTACTGGATCCTTCCAGTAACTTGTTACTGTATCCACAATTCAAATCTAATCTCATTATCTGAATAATTCTCCATAGGTCTTATCGACCGTGGCCCTCTTCATATGGTTTGGAGCAATCCAAGGTCTGTATATTCCACCACCTTGAAAGCATACAAACATAAGGTGATCCCTGTCGGCTTTCCAGAATACATGTGTAAGGAACCCATCAAAAGAAAACATAGGACTCCTTAATATTAACCACAACCTTAACTGTAACTTGTGCGTTAGTGACGATCTTCCTGATGCTAGAGCCTCACAATAGTTCTTGGCTAATTCCTGACTATTCCTCAAAGTCGGTCTTCTATAATTCGACAACATACGATTCAATCTTTACTTCATGCCCTTAGCATGGGTCTCCTTCACTTATCGCTACGCTTGCGTTTCTCTTACAAAGCATCTTGATGACTCATAATAAAGGAAGGCAATCTGTTCCAATAATTCGGTTAATCCATAAATAAGTCTCTTAACTGCTGGATATTAAATTCTCACTCCTGGGTCTATAGGGTGAATCTGTAGCCTGATTTCTGAGTCTGAAACTTCGCAGAGCAAAGTTCTGGTCGCTCTGCGATCATAGCAGAACTCAGAATCCTGAAACTTGAGTTTAACCTCAAAAATCTTGGTTCCTAGATTGCAAATCATTCTTTAGAGTATTCCATAAGGAATCATACTCATAGTCTTTTCCGAGACATCTTCGGTCTCTAAAGTCTCACCATAATTCCTTACTTCTTATGTCTCCTCAGACGAGACATTTCTCAACGACGCGTCCATCTGTTTTAAGGTACTCCACCTTATTCTTAAATATCCTTAATATTCCTGAAACTCGGCCATTAACAGGCTCCGTTACTTTACGCTTCATTCCTCCACGGTCACATTCAGTCTCAGATATTTGTCCTAACTGTCATATACTAGATTGAGTTAATCAGGCTCAATTAGATGTGACCCTTAGAACAATATCCGGAACCCAATGGTCCCACTACTTTTATTGAATCTTTAATGACCCCAGGCACGAACTGAATCGACATGCTCTAATACCAATTGTAACACCCATACTAATTTTATCTAGAATATTAGCATGTGTATTCGACTGATACTGGATACATTAAATTTTCAATAATAACAATAAATAATACAACTGAATGAGTACAATTTTCTCGTTATACAACTGTTCAAGTACCACTATAATTACTTATACAAAGACTGATAAACTCTTGAGCTGGTACTTGACGAGCAGCTGCACTCCATCCAGCGTCTTCCTAAAGAACTTCATCACGTACATCCTGCTAACCTGTAAACCTTCACCAGAAGGATTGGGATGAGACATGATGTCTCAGTGAGCTCCACCCAACCTACTGTTGGCAACCTCGGGGAACCTAGGGTCGCCATGCCTACTTTTGGCAATCTCGGGGATTCCTATGATCGCCAAGCTTTAACCTTTCCCATATAGGGTATACCTGCCTGTTCCTGCTATCCTGTGTAGTCATAATAACTAAACTACATCCTGCTAAACTAGTGATCGAGGGGAAACCTAGGATCACTGCCTGAGCCTGATAACTGAATAGTCATGAAAACTAAACTATAACCTGACAACTTGGTGATCGAGGGGACTCCTAAGATCACCACCTGATACCTGCCTGATGGTATTACTGCCTGATAACATAATAAAGTATATACTGATACATCTTATTAGGTTAGATGTTAGCGTTGAACAAACATTATTATCTGAGTTCATTTTACGGAATGCCCCCTGGTGGAGTAACCCCGAAGCACATTCCCCTGATAACCGGTGAAAATTCCTATCTGAGGCTAATCACCGGACTCCTCTTGCCTGAGTGTGTGGTTATCCTCGCGGAAGATTCCTGCCCGTTCCAGCTGTATCCGGAACCCCCTGTGCTCTAACTGGCGAGAACACAGAAGACACATTATAAACTTATGCGTGGTTATCCTCACGGAAAGTTCCTACCCGTTCCAGCAATGCTGAAACCCCCTGTGCTCTCTAACTGGTCGAGAACACAGAAGACACAAAGTTTTAACCTGATAATTAATATTATTCCTGGTATATAAAATATACTTATCCTGATAATTAACCTTGTACCACTAACTAGGGTACATCCTATCCTGAACTGATACGTGTACCCTCAGTGTCACTCTAACGTGAACAACTGAGGCACGTCCTGATGTACATATAAATGTACCTGTTAACTGGGGAAAAATCCTGGTACCACTGACTAAGGTACACTATAATCTGTCTGGTTAAGGGTATCCTGATAAACTAACCCTTAACATACCTGATACTATTCTTAACTGAACCTTGAATGTAATAGCACATTCCTATTATCCTCGTATTCTAAACTGAATACATCTCTAATCCTGTTAACCTATCATAGGTTCTAGACATATCGTTATCATATGTCATACTTATGGGCTTACTATCCCATCTATAATAATTCTCGTGGATAAAATACCCATCACTCTGATATGATACATATCTTTAACCTAGATTAATCCTTGAAGGTTCTTGTATATCACTACCCCAAAGCATATCAAAGATCATTGGCAAGGTACAGTTGTTTATAATAAAAATGCCATCCTGGGCAGGTTCGCTTTGCGACCCTGAGCGTCGCTCTGCAATCCTGCGTCTGAACCTCCAGACTCTGAAGTCAGCTTCTGAAGGTTCAGAATCTGAAGCTTTCGCAGAGCGTCCAAAACTTCGCTCTGTGACTCAGCTTCTGATCACTTCGCAAAGCAAAGTCTGGGCGATGGCTAGACAGTAGCAAAACCCTGCTACTTCGCAGAGCAAACTCTTGGTCGCTCTGCGACCGTAGCAGAACATAGAATTTTCTGAAAAACATGTTTTAATCTTGAAAACCTTGGTACCCAACTGTCTAGTGATCTTTGAAAATATGTCAGGGACTCATTTGAACTATAAAAACTTATTGTGAACCAGGATTAAGCAAGGATCAAGCATATGTATCAAAAAGGGGGAAAAACTATCCTTTTACTTAAATCTTAGCAATTAAGTTGTGATCTCACACAAAACTGACCCAAAAGGGTAAATTGCTACTCTAAGGAACCCACCTGAATCATGGCTGGTCTTGATAAGCTTCCTTGTACCAAAACCCTAGCTTTGGAATTCCTCTTCTTAACTTGTTTTCCTTAGCTTCTCTTGCTTCAATCTTTCCCAACAGCTTGCTTGCTTAATATACCAAGAGTTTTGGGAAGAAATCTGATGGATTGGAGCATGCTGGGGAGAGGCTTTTCCAACTTTGTAGAGAGAGAAGTGGAATGGAAAAATGAAGAATTTTGGGGTTTATCCCTTTTTATAAAAATCCTGGCGTGGCAATTACCAAATTGCCCTTCCTTAAATATCTCTGATACATCATCCTTCTACTGATGAATACTTGAGTCTGTAGCGGGATATTACATTGATGATTGATGATATTGATTGGTTGATTGATAGAGCACTATATATTTCCTCTCAAGAAAAAAAAAAAAAGAGTACTATATAGGCCATTTCAATTTGTTTAAAAAAAATTGTCATTTCAATTATATTTTTTATTGATTGTTTCTATTCCTTTGATTATTACTAACCACCTTTGTTGTCAATAGCGTCCGCTACCGGCGCTATCGCGGCGCGGAGCGGTCAAAAATAACTAAACGCGTTGTGACGCTCCAAGGCGGAGCGTTTGGAGATCGCGGCAGAAGCGACCGCTTTTTGGCTGGAGCGGGGCGGCCAAAAGTGGGTCAAAGTGGACGATATTCGGGTCAAAGCTGAAATACAGTACTGCCTTTCACTTAAAAGTGTTTGGACGGTCAATTTAGTAATTTTTGAAACTCTAAATTAACTCTTCTGCATCACACAAAACACAGCAGCCGCAAAACACACAACAACTTCTCTTCTCTTCGTCGTACAACAACTTCATCTCTTCATCTCTTCACCTCTGTTTCAAGTTTCAACAGGGACTTTGTTCATTCATCTTCATTATCCATCTCTGTTTCACATCTCTTCCCTCTTTGTTTCACATCTCTTCCCAATTTTAATTTTACGTTTTCTATTTTCCATTTTCCCTCTGTTTTTTTTCTACTTTCTAATTCTGTTTTTGTTATTTCCCATTTTCCCGCTCTATTTTTGTTTTTCTAATTCTGTTGTTCGTTTCATCCCATTTTCCCTCTCTTCAAATTATGAATACATTATGAATTTTGAGTAATATTTAAGGTGTTTTAGTATTTCTTTTTCAACAATACAGTATTTTAGTATTAAAATATTAGTGTCCGTGTCACCGGAATAGCGCCTGATACGCGTCTGCATCCCGTGCCGCGTCAATTTTTAGGGTGGTCGCGCCGCATTTCCGCTTTGACAATAGAGCTAACCACTACTCACATGTCTCTTTCCGTCCCTTCCATTTTAGTTTAGTTTTCATTTTCATACTCCCTCTTTCATTTTCTACAATGGAATTTTATATATATATAATATGTGTAGGTTTTGGAGATAGGAGAATTTTGTTGAAATAACAACTCTTATTTGCAAAGGTAGCTGTGGTTACACTGAAATTTGTGTTTTCCTTCATTTTCTACTCTAACATTCTACCACTGAATGTTAATTTATCTCCCATTACCTTTTTCTTTCTATTCATTGTCTTTGATAGGTATGTAATATGTTACTCATATCATTGTGTGTGATAAAACTTTCATTATTTTTATGTTCTTTATTTTTCATCCATTTTTTTCTAATACAAAGTTTAGGTGAGTTGAAAATTTTTTTGACTTACTAATAAACTTATAAAATTAACTGTGTATGCACCTAAAAATTATTCAAACAATCTCTAATTACTTACAAGATCAATATTAGACATGTCCTTTAATATTTTTGCAGATGTAACCTACACTATAAAAATAAATAAAAATGATTCAAACAAAATCCAATTACTTACAATGTGATCAATGTACACGTCCCTTAATATTCTTTCAAATGTAACCTATGCACAAAAAAATAAAGTGTTTAATTTTTTAGCTTAGTTTTTCAGTTTTACTACAACCTTTATAACCACAACTTAACCCACACATATTTTCATATCTTTTCTCCACTTGAAACTTTCATTCACATTGATCTGAGATCATGTCTTGCATATTCAAGATGTGCGGCAATGTCAACAAGATAAGTAGTACATTTTCTACATTTTTTACCACCATACATAAATTAAATTTCTTCATGTTAGGAAGCAAAACCATGGTTGCTAATGCTCAAAACGTGAGGACGATTTGAAGGGGTACTCAAGAGATGGGTTTTGTCCATCCCTTAAAATATCCCTCTTCATGTTAGAGGATACCTATTCAAGTAAAATATGATGTCATTCAAAATATTTGTTAACAAATTAGTTTTTTTTTTACGGAGTAAACAAATTAGTTATGAAAGGACTATATATTCAAGTAAAAATTGTTTGAATCATTGAAGTCTATAAAAATTTGTTATAAAAGTGTTCTGGACCAGCCAGCAGGCTAATCAGGCTACGACACGTGGATCAAACATCCACCACTCCAAGGCGTATAACTTGAGGGTGCACATCAATGGTCGTGCGCCATGCCGCACCATAGCGCGTCCACGTGCATCTCAGACCGCACACGTGTCTTTTCAACCATCCCTAATCACACGCCACGCGTCCCAAAGACGGTTATCCTCGTTAAACGCCTATATAAGGTTGAAGTACCCTCACCCTCAAGGTACGATTCACTTTACACGCACTCTTCCTCAGTTCCATTACTGACTTGATCGTCGGAGTGCTAATGTGCCTGCATGCACCTTTCGTTCCACCGCGAAGACGCACTTTCAGCCACCGTTGCCTTCATCGGTCTCTTACCGGACAGATCATTTAGCGCTAGAAGGAGGGGATCATTTTCTAACCGCCTCGGTCTAACGATCCTCCACCGTGAGCGTTTTCTGTTACGCGAGACTCCGCCGTAACTGTTTTCGGTTACACGTTCCTCCACCACAACAGTCAACAGTTTTGCTCCATCCACCTCGGAAATGGCCGGAACTCGCAGACGAACCGCCATGAGTCGTTCCTCCACTGTACGACGATCTCTTTCCACAATTCAAGTTCTCGAAGATCGATCGATTCCAGTTCTTGATCTAACGAATCAAGAAGAAAATGAACACACCGCCGTCCTTGACACGATGATTGTCGCTCCTCCCACCGCACCGGCCGAAGCGGTACCACTTCCTCCTCTAGGCGCGAAAGACATTCTTCTCCCTCCATCAATTCCTCAACCACCAGTGATGAACGACCTTTTGGCGAACCTGGTGAACCTATTCCAGCAGCAAGACGATAGACTCAAACGCATCGAAGAAGATCAGGAGAAGATTTAAACTAAAATCGCTACGCAGATTGAAGTTGCTTAACGGAATCAACGCCACTGCACACCAACGGTTGCCTACAACGTCGGTCAAGTTCCTACAAATCGCCACAAAGGCGGTGGAAGGCCTCCAGACGATTCAGACAAAAAGAAGTAGCGGTCATTCCCCCCGTCATCCTCACTGTGGGAAATCTTCTATTCACGATGAAGGAAGAGCCTCTCCTCCGCAATAGCACCGCCGGAGAGAAGATGGTTATTCCCCAGAGCGCCCTCGTAGAAGCCACAAGAAGGTTCTGTTCACCAAAAAGATCGCGGAACAACCTATCCCCCGTGCTTTAGCTAAGCCGCCCAAGCTGGATACATACGAAGACACTTCTGACTCGGACGAGCACGTGGAACACCAAGATACCGTGCTTGACTACCACCAGGCTCGAGGAGCAGTAAAATGCAAGTTGTTCGTCCTGACACTCAACGGCGCCGCCATGGCCTGGTTCAAGGGACTGGTGGATGATTCCATCAACTCCTGGAGGGATATGTGAGAAAAGTTTGTTCCCCACTTCACCGCAAGACGGAAGCAACTAAAGACCATGGCCGCGCTGAATGTTATCGTCCAAGGGAAGACTGAAACCCTGCGAGAGTACGTCGAAAGGTTCACCCGCGAAGGCGTAGAGATCCCAAGCGTGCAAGATAGTTTGAAGTGCTTTATTTTCGAAAGCAACCTTCGCGACGATTGCAAGTTTAAAGAGGAATTAGGCCTCAGGGTAACAAGAGATATGAACGACTTGTTAACCCGCGTCCATCCATACATCAACTATGAAGAAAAAAGACTGGCCGAGGAGGCACTCCGGAGCAAGCAGTCAGGGAAAGCGAGCGGGGACAGACGTCGCGACGATAGCGGAAAATCCAAAGGCAGTACGCCCGGTTCGAAAGCTACACGCCCCTAAACTCGTCACGGGAAGCTATCCTCTGCGAGTGCTTAAACACAGAATTCCAGGAGGCTGGAGTCAAACTACCACAACCAATAAGGGAGTCAGCCAAAACAGATAAGTCGAAGTACTGCCAATTTCATCGGTCACACGGCCACGACATCGACAGCTGCCGCCAACTCAAGTATGTAATAGAAGGGTTAATCAGGAAGGGAAAGTTCAACCGCTTTACTAAAGGGGCGCGCAGAAGAGAGAACAAGCGACAGAGGGAGTCACTGTGCAAGGCGCCGCGCTGCAACGAGTCCCCACGAGCAAAAGTTTTTAGCACCGTAAAAGAGGGATCGATAAGCCAAGACAGCGAAGGCGAGCCAGAAGAGAAGCGAGTTTTCCTTGGCATCATCATGAGCGGATTCAGAACTCCAAGGAACGGACCAACGGTGGCAGCCAAGAGGAAGGTAGCCGAGCTGCTGGCGGTACATGCTGCAACACTGGCCTCCAAGATCGCGAAAATGAGACCCTACCTAGGGTTCACTGACGACGAAAAGATCAATTGGGAATCCAACGAAGACCTCCCACTCGTTATTATCACCGTCATTCGCGGACACGACGTCGCCAGGTGTTTGGTGGACGAGGGTAGCTCCGTGGACATCTTGTACCAAGATGCCTTTGAGAAGTTGGGCCTAAAGAAAGAAGGTTTGAAATCCTACGACGACACCGAGCTTCACGGCTTCAATGGAACAAGCACACGTCCATGGGGATACGTCAACCTATCAGTGACTTTCGGAGAAGGAACAGGCGAACGGATCATGGAGACGTCTTTCTTGGTAGTCTCATTCGTGTCTATCTACAACTGCATTTTGGGGCACCTGACCCTGGCCACACTCGACTCAATCACTTCAATGGTGCATTTGAAGATGAAGTACCATGACTGGAACGGGGACATGGTGACCATCCGCGTGAATTTTGACAACGTTGAGAGATGCCACAAAGCCTGGGGGAAACCGCCTGCACACGAGTCCGCCTCTATTTTGAAGGGGACCATCGGCACGCCAAAGTCACAAGTTTTCGGCTGCAGCAAGGCGGACCTAGACGTGCGCCAAAAAGAGAGGCACCAAGGAGGAGAGAAAGGCCAGGAGATGCCGTTTCAGCTAGAGGCAAAGCTTCCTTTCGAGCGGCCGGCCCTTGACGGAGATTTCACAGTCCAGTTAGACGACAATCCAGCGCGGAAAGTAAAGATCGGAGCAAACCTACCACCATCAGTAAAGGAGGAACTCATCAAATGCTTGAAGTCCAATGCCGACCTATTCGCTTGTTCGCCGGAAGAAATGCCAGGAATAGACCCCAACGTTGCCTGTCATAAGTATAACGTTAACCCGGACGCTAAGTACGTCAGCCAGAAGAGGCGCCAACAGTCTCCGGAGAAAGTTCAAGCCGCCAAAGAGATTCTCGCCGGCCTACTTCAAGCAAAATTTATCTTGGAGATCAATTACACAAAGTGGTTGTCCAACGTGGTTCTCGTGAAAAAAGTCAAATGGGAAATGGCAGATGTGTTTCGATTACACGGATCTAAAAAAAGCATGCCCTAAAGACGCATATCCTCTCCCTAACATCGATAAGCTCAAAGATAACTTGTCAGAATACAAGCTACTGTCCTTCATGGACGCCTACTCCGGCTACAACCAGATCCCCATGGACAAGGACGATAGGAAGATGACGGCGTTCATGACAGAAGGCGCCAACTACATGTACAATGTCATGCCTTTTGGCTTACGGAATGCAGGCGGCACTTACCAGCGAATGATGAACAAAGTTATCTGTGATGAAATAGGAAACATGCTTGAAGTCTACATGGATGATATGATCGTAAAATCAGCTAAAGAACACCAGCAAAAGGACCACCTAGAGGCGGTGTTCGCCCGCATACGCCAGTACAACATGCGCTTCAACCCAGAGATGTGTACATTCGGAGTCAAAGCAGGGAAATTCCTAGGATTTTACCTAATCGAGAGGGGAATCAAGGCCAACCCTGACAAATGTAGAGTCGTCCTGGAGATGGAGTCCCCGTCAAGCATGGAAAGAATCATGAAGATGAACGGGATGATGACGGCCTTGAGCAGGTTCATTTCCAAATCCGTTCAGCACGCCCTACCTTTCTTAAGGCTTCTAAGGAAGGAGGCAAACTTTGAATGGACTCCTCAATGTGAGGCAGCGTTCAACAAATTGAAAAACATATTGGTGCAACCACCCGTTTTGTCTGGGCCCATGGCCGGAGAGACCTTTTTCTTATATCTGGCGATTTCAGCGGAAGCTGTTAGCGCCGTCCTGGTACAGGAGATAGGCACGGATGAGAATCTGGTCTATTTTTGTTCAAAGGCCCTATCCGAACCGGAGACTCGCTATCAGAGGATCGAGAAAGTAGCACTTGCACTCATGGTGTCGGCTAGGAAGTTGAGGAGATACTTTTTGGCACATTCCATCGTGGTCAGGACGGACCAACTGTTGAAGAACGTCTTGTTTTGACCCGACCTGGCCAGAAGGATGACCAAATGGTCCATCGAGTTGTCCGAGTTTGATATAGTATTCGAAGTCAGGAGGACTCTGAAGGCCCATGTGTTCTTTGACTTTCTGGCAGAATTCACCCCAGCCACCACGGAACCGTGCTCGAAGTGGACCGTCTTCACCGACGGGTCCTCCAACATGAGAGGTGGAGGAGCAGGAGTCATTCTTGAAAGCACGGAAGGTTTGATGGTAGAATTGTCCCTACGATTCAATTTTTTGGCCACCAATAATCAGGCGGAGTATGAAGTATTAATAGCAAGGCTAATTCTCGCCCGCAACCTCGGCGTCAAAGAAGTCCAAATCACGACGGATTCTCAGCTGGTGGTATCCCAGGTCAAAGGGGAAGCCCAAGTAAAGGACACGTTGTTGCAAAAGTACTTAGAGACCTTCAAGGAAAGGATCGAGGAGTTTGATTGCGTAGAACTCATCCACATTCTGAGGGAGCAGAACACCAGAGTCGATGTCCTGTCCAAGTTGGCCAGCACATGGTCGACATGAATAAACCACTCCTTCATACAAGAAACGTTGGAGAAGCCCAACTATGAAAGGAACGTCAGGACCGTGCTGACAATATATACGGCCGCCCAGACAACCTGAATGACCCCCATCAAAGCATATATCGAAGAAGGGAAACCCCCGGCAGATCCCACCGAGGCCAAGGCGGTCATGTGACGAGCCTGCAAGCACACAATCGTTGAAGGAAGATTATTCAAAAAGGGGATTCTCCACTCCACTCCTTAAATGCCTCAACCCCTGCGAGGCTGCCTATGCGCTGGAGGAAGTCCATGAAGGCATCGCCGAACAGCACCTTAGGGGACGGTCTCTGGCAAGAAAAGTGCTCAGAGCAGGTTACTTTTGGCCCACGATGAAGAGCGACGCCATGGAGTACGTGAAAAAGTGTGACAAGTGACAAAGACACAGTGACATTTTTAACGCCCCCTCCTCAGAACTTGGCGTCCTTACCACACCATGACCCTTCATGAGATGAGGGATGAACATCTTAGGACCTTTCAAAAAGAGGGCCGGATAGATGAAATTCCTGATCAACGCCATAGACTACTTCACCAAGTGGATCGAGGCAGAGGCATTGGCTCAAATAACAACGTCGAACATTATCAAATTCTTCAAGAAGAACATCTAGTCCATGTTCGGCGTTCCCCAATCCGTAGTAACCGACAACCGCACCCAGTTTATCGACAAGAGGACAAGGGCGCTCCTAGAAGAGCTGAACATCAAACAACACTTCACCTCGGTAGAGCACCCCCAGACGAATAGGCAAGCCGAGTCCGCTAACAGATTCCTCTTAAGGGGGCTCAAGAGAAGGTTAGAAGATCGAAAGGGAGTTGGTCGGAGGAACTTCCGCACGTATGGTGGGTGTACCGCACTACTCCACACTCTACTACCGGAGAGACACCTTTCTGGCTCTCATACGGAACGGAAGTAGTCATACCCATATAGGTGAAAGAGTTGAGCTGGAGAACGGCACATCCACTCGAACAGATCACCAACAATGAGGTTGTATTAGAGGAGCTGAATTTCATTTACGAATCAAGGAATTTCGCATCCCTAATGGAGGCTGCCGTCAAGCAAGCTACGAGCACCATGTACAACAGGAAGGTAAGGCCGAGAGACTTCAACTAGGGCGATTTCGTCTTAAGACGAGTAGATGTCGGCGGGCAAAACGTTCGGGATGGAAAGTTGGCGGCAAATTGGGAAGGACCGTACAGGATCAGCACCAACACTGGGACGGGCACCTACACCTTGAAAACTTTGGATGGCGCCCCGATCCCAAGAACATGAAAGGCAGATAAGCTCAAACGCTACTATAGCTAAGTATTTGGTTTTTCATTTCAATATCTGTGATTGTTTTCCTGCCTTTTGAATTTCACATATAGGACCCATTGTAAATAAGTTTTTGTGATGTTAATAAAATGAGTGTTTTCTCCCCCAAGAGAACGCACCTTGTTACGACTTTTTGTTGACAGGACCAGAAATTCCCCGCAAGGAAAGCACCTTCAAAGGAACACGACTGGCGCAGCTTCTGCTCTTAAGCGGAATAAAAGCCTAAAGCGGTCACGGCAGACACCCCACGGTAGAGTGTCTTGCCCCCTAAATGCCCTCTAAAAGGGGAACTGGACCTTGGTCGGCCGCATTCCCCTGGGCACTAAAGAAATGCACAAAGTGCAGAGGATGCAGTATGAAACAAAATGCAAAAAGCGTGGAGGACGCAACGCAACATGAAACAAAATGCAAAAAGCGCGGAGGATGCATCACAACATGAAACAAAATGCAAAAAATCACGGAGGACGCAACGCGGCATAAAGTAAATGCACAGAACGAAATAAAATGTGTACGTGAATCATAGCATAGAACGAAAAACACGAGTAAAGCAGCAACAAATAGAAGGGGACCTCTTTTCATTAAAAATGTTCAGATCATTACAAGAGGGGCCACCGAAGCGGAATTTACACATACAAAAGC
Organism: Medicago ruthenica; assembly: GCA_018208015.1. Lineage (NCBI taxonomy): Eukaryota > Viridiplantae > Streptophyta > Magnoliopsida > Fabales > Fabaceae > Medicago > Medicago ruthenica. The sequence continues at coordinate 3,310 of WNNG01000299.1, read as the reverse complement.
AAAAAGTGGGCAAATACACAGGCCGGAGCACAACTCGCCCCGCCCACCTATAGTGAAATTCCTGGCAACCTGACTGAAGGATGTTGTGCACAATGTTAGCACAACTGTCCGAGCACCTGTCTACTCAGAACTACAATTAAAGTAACGCAGCGTAACAAAGCACAAATTAAATAGTACACAGCAGAAATATAAAGTACACAGTGAGTTTGTTAACCCAGTTCGGAGCAACTCTCCTACTCTGGAGGATACCAATCCAGGAATGATTCCGCTATTATAGTTCTAGTGAAAAGACCAACGCAGACACACTACTTGACTTTGCACCTAGACCCTACCAGTGGCAACTCTATCTAGGAACTCCTAGATATGAGACCCCGTCTCAATTCCTACCAACAGCACAATCAGTATTGTTCTCAACTACGCAAAACACACCAAGAGGAACACACTCTAATAACACATACTCACTCCGTACTTAAAAGCTTAGGAGCAGCTTACAATTACAACTCAAACAAACTCAGTCCTTAGCTTGAATCAGGGAGATACAAGCAAGGCTCACAATTAACAAAAGAAACCCTAAAAACCTTAAACACACGCTTTGATAACACACACGGTTTTTTTTTACCCAACTAGGGTTTGTCTTCACAAATATATAACACTGAGATAGCACGGGTTTGGGCTTCAAAATAGAGCATGGACATTGTCCGGTCCAGCTGAAAAGATCTTCTAGAAATAATAAAAAGCTTCCAAATATAGAATGATATCTTGTGGAACAAATAGCAAGGCAAATAAAACTTCAAGCAAATCTTCAATCAGATACACGCGCCTTGATCAGCAAGCTAGAGGAAAATAAACTTCAAGCAAATCTTTGGAAGATTGCGTACACAAATATAAAGCGCTAGCTGGCGCGAAAAGCACAAGTCACATAATGCTGTTCCATATGCTACAGCATCTGTTCCAGCATCTGGCTAGTAGGTGTTTTTGCAAAATGTAGCCAATCTACAAAAACCCAACAATCTCCCCCTTTGGCAAAATTTTGGCTAAAACACTCTAGAGCCAGTTCCTTGGGAGATACACAGATAAGTTTCCTTCACATCAACATAGGGACACAACAAGGAAAGACAATATCGTAGCATATAATGAAATTACTTCCAAGGGAGAAATATAGTCAAAGATAGCTTGCAAGTAGAATCAGAGGCATGCACCAGATAACACAAACATCTAGCCTCATAGGGACAACTAGAGAGAAATAAACTCTCATATAGTGGATTCACAAGATAAGGAAAAAATAAATTTCCACACACCAAGAAAAAAAACTTAAGAGCTCCCCCTCAAAACATGTACCAGTACTCCCCCTCAACATATACTACACTCCCCCTCAACACATGTAACCATACATATTATAAGCTTCAAATCATGCACATAACCAGCCAAGATAATATAAGCTATAAGCTACACACATGCACATGCACATTTCATCTACTCCCCCTTTTTAGCCATAAATTCTGACAAATAACAGATAGTGTATACTCATAGAAAGTGCATAGAAACCATAGAGAGTGCATATTACAGACCAGAAGCACACAAGGTGCATAAGAAATTCAGGGCATAGCCCAGTCACCAACAAAAGCAAAAGAAGTACAACAAATGAGATCAGAAAAAAACAACAAAATCAGAAATCATCAGAATCAGCAGAATCATCAGAGTCATCCTCAGTGTCACCAGCAGAAGCAACAGGCATATTTCCTCCTTCTTCTTCATCCTGCTCACCCTCAGCTTCAGCTTCAGCCTTCAAAGCTACAATGATCCTGTCAATCTTCACCTTCCTAGCTCCAAGAGCCACACTCGTCTCAACAAGATCAGCAATCATTTGCTTTCTGGAGAGCACACCAGATGTCCGGACAGAAGTACCAGCTACATCAGCATCATGTGTCTCAGACAGCAAACTGCAATCCAAAGCCATAGGACCAGGCCTCTTGCAGGGCTCATCACTACTGATCAAAATATCAGGGTGTTGCTGAAGAATAATTCCACACATGAGGGTAGGAAAAGCAATTGGAAACTTAATAGCAAAAGACTTAGCATGCTCCAAAACTTGATAATAGATGTAGGCTCCATAATCAAAGGGTGACTTGGTTCCCACGGCATAAATCAACTTAGCCAACCCAGAAGCAACAGAATTTGAGTGAGTGGTTGGAGTCCAGTTTTGAGCACAGATCCTGTTCAAAACAGCATACATGGGAGAGAGTTGAGCAGACGACAAATGCTTTGGCCAATGCTTAATCTTGTTATCAGTGATTGCCTTGCAGATGGTGTCCTCAGTGACCTCCAGCTCAAGGGTCTCCTCAGCAGATCTCTCAAGGTATGTGTTGACCACCATAGGAGAGAAGTTGACACACTTACCTCGAACAAAAACCTTTCTATACTCAGGATTTCTTGTGTCATCACACTCATCAGAAACATTCACCAGAAATTCCCTGACCAGCTTATCATAACATGGTCCCAGATTTCTCACAGTCTTCATCAGTCCAGCATATTCCAACACATCAACCAGCTTTTTACACTTGAAAACTTCTTCCTTAAGATTTCTTTCAAGACCCAGTCTTCTGTGGTATATAAACTTCCACCTAGAGGACCCATTTTCCAAATGAAAAGAAACATTATCAAGAGGGGCTGGAGGGATAGTTAGAGGTATCTTCATACCCTTCATTGTTTTTCTGGAAGCCCCACCAGATGTGGCAGCTTCAAGCTCAACAACTTCAAACTCAGAATCACTAGAGGGGGGTCTTTTCTTTTGAGACTCTTCTTCTTGGGATCACTTTGAGCCACCTTCTTGCTCCCAGCCTTGGGAGGACCATACATAGGCCTCTTTCCAGCATTAACAGTTTTCTTCTTTCTTTCTTTTTGTCCTTCACTAACAACAGCAGCAGTTTTGTCAGATTTGCTCCTAGTCCTGCGAGCAACACCCATAACACCAGTCTTTTCCTGAGGTCTTTCTTCAGGCACAGCATTCTCAACAGCAACAGTGTCAGCTTGGTCTAAAATAACAGTCTCAGCATTATCTACAACATCCTGAGTCTCAGTACCTTCATCTTCAGACTCTGAGGACTCATTCTCAGGGACACTCACAGAACCAGAGATGTTTGGAACCACCACATCAGGCTCCTCATGAGCTTGTGACAAAGATGCTTGAGCATCTGTCACAGCATCCTTTGTTATGGCACGGGGAATAGCAGGTGTCTCAGAAACATCTGGATTAACAACATTCTTTCAACAGAAATAGCGGTAACATCTTGCTCAGTAGGGGAATTTGAAG